>CM039314.1:126778901-127246192 GCA_022316695.1 Camellia oleifera | reverse complement strand
ACTATTTGAATCTGTGCGGTTTGGTAAAAAATTCGGTCTGTATCGGTTTTCAATATAATAAAACCGACATTATCTGGTCGATGCAAAATTTCACCTAAACACCGACCGTCCTGAACCGATTACATCCCTACTCTCATTTTTGCCCCGTGTGGTCTGATGTGGTATATATATATATATATATAAATAATAGAGATAGTTTGGTCATTTCACAGAGGCTTGTCCTTATGAATATAGTAAAATAACGCCTGGATCTTTGGGTAAGAAAAATTCAAAATTGGATTGTTCAACTGAGCACCCTAAAAAGTATCTTATGGTATGAGAACTTATTAAAAAATTTTAAATCGAAAACTAATTTTTTATGAGAAAAATAAATAGAAAAATTATGAAGAAAATAACTAAATTAATTAATGTTGGATTTTTTTATGGGGAATTGACCAGTAAATCCCATTTTATCATCTTGTAGATCATGTGGTCCTAATTGTTTTCTTTTAAACCGTTTAGTCCTTTGGATTGTTTGTTTACTATTTTGCCATTAAAGTGTTAATTTGAGTTTGTAGACCCACATGTATTTATGGGAAGGGGTGTGTGAGATTTACGTTCCAAAAAAAGGTAATAGTACTCTTTTTCTGTGACGTGGGTTGTGACGTGAACACAAGTAATTCGACACTTTTTTTTTTTCTTTTTTTTTTCATGACGTGGATTGTGTCACGTTTCAGCTTTACATCAGTTTGAGCCTTTGTTTTCCAATTGTCATTTGTGACGTTTCGACATGGTACACCGACCTGACGGATTGACAATCATCTTGTGGCCATTGTTCACAACACGTATTTTGAAACCCACGTTGTATATGGAGTCTGTGGGTTCACGTTATAGTTCAAACCCACATTATAGACGGAGTGAGTGAGTGGGTTCGTTTCTGTAACTTTCCTCAACATTTCTCCTCCTCAAACACACTTTTTCCTATGCAAAACCTCTCTTTATTCTCTTCATGTGAAATATTCAACGAATCTTTTCTGTTTCTACAACCACTATTTCACGCTCTTATTCTCTGTGCCTTTCAATGCGAATCTGAGAAATCTGTAGAGATATGGATCAGATCACAGTGAAGTACAGTGAACACTGACTGCAAACCACGACGGTGAGGAGAAAGCTGCCGGAGATGAATGCCGCCGGACCGAGAGTCGTGAGAATATCGATAACCGACGCCGAAGCACACTTGCCGGGTTCACGTCATAGTTCGCTGCCGGGTTCACGACACCGCAGCACACTTGCTGGGTTCACGTCATAGTTCATTGCCGGGTTCACGAAGCCCAAGCACACTTGCTGGGTTCACGTCATAGTTCATCGCTGGGTTCACGAAGCCGAAGCACACTTGCTGGGTTCAATACTCGTTCTACAGTTCGAGTTCCACATTAGTTTCACCGATTCTTGTTCCACAGTTCTGGTTTCACCGATTCTCAATCTCAATCTCAGTGCGGTAGTCGAAGGAGGGAAGAGGAGGATTCACATCACAGACGACCTAGACGACGTCGTCGATGACGAAGAGGACGAAGCATGGAAACAATGGGGCAAAAAATCGCCACCACCAAGAGCCGAGTTCGACCCTCCTCCCATGGACTTCTCCAACATGGATTTGCTGGAGATGCAGAACGAAATGCTTAAGTGCCAGTTAGGTCCAGTATTCGGCTTCTAGTATAGTGACGCTGATGGAAAAATCCTCGTCTCCCTCAATCAGTAGAGTGAACCAACAAACCTATCCCCAAACTTTGAAATTTTAGTGTACTGCAATTTCGCATTCCGCAAGACTTGGGATTACACATACCAAATGTGACCAAAAACATCCCACCAAACATAGGAGGGTATTTCCGGCAACGAATCACCCATTCATGCTTAAAACAGGACCTACCGGTAACAAATCACGCACAAACGGGACTTCCGAATCAAACAATTATTGTGTGGGACTTAGTGATAAATTCCCCTTTTTTTATTGGTCATATTGTATTAAGCTATATAAAATTAATTTATAATACAAAGAACAAATACTACATTTAATATTACATAATAAAAATATTAAATAGATTAGATAAGTACAGAAATTTAAAAAAAAAAAAAAAAAAAATTAGATTGCTAGTGGTAGGTGTACGGATGAAATAGGATGTATTGCATACAGGCTTGTGGATATTGAATAGTAATTTAAATGAAATATTACCTATAGAGTTACATATTGAATAGGAAATTCAATGAGGTTAGTGGGCCACTTTTCTATAACTCCTCCTCATGTGATATTTTAGAATCATACGATGATAGAGGATGATATGTAAGTTTAGGATATGATATTTTAAAATTATATGATGAGAGAGAATGATATGTAAGTTTAGGATATAAATTAAAAGGGGAAATTACACTGGCATTCTTGAGGTTTATATTTATTACAGTTTCTTTTTCACTTTTTGAAAATTATATCTCCCCCTTAAAGTTTAAAGTTTCATTATAGATTCTTTCCTCAGCAGTTTAATTTTTTTAAATATGAATTTTTCTCTCACTGGGTAAATTAAATTGACACCCCTTATATTTTAGATATTACAATCTTTTCCTAAGGTTTAAAGTAGCATTACCAATTGCCCCCTCGGTTAGTATTAGTTGGAAAAAAAATTCATTGAAAAAAAATTAATTTGAAAAAAAATATTTGAAAAAAAATTATTTAATAAAAATAAATTGAAAATTTTTTTTATTAGTAAAATTTTTAAATTTCTGTTTAAAAACCAACATAAACTCATTTTTTGAATTTACATTTTTTTCTTAAATTTACAAACTGAGACAACCATTTATAAACCAAAAAAAGTATCAAATAAATTTTTATGACAGTTTTTAAAATTTTTATAAATATAAATTGAAAACTGAAAATGAAATGGTTACCAAACAGGTTTCAGATGGTAAAAATGTCATAAAATTAATAAATAATTAAATAAGTTACCAATGTAAGAAATAACTTATCAAAAGATTCTTAAGTTATATATAATTTGATTTTTAAATTTTTTTTAAAAATTAAAAATTAATCTGATTAAGAAATAAAAAATAAAAAATAATTTAAATGAAATATTACCTATAGAGTTACATATTGAATAGGAAATTCAATGAGTTTAGTGGGCCACTTTTCTATAACTCCTTGTGATGTGATATTTTAAAATCCTATGATGATAGAGAATGATATGTAAGTTTAAGATATAAATTAAAATGATCAGATATTATAATAATTGATATTGAATTAATTTAATTTTTTATATAAATAATTTTCTGAGTTAATTGTATGATATGATTAGTTTAAATTACCAAAATGAGTTATTAAATTAGCCTCATAAGGAATCAATTTTATCATAAAATTGAAGTTTTCAACTTTAACAAACCCAAGCTCAACTAAGCTTGTTGGATATGCTTAGTTAATGAGTTTAGAGAGAGATTATTTGACAAATTAAGTGTGAGATTGGAAGAATTAAAAACAAAGGTTAGTGATAGCTTTCTTATAAATATAGTTATAGTTTATTCATTAAAAAAAAAATCGTTTTGTACAATGAACTAAATTCTTTATAAAAAAAAAAAAAAGATATTAGAGAGATTTCTTTTTGGTTGTGCACAAAAAACTTTACAACCGTGGCGGATTGCTTAGAATGCGAAGGTTAGGCTTCGTTAAAAAGGTTCAAAAAGAAGAACTCCAGACTAAACTCTTTGATGCCGAAGTTAGTATAAGAATAAGCACAATATATATATATATATAAAAGTTTTAGTGTAAGTTATTGTGTACCTTCTTAGATTGGTTTGTATTGCTTATATAGACTCCAAATGTAACCGTTTCAAGTAGTTGGGAGATTTTTGCCACTCCTCATTACTGTTTCGCATTCCGCATTGTATGAGATCATATCCCTTGTTTGCAGATTTCTAAAGGTAGATAAGTCCACGTTCAGTGGAATGTGGGTTGATATTTGGCTATTCATTTTGCCTAATCTGAGCCTATGGTTAGTTCGATATTCAGAACTGACTTATAGTCCTGTTTACTCCCGAACTATCCTAGCTCAGCCTTAATCTACTCTAGCTCAGCCCTTTGGCCCAGCTCAACTCTTTTCAGTGACATGTGGCTTGAAATTCAAATTTGACTTCCCACAGCTTATATAATACTATTGTAGTTTAATCATTTCACATTTTATAAAAATATAAAAATAAATGATAAATCAAAACAAAAACTTTTATTATAATGATCATGAGATGATATATAAAGATAGACATTTGACAAAAGAACACAACATATCTACAAAAGGAAGATTGTGGAGCTAGAAATGAAATAATTATTAAGAGAAATTATAAATTAATGTAGAAGATTAAAAATACTTACAAATATACGAGGGTTGTAATTTTTTCTGTGTAAAGAAACAACAACAAAAGTTGCACCACCCACCTTTTATTAAATAATTTTTCCATTTTTTTTTTTTTGGTCATGTAATTTCTCAAATGATTAAGATTATCATTATGGTCATCTATTACTATAAACAAAATGGAGAGAAATATGTTCATACATGCACTCTTTTGTTAGAGGAATTATGTCATGTACATACTTTACAAGACCAATATACTCCTGGATATGGACACTTTGCTTAGACTCCGGAATTAACTTCAAATATTTTTAAAAATAATAACTTTCCAGAGAATTTTTAATGGTTGTTTAATTGGTCATATTAAAGTCAAAAAATAGTTTGACTTTTCAAAATTGGTACTCTAATTGTGTGCCATTGCTAGTCAAAAAATGGCAAAGTCAACGTTGAGCTAAATTTGGCTCGAAGTTTGGTAAAGCCATCTTAGGAAAGAGAAAGAGAGATGAGAATAAAGAGCATCAAATAGCTAGGAAAAAAAATTAACTGAATTTGGCAAATGAATGTGCCCAATAGGCAAGTCTTTATTGAAATGGTATAGTTAAAAATTGACTTTCATGAACTGTAGCAAGTCAAGAAATGGCTTTGACAATACTATTTTGACTTAAACCATTAAAAATGCTCTTAATTCGAAGGTGTAAATGATGGAATGTGTTTAAAATTAGCTCATGTCACTGCAAAACAGTGTTGAACTCATTCGACCGCGTTGAATCGAATATGAGAGTTTTGGGCCTAATCAACATTCTTGTCAAATTATTATTATTATTATTATTATTTTGGAAGAAAAAAAAACTAAAATATAGATTCTGAAAATACAATCGAATAAGTTGATTATATTTTCTTAAAATTTTAATTTATGTAGTATTTTATCTCATTTCCATCAATCATTTGTTAACAATATTGAAAAAATATACATTATTATCTCATTTTTTTTTTTTTTTTTGGTGCTTCGGAAAGGAATTATTATCTCATATGTCTTACACTCAAATACATATTTCACCTTGATTATTCATGTGTTATGACTGCTTTTGCCTTAGTAAAAATGAGGTGACCGTAATTACACTAAACTTGTGAAGTTTATTACATTTTTAAAATCTCAAGGATGATTATTACACAAAATCATTTTTAGAAAGCTTAAAATTTGAATTACTGTGCAGATTTGAATTTATTGTAAGGGTCATACTCAAGATTAATCTAATCCATATATCTCAAATTTTGAAGAGTTTGTTCAACAATTTAACATTGTTATTTTGGTAAAAGTTCTTATATGGAAGACAAATTATCTAGTGGAAAATTATTAAATAATTCAAAAATATTATGTAACATTATACAAGTGATATTTTAGACAAATAAAAAATAGCACACATATTAAGTGAGTCTTTTTGTCTCTCAAATGTCTGAGTCAACATATTTTACTTATCCCTTTTTGGATTATTTACCAATAAATCCTACTTTACAAACTGTTATACTAAATAGTCTCACTTTTATTCTATTATACCAATTAGTCCTATTGGTGGGTTGATTTGATCCTTTTTGTTTTTTTTTTTTTCCATTTTTGTTTAACTTCGTGGACGAGAATGTCCTTGGCATAATGTGGGACTGTGTGTAACAGTGTGTGTGCGTAACATTGTGTGTGTATGTGTGTTGAAGCCAGCACTGTATGTGTAACAGTGTGTGTGTGCGTAACACTGTGTGCGTATGTGTTTCGAAGCCAGCACAGTATGTGTAACTGTGCCCCTCTCTCTCTCTCACTCTCCCCAACACACACACGCACACACACACACACACACCCCACAACCCAAGAATCAATCAATAGTAGTCTAGTCTCTCAATTTCACTAATAAACCCTTTTCTTTACCTTTTACTTGGTCTTCAAACTCAAAGCCCACAATCCAACTCCTCTCTCTTTCTCTCTCTCTCACACACACACACACACACACACACACACACGTTCTATTGCTTCTCCTCTGTTTCTAACTTCCATGGTTCTCTTTGACTGGATCTGCCCTGTATGATTGCTTACTCGGAATCCCTGTTTGGACCCACCAATTTGTTCCCTAAACCCATCTCGAATCCCCACTTTTCTGGTTCTATTCTCTGTTTTAATCTAGGGTTTGGAAAGAAACAGGGGTTGGAACAGAGAAAGAAGCTGTGGCTGTTGGATCACAAGGTTGAGAAGAAGATGGAACTGATTCGAAAATTGACTAGAGGGTGCTTTATGGATCGGAGGAGGATGGGTCTAAAGGTGGAGGTTGAGTCTGTCAATGGTGGTGAAGATGTTTTCGATGCCGTGTCCGCCGATGCCAAGGTTCAACCAGAGCACCTTGTAATCATGGTTAATGGAATTGTTGGCAGGTAATTGGCTTAGATTCAGTGTGTGTGTGCGTAACACTGTGTGTGTGTGTGTGTGTGTGTGTGTGTGTGTGTGTGTGTGTGTGTGTCGAAGCCAGCACAGTATGTGTAACAGTGTGTGTGCGTGTAACAGTGTGTGTCGAAAATGGCGGAGAGGAGGTGTGTCGAAAATGGAGAGACACGAAGATCTTCCAATCCCAATCTACGAAACACTCGAACCAGTCTACGAAGTCAAATCTCAGATCCAAGAAGCTCTGTTTCGATTCGAAAACTTGAAAGCCAAGTTCATCCAAGTCTTCGGCCACTCTCCCCAAATCTTCGCCCGATCTCCAGGTCCCCTTCTCTCTCTCTCTCTCTCTCTCTCTCTCACACACACACACACACACACACACACACACCACACACACACACACACACACATGTATGTTTACATGTATGAGTTTGATTTGAATTGATTGTTTCAGGGCGAGTGAATTTGATTGGGGAACACATTGATTATGAAGGGTACTCGGTGCTTCCGATGGCGATTCGGCAAGACACGATCGTCGCAATCCGAAAGCGCGATGCTGTTAGCCACCCAAGTCACGGCGGCAGAGAGATTGGAGACGGCGGGGATGTTAGTGTTTGGCGACGGTGATTGTAATGACCCGGAACTGTATAAGGTAATTATCGGTAATTAATGATGTGTTAGTATAATTTAATTGAAGATTATCTGTTTGATTTAGAAAATTATCTGTTGAGACTACGACTTCGGGACTGAAATCGAAGACTGTAATGGGTTCAGAAAATGAAATTGAACACGCCTATGTGATAACAAGAATTTTTAGAACCGTTCGATGAAATAAATTGAAGACTGAAATTTATCTGATTCGCTAAGTCCCGTTTGGCTTGCAAAATTGGCACAAGGGTTTATATATGAGATGTAAATGTAAGGGCCATGTTTGGCTTGCATAATTTGGGCACAAAAATGTTATGTGATATATAGATAAGGATGCATTGCCTTTTTGACTCATTTGACTCAAAAAAAAAAAAAAAAAAAAAATCTAAGAAGAGAGAGAGAAGAGAAATCGTGGGTGAGGGAGAGAGAGAGACCAAGTGAAGAAGAGAAAAGGCAAGAGGGAAATCAAGCATCAAGGTAAGAATCTCTTCTATTTTCTTGGAATTAAGTTGAATCCTTCATGATTTCTTGTCAAGTAAAGGAAAGGAAAGGGAAATTATGGTTAAATTGAGTATACATGGCATGATTCAAGTTATAGTTGGTATGTTGAGGAAAACTTCCATGGATGTAGAGCTTTGAAGCTTTAATGTGCATGATCATGGTTTTTCATATTAGTTATGGGTTCAATTTTGTATATAATTCATATGGGTTTTGTAATGGTTAAAGCAAGATGGTTTTCAAATGGTTTTGAGACTTGGATTTCATGTATTGGGAATGAATTTTGTAAAGGAAAAAGGAAGCCATGGATTCAAGGAAGAATCAGATTTTCGGATTTTTGCACAGTCCGCTCGAGCGGCGGGTTTCCCGCTCGAGCGGGGAAAACAGCCTCCCAGCAATTTTGGACATTTTTCAGTCCGCTCGAGCGGCCAAAGTGGCGCTCGAGCGGGCGCTCGAGCGGGAAGGCCTTTTTCAGGAAAATTTTGAGGAAGTTGCACACTTGTTTTTATCATCTTAATTGCATCATTTAGCATCTTATGGGCATAAAACGAGCATGAAATGAATGATAGAATGAATGTAATGATATGAATTAAAGAGAAGAAAAGGAAGGAAGGCATGAATGATTTAATGTATGATGACCATAAATGTTAAGGAATGTTTATAATGTTAATTGCAGGACAAGTCGCGAAGACCGTGCAACCGGTATTGGAAACCCGCTGTAAGTAACATTTCTGTAAACGATATGTTCGTATGAAAGTATGTTCAAAAGTGATATGTATGATATGTTTTTGAAATGATAATGTTTTCTGTGAACGAATGGCCTATTTGCAAATCTAGTATGGCATCCATAGATAACGAAGTCATGAGTGCGACATGAACATGCGGGCCCACGACCTGATCAGTCATGGGTCAGGGCATGAAGATGAAGGCTCATGGCCAGTCACGAGATCTCGTAGACTATTAGACTGTTTAAAATGTTAGACTGTTTGAAAGTTATGAAAGGTTATGAAAGGTTCTGTGGACTATGCCATTATGAATGTTGACTGTTTATGACTGTATATATGAAATGTTGGAATTCGTTCACTAACCCTTTTACTTAAATGTTACTTGCTGAGCTTTAGCTCATTACGTGTATTTATGTATTATAGGTGAGCATTCAGGTAGCCAAGCCTAGGCAGAGTCTCGAGCTGAGCCGCCATTTTGAAGCCTAACCTGGAGTTTTGTATGCCTCTGAGTTGGGGCCAGGCCTGGAAGGCCGAGTGAGAGTTTTGTCTTTTTGTTTTGTGGCATGTAATTATGTGAGGTTATGGATCATGTTATACAACATATGGGTAACTATCATTTTTGGCATGTATGTATATACTTGTTCATATAAATGCATAGCTCTTGGACTATAGTTTCTGCATGTGCTTCCGCGAGCCCCTTTTTATTTATGTTAGGTACAGTAAGGCCTGTGGTAATCTAGGATTACTGGCCGGTCTCGTCACCAAACTTCTAGGGGCGGGTTTGGGGCGTGACAGAGTGGTATCAGAGCGCACGAGTTAATTACCCACACACGTGTCCATATGAGCTGTTAGGTGCATTAGAAAAGAAATAGGACATGGCATAAACATGTGCATGTGTGAGTGTGTTTATGAGAAATGAGAACTGAGAATGATGAGGCAACAGAGGAATGATGATGTTAAACATGAAATGTTGTATTTGATATGGGTTCTAGAGACCAATGGAAGATGCAAATGTCAGAAATGTAGATGAAACAGAATCTTCTGATGCCAGAATGAATCGATTAGAAAGAATGGTAGAAGCTTTGACTGGGTTGGTTAGACAACAGTTAGAACAAAATCAACAACCACCACCGAGACAACCTTTTCCACCTCCTCCTCCACCACCTGTGCAAATGGAACCGATCACCAATGATGACATTATCACCCTTACTCAGAAATATAAGAAACTGAAGCCACCAGAATTTGAAGGCGGAATTGAACCGTTAAAAGCAGAGGCATGGGTGCTTGAGACAGAGAAAATTTTTGAGGTGTTCCCGTGTACAGATGCTTACAAAGTTTTACTGGCAACATTTACTCTGAAAGAAGAAGCCAGAAGATGGTGGATGCTAGTTCGAGATGTAAATAGAGACTTGAATTGGGATCGATTCAAAGAGATGTTCTATGAAAAATATTTCCCACAGTGCATGCGAGACAGGAAAATATCTGAATTTGAACAGTTAAAGCAGGGTACTATGTCAGTAGCAGAGTATGAGAGTAAATTTACTGAATTAGCTCGGTATGCTCCTCACATGGTTGATACAGAATACAAGAAGGCGAGGAAGTTTGAGGGAGGCCTACATGTTGAAGTGCTTGATCGGGTAAACGTTCTGAAATTAGAAAAATATGTTGATGTACTTGACAGGGCCCTAATGTCGGAAACGAATATTGCTAGTTTGAAAGCGTCCAAATCAACAACAGTGATTGAAGCAGAGAGTAAGAAATTTAAGAAACAGAAAGTGGACTCAGTTAGTGAATCAGTGGCTTCTGTAAATGAGAATCTGAATTCAAGTTTGAGTTATAATACACAAAGGGGAAATAGTGGAAGCGTTGGTAAGCCTACTTGTCCAGAATGTGGGAAGCAGCACTGGGGCATTTGCCGCCTTGGAACAGGAATTTGTTTCAAATGTGGACAGAAAGGACATATGGCCAAGACTTGCCCACAAGGTTATCCAAAGAATGAAAGACCCATTACCAGCGGAAGTAATTCAACAATGACACCAATGACACCGACAAAACCTACTACTGAGGGGAATACGTTAAGGCAAGCAAGAGTTTTCACTTTAGTAGCAGATAAGACACAGAACACTGGAAAAGCGAAAACAGGTATGACTTTCGTTATCCATTATGAATTAGCCACGTGACCTATGCGATGGACCTATAGAATCTATGATTATGACGGACCCAATTTATCTATGTTATTACCTTTGTTATTATTGATTAAGGAATGGTTACATCTATGCTTGAATTGAACATCTATGTAGAAAGATTGCTAATGTGTGCTTGAGATATCTGAGTTGGAGTTAAGTTTGGAGGACCAAACTTTTTAAGTTGGGGAGAGTGTAATGACCCGGAACTGTATAAGGTAATTATCGGTAATTAATGATGTGTTAGTATAATTTAATTGAAGATTATCTGTTTGATTTAGAAAATTATCTGTTGAGACTACGACTTCGGGACTGAAATCGAAGACTGTAATGGGTTCAGAAAATGAAATTGAACACGCCTATGTGATAACAGGAATTTTTAGAACCGTTCGATGAAATAAATTGAAGACTGAAATTTATCTGATTCGCTAAGTCCCGTTTGGCTTGCAAAATTGGCACAAGGGTTTATATATGAGATGTAAATGTAAGGGCCATGTTTGGCTTGCATAATTTGGGCACAAAAATGTTATGTGATATATAGATAAGGATGCATTGCCTTTTTGACTCATTTGACTCAAAAAAAAAAAAAAAAGAAAAATCTAGGAAGAGAGAGAGAAGAGAAATCGTGGGTGAGGGAGAGAGAGAGACCAAGTGAAGAAGAGAAAAGGCAAGAGGGAAATCAAGCATCAAGGTAAGAATCTCTTCTATTTTCTTGGAATTAAGTTGAATCCTTCATGATTTCTTGTCAAGTAAAGGAAAGGAAAGGGAAATTATGGTTAAATTGAGTATACATGGCATGATTCAAGTTATAGTTGGTATGTTGAGGAAAACTTCCATGGATGTAGAGCTTTAAAGCTTTAATGTGCATGATCATGGTTTTTCATATTAGTTATGGGTTCAATTTTGTATATAATTCATATGGGTTTTGTAATGGTTAAAGCAAGATGGTTTTCAAATGGTTTTGAGACTTGGATTTCATGTATTGGGAATGAATTTTGTAAAGGAAAAAGGAAGCCATGGATTCAAGGAAGAATCAGATTTTCGGATTTTTGCACAGTCCGCTCGAGCGGCGGGTTTCCCGCTCGAGCGGGGAAAACAGCCTCCCAGCAATTTTGGACATTTTTCAGTCCGCTCGAGCGGCCAAAGTGGCGCTCGAGCGGGAAGGCCTTTTTCAGGAAAATTTTGAGGAAGTTGCACACTTGTTTTTACCATCTTAATTGCATCATTTAGCATCTTATGGGCATAAAATGAGCATGAAATGAAGGATAGAATGAATGTAATGATATGAATTAAAGAGAAGAAAAGGAAGGAAGGCATGAATGATTTAATGTATGATGACCATAAATGTTAAGGAATGTTTATAATGTTAATTGCAGGACAAGTCGCGAAGACCGTGCAACCGGTATTGGAAACCCGCTGTAAGTAACATTTCTGTAAACGATATGTTCGTATGAAAGTATGTTCAAAAGTGATATGTATGATATGTTTTTGAAATGATAATGTTTTCTGTGAACGAATGGCCTATTTGCAAATCTAGTATGGCATCCATAGATAACGAAGTCATGAGTGCGACATGAACATGCGGGCCCACGACCTGATCAGTCATGGGTCAGGGCATGAAGATGAAGGCTCATGGCCAGTCACGAGATCTCGTAGACTATTAGACTGTTTAAAATGTTAGACTGTTTGAAAGTTATGAAAGGTTATGAAAGGTTCTGTGGACTATGCCATTATGAATGTTGACTGTTTATGACTGTATATATGAAATGTTGGAATTCGTTCACTAACCCTTTTACTTAAATGTTACTTGCTGAGCTTTAGCTCATTACGTATATTTATGTATTATAGGTGAGCATTCAGGTAGCCAAGCCTAGGCGGAGTCTCGAGCTGAGCCGCCATTTTGAAGCCTAACCTGGAGTTTTGTATGCCTCTGAGTTGGGGCCAGGCCTGGAAGGCCGAGTGAGAGTTTTGTCTTTTTGTTTTGTGGCATGTAATTATGTGAGGTTATGGATCATGTTATACAACATATGGGTAACTATCATTTTTGGCATGTATGTATATACTTGTTCATATAAATGCACAGCTCTTGGACTATAGTTTCTGCATGTGCTTCCGCGAGCCCCTTTTTATTTATGTTAGGTACAGTAAGGCCTGTGGTAATCTAGGATTACTGGCCGGTCTCGTCACCAAACTTCTAGGGGCGGGTTTGGGGCGTGACAGTGATAGTTGACTCTGTCGATGTTGGCGTGGTATTGACTGTGTGTTGTGAATGTTTGTGTGTCTGGCTGTGTGAACCCCCAAACACACCAATCCAGTCCAAAACAAAAACCCCTTACAGCGCTTTGCCATTGTGTGACACCCTCACAATGTATCACATGTAACACACCACACATCTATTTACTAATTATGTACGAGGGTAATTACGTCCCTCACAATTGAATGGGACTAAACGGTTTAGTAGAATAAAAATTGGATCAATTGGTTCATAAGTTCAAAATTTAGGATTTATTGGTAAATCTCCCTAAATTTTTTTACTGTATAATTAATTTCAAATATCACATAATGCTCTGGAGTCATGCTAATAGAGTATGCATGCCGACAAATCCATAAATTGAAGCCATTGACAAGTGTTAATGTGCTAATACATGAGGATGTACAGCAATATATGATTTATGTCACGTGATATCTTTGAATTTAAAAAAAAAAAATGATTAAAGATTTTAAAAATTAAAAAAATAATAAATAAAATTGAAACTCTTCAGTTATGTCAAAATCAAAGGCACGAGATTGGGAATTCTTCTTTGACTAAACAGTTGTTTCAATATATCAGTAGCAATGGTAGCGTAAATATCATATATTCTACATTTTTTTTATAAAGACCAAATGAAGGAAGTTCATGACCAAAGAAAATTAGGTAAAATGATGGAAGATAATCCAAGACCAAAATACGTGACCAAAGAAATACTACATACGTGCCCCCCCCCAAAATAATAAAATCTATAAAAATTCTCATAATTTGAAATAGGTAAATCATATTTAATCTAAATATGGCTCACAGTATATCAATTTAAATTTACGTAACAAATTTAAATTTTGAATTTTTTTTTTCTATTTTAGAATAATGGAGGGGATGGGGAATCAAAATTTTAATCTCTTAATAAAAGATACAAGGACACTGGTTAATGGATTGACCTCGATGATTAATTTTGAGTACTTTTCTAGTAAATAGGATTTGAGAAAAAAATTTAGACAAACCTTCTATTCCACAAAAATGGGCAATGACTACTATAGTACAGAAGAAGCTTAACTGTTTTTTGTTTGCATTCGGACTTTCCACTGCTTTGAATGGCTGTTTTTGAAGACAATGTTAGCGATGAATAACGTTTTGATACTCTTATTGGTAGAATTATCAAAGGCTGCCAAAAATTGATGAAAGAAGAAAGGAAAACGAAATTAAAAATGTGCTTCTTTGTAATATACCTTTTTAAATTGACCAAGGAAAATGTGTATCTCACCGTGAATATTTTTTTAGGATATTAGCACTATTAGTCCTTGTGGTTAAATGAGGTGTTATTTTAATTTTGGTAGTTTTATTTTAAATAATTTAAACTATACATTTTTAATTTTGTTATAGTGTCATCCCTGTGTCACTTACCATTAAAATTTTGAATAGAAAAATACCATGTGTGAAACTAGAGGCATTAAAAGTGCAATTAAAAACAAACTTTAAAGATCATCGTTGAATTTCATTTTGGCCACTATAGTTTTGCATGCGATTTCTTTTTTGGTTCAAAATGTTAATGACGCTTAACGGAATGGTCATATTGCAACATAATTGAAAGTGTAAGGTTCAAATTGTTTAAATTGAATCTACAGAGACTAAAGTGAAACTTCAGTCAAACTAAAAGGATTAATAGTGTAATTTATCCCCTTTTTTAATAAAAAAAATCTCTTAAATCATCATCATAAAAGAAATAAGATGAATTACTTTAATATCCTTTGAGATTTGGTAAAAATACAACAAATCTTATAGTTTTTGCATAATTACCTTATACCTCCCTCCAGGAATGGTTAAAGGTAACATAATAACTCAAATTACTTTTTAACCCTTATCTTTTTCTTTTTTTTCTTTTTTTCCTTTTTTGCTTTAAAAATTAGATTTAATTTTTACGTGAAATGACAAACGTACCCATCATCACCATAACCCTGACAACTACATTTCTATATCTATCTCCATACCAGGGAAAATTCTATTTCCACACACTTAAATTATCTCAATACACATCTTCTCTCAATACACACATTTATTAATTTGATTATTAATTAATTTTCTCAATCCACACACTGAAAGTTATAATTATACCCTTCACTCATAATTATTGTTCACACACCACTCAGTCTTCCTTTCCATACCTTTTTTTGTTTGTTTGTTTGTTTGTTATTGGTTTTGTTTTTGTTTTTTTTTTTTAATGTTTTTTGGTTTGAAGATTTCGGCATTGGTTTTTTGAAATTATATATTTAATTCGAGACTTAAACTTTCGAATAAAAGTGATTAGTTTGACAAATTTGTTCTAAAAAAAAAAAAAACCTTTCGGCATGATGTTTGAATTTAATGAAATAATTCAGTACTGGTTGTCCAACTGAAAACCGTAAAAGGAAAAAAAAAAAAAAAAGTTTTGCATGAAAAAACAAACCTTTTCATTATCACTAATAAAGTATAAATTTAGAGATTAAAACAATATGAGAGTTGTTATAAGAGTATTGATTTGCAAGCAATAAAGAAATATAGAGTGTGTAGTAAGCAAAGTAACAACAATGAAAAAATTAGGGCTTATTTTTTTTACTCAAAAGGTGTACATTGAGATTTTTTTTGTTTTTAAAATATGTGTACAGAGAATATTTTCATATAATATTATGGGTGTTAGTGGATGTCCATTATGGTCATTTTAGTTTAGGGTATAATTACCATTAAAATAATATTTCATTAAATATGTACACTGAGATAATTAGATGTGTAGAAATAGATTTTCCGTACTAGCGCAAAGTGGATTTTGCCTTATCATGTACTTGGTAGTAAATTACTCAATTTGAAATTTTAAATTATCAATCATCAGCCATCCACAATATATTGCAATTTAAAATAAATAAAACAAGACTAACTGAAATACGTTAAAAAATATATATATCTTGAAAAGAACAATTCCTACAAGATAAAATCCCATAGGCAATCATGTCGGCTAAGAGTTCAATACGAAAACTCAACGAAATGACTTATAACCCAAACCTTGAAGGCCTTGATACTTCCTTTCAAGCTCAAACTCTCCTTGGATCGTTTGGGCACATGTTTTTTAATGATTTGTTAGTTTTTTTTGACTAAAATATGAGATGAAAAAAAATAATATGTTTGGAATGTCTTTTTTATTTTTTATGAAAAGATGTCTAAATATTAGAGTGAATAGAAATGAATATTTGATTTTTGGGTATTTGTTGGTTTGTTGGTGTGTTTTTTTTTTTTTTTTTTTTTTTTGACTTTTGACTGTTAGGCTATTTTTTTTTTTTAGTTGCAAACAATCCCTTACAACTACTTCTAATTATGCTGTCATCCTCTTATCAAGATCTCTACTCGTCATGGCACTGATAGCAATCAATAACTAATACATCACGGTGATCTAAAGTATGAATGATGTGTGAGTGGTTTTGCAAGAAAAACGATTAGAGAAGAGTTTTGTATTGGTGACCAAACTAATGTAATATGTTTATGCAACTTTACTCAAGATCGGATTGAAGCACACATCGTTTTGTCAAAGAACACAAAATTTTAAAATTTGCATATGCCTACTGACATCTTCAATATTCAAACACTTGGAACACAAACTTCTACACCTAACATAAACAATTAGCACATGCTTTGTATGCGGAAATTACAACACTAAATCCAATTCCAGTAACAGCATTAATTAACAAGATTAAGCCTAAAGAAACAAATTGGACTCCAATTGCTTCTTCCATTGCTAAAAAATAAAAATTCTATCAGCTTACTTATTGTCATGCATTTCAAAGAACTATATCTATCGACTCCTTTAATCATAGATATCAAAGCACTATAAGTTAACCAATGGGGTTTACATTTCTTTCTTTCCTGTTTTTTTTTTTTAAAAAAAAAAAATTAATGCAATATATACATCTGCAATGCAGTATTAATCTGTTTCAGTGGGCCCTTCTAAACGGATATAGTCATACATGATTCCTTTGAAAGGGCTTGAACCTCTCGACTGTGTTAGATAGATTGTATTGGTTTCGGAAACCAGTTGAGATCCTGATATGTCCACACTGTACAACCAATACAAACCATGAATCCCATGTCTTGCAATAGCATTGTCCTTGCCTATGAACCCCGTTGTAAAGTGAGGAGGCATTGCATCTGGATCATTGATCCGAACCTTTCCAATGTGAAAATTTAGAAGCAAAATGTTAATGAACATGATCATAACAAGGTTGTGTAAGTTTGTAAAGGACCAAAATATCAAATGATCATACTTTGAAGGGTAAATTATATCATTGGTCCTCATAGTTTGATTGAGTTTAAAACTACTTGAACCCTCTTCTTTAAATATCAATTGTCATTAATATTTATAACAATACGGGCTAAGCTAAAAAGACCAAAGTGAAATTCGAAATAAATTATAGTAATCACTGATATAATTTATTCATTTTTATTACTTTTAAATTCTCAAGTGAGTTGCCTGTGGCCTTTTCCAAAATGGTAGCGACAGATAACAATTGACCACATTAAAATGTAATTAGAAGTGCATGATTTAAATTGATAAAATTGAATTTAAAGGAACTAACTTTACTCAAACTAGAGGGACCAATAGTATAATTTAACATACTTTAAATGTATGGAATATGTAGATGCATTTAAGTCATCAATATGCTTCAAGGGCTTGTTTCAATTGAGAGGTTTGATGATAAAAGAAATAGGAAGTGTTCGGATGATTAAAAATGTGAGAAAAGGTTAGAAAAAGAAATATCTTGAAACCTGTATCTTGTTTTTCACCCAGAATTGGTGAATTTGGTGAGAAATAAAGTTGTTCAACATAAATTTTTCAAAATATCTCATTGCCCATCTAAATACAAAGTATTAAAACTAAAAAGATACATATCTTTTATTTCTTATTCATTGATTACACAGACACTACTAGAAAACTGGTTTTTTGACATGGAACTTTTTGAGGAATTCACACTTTTTCATGATCAGCTTTCTATGTCAACTTATCTCCTATTCATTGATTTCTTAATTCATTGGAAGGTTTGGACTGCCTGCATTAATTGGTGGGGAATTCAAGCGGTATTTTCAGTTCTATCAAATCTTTACTCTCATGGTGGCAGGGCACATCAATAAAAAAGGAGGACAGAGTGATCTGAGAGGTAATACCTGTTGCAGTCATTTGGACAATCTGAGAAATAAAATTTTGTTTGAGAATGTTTAACCTAATTGGGTGCTCATAACCAAATCGGTTATGACTAGAGTGGCTCAATGGGTCAAACAAAAGCCTAACTTCGAGGATTCTTCCATTCATGATGTGGTGTGGGATAAGAGCTATGAAGTACCGACACTTCAAAACAAGTGCCGTATTCATATCGGATGCACGGACACTTCAGGGACACGCGGACACTTCTGAGACACGTATGAGACACACCACATGGCGTGTCCCCCTTATTTAATTAATTTATTTTCAGGGGACATTTCGGGGACACACTAAGGACATGTCAAGTTGTCTTTTCCCCCCATTTTATTTAGTTCTTTTGATGAATATTAAATGTTTATTGTTTTTTTCTTAAATTTAAATACTTAATAGATTATCCATAAAAAATATATATAAACTAAGGCCAAGTTTGGCATATAGCCAAAAAGCTAAAAAGCCAAAAAGTTACTCAAAAAGTTAAAAAATTAACACTATTCATCAAAAGTCAACAATTACGGCTACACAACTCCCAAGTCGAATTTTTCCCTACAAATCAATTTTTACAATTTTTTATTACACATTTTTCCATAAAAAGTCAAAAAGTTAACCCAAACATCCATATTTTCAACCTCTATTTTTTAGTTTAAAAAGACAAAAAGTATACTAAGGCCTCGTTTGGGAACAGGCTAATTTAGTAACTTTTTGGCTATTTGGCTAAAATGTGATGTAAAAAAAACTAGTATGTTTGGGATGACTTTTTGACTTTTTACGAAAAGATGTGCAAAAAGTAGAGAGAAAAATGAATTTTTGACTTTTTGATATGGGTTGTTGGCTTTTTGACTTTTTTAGTAACTTTTTGGCTTTTTGGCTTTTTTAGGACACCCCAAACAACCCCTAAAAGTGTTTTAAAAAAAAAAACAAATAAATAGAATTAGAGTTAGTTTTTGTTAATATTGATTGTTTGTGGATATAATATTAATCTAGATAGCAAATAAAAATATATAAAAACATATTTTGTTGTCGTGTCCCGTGTCTACATCCATGTCCGGTTCACATTCGTATCCGTGTCCGTGCTTCTTAGGATACGAGCAAGCCTAAGTTTAAGGTTTAAACAATCAATGACAATCATTTTAATTTGCAGCAGATCAAAGGTATCTTCTAAGGATTTTGATGATTAACAATTGGATGGGTTCATTTGTTTTAGCTAAGGATTTAGATTCTTACTTCTTTGGTTTTGCTCATTAGCTGATCAGTAAGAGTATGTGGCAGGGGGGCTGCTAATGGGAGGGTGTCATAGTATTCTGGAGGCTGATTTTGCTGTCGTTTATTAAATGATTGCACAGTTCCTCTTGTGCCAACTTAGTTGGGATGAGTTGAATTTGCTATGATGCATTCATGCACCTTCCTTTATCTCCTTTATTGATGTATTTACAGTTGATTGCATTAATAAAAGTTGTTTTTTGCTGATCCAAAAAATAATAATAATAATAATAATAATCACAAATATCTTTTTAAAACCATAATATTCTTATTTCTTTTCTCACCTAGTTTACCAACTGACAAGAAATGCATAGTGGAAATTAAAGAAAAACAATAGAGTAAAAATAACAAAAAGAGAAGAAAAAAGAAAGGCATACTTCGAGCTCAGCTTCATGTGCTGATGCTAATGCTAATTGGAGTGTATAAGTTGCAATCTCGCTCACATTGGCGAGATCAAATATGATTCGCCACGTGGTTGGTTCATATGTTTTATTTCCCATGTTCCTGCAATGCAATGCCAGAACCAACAGTTGCAAAACTAACAAGCTTGACTGCTCGAAACACTGAAAAAAGAAAAGAAAAGAAGGAAACAAACACCTGTTAACATGAGCAAAGAACCAATCTGTTTGATAATTGCTAATGCCCACGGTGTAGCTGAGATCCTCATCAGGATAAACTTCTGTGTATCGATCCCACAATCCATATTGCCTAAATCTGTTACTCAAAAATGATTCATAGTGACCAAGTTTAAAGAATTAAGGAGCGTTTGTGTGATTGAGATAGCTCACTTGTCTGGAAGGTTGACGTATAATTGGTTCATTAGAGTGGGGTTCGGGTCAGGCACGTAGAATTCAGCAGCAGTGCGATCTGGGATGCCTATCTCCCATAGGGTAGGGCCTTCTCTTGGAGGGCCAAAAACAAGAACACCCAGTCTGATGTGTCTTCCTGCTCATTATAAATGCACCCCATAAACTATTTCACATTGACTAAATTCGGCTTGCCTTCTCTCCAGTCACAGGATGGTCCACTCCAAGGGCTACTCTTGTAAGGGGTGGATCTCATAACAGCCTCATGGCATCGTGTGGGGCCCACTCCTTACGAAAGCAACCACTGGGCTTGGTTGTCCAATAACTAAAGAGAAGTCTGAATCAAAACATTTCTTTAAACCTTTAAATTTCCGTCTCCTACAAATCGAAGCAATGAATTAAGTGTTGATACATAGATAAGTAAAAACCTGTTGTTATGTTGAGATAAACATCGTATCTATAATCCCCAATAATGCTAGGGACCCATGCATACAGGCAGTAATTTCCAGCTCGGACACCTTTGATCAAGAAGTACCCTTCACCATCAGCTTGAGTCCAAAATTGATAACCCTACAAATATTTTTTTCAACATTAATCTTTGTTGATTCATTCTCATTAATATTTCGTAGTTTGTTGACTAAAAATATATGAAAGCAGGAAAAAAAAAAAAAAAAAAAAACCTTGTTTTCTCTTTGCCATGATCCAAAATTTCCTGGTGCAGCCAACCCCACAAAAGCAAAGTTTGCGGTCATAAGTTGTTCATTAATGTACCTAAAACAAAAATTTTATATCAGATTCAATATCATTATACACTTGATAATGATGAGGAAGATAGTGTAGTTGAGCTAGTAGAGGGAGTTACTTGTCACGGACTAGTAATCGGCCACTAACTGTACCCCGTTGATCAGCATGAGGGAAGTCTTCTGAAAGAGGGAAATCATATGGCCAGCTTTGGGTTTCTATCAACATCTGAATATATGCATATGAGATGAGATTGTTAATTTTGTTTGTACTAATTAGATATTAAGTTGTCAAAAATTTCATGCCCAAAGTAGTACCTGCTCTTTGGCATCTTCCCAGAGTGTTGGGGCATCCTCTTCGGCTGAAACTGAGTTTAGATAGATCAAAACAGGGCCAAACACCTTCTTCCATGGCTCGCCATCTCGTAATTTTATTGTCAGATTGTCCCCAGCATAATGGGTGCTGAAAAACATCTGAAGATAAATAACACAATCCTTTAAGATTAACATCTAGTAGTTAGGAAATTTGTAAAAATTTATTTATATATAACATTTTCCATTTATTGAAAGTGCAAGGTTGCGCCTCAATAGGATAGATTTAAGTAGTAGGTTATGTGCTTAACAGGAAAGTTATGCTCGGTTCTCCATCAATTCCTTTTTCAGTCCAATTGTTGTGAAGTAGTTTTTCCTATGGATGTCATCATTATTATACAAAACAATGTTTGTTATTTTAATTGGTCAAGAATTTGCATCTACATATATTACTTTTTTCATTTTTTTTTTGGTCATGAAATTCATTTTGTAAATGAGCCCCACTGTGTTGGGCCAGTGAATAAAATTGATGCCATTTGAAAGTGTGCTCTCTTGCAAAGCATGATATCCGAGTGATTAATAACAAAGGATTGTGCAAAGGGAACAATATCGCATACTTACTGATAAGGTGGTTGGGCCAACATGCGAGGTGAGATCTTGCTTGACAGGGCCACCTGTACGGAACTCATCGCTGGGTGTGATCATCCAGAATCCAACAGCCGGGTTGGAGCATATCCACCCATGAACCCGATTGTCTTTGTCATCACATGAATATTGGTACTTATCATCCACCTACATAACACAACATCAAAAAATAAAAAAAAAAACTAGCATATCTAACTACACAAATGCAATCTTTCCTCTTGTGATTGTCAAGTCTTCATGAAGTAAAAAAAATATCAAGAAGTTAACACTCTTGATGAATCACAAAAGGGCATTTTTGTCAATTCACAAAACCATTCCCACAAAACTTAGGAAATAGGACTGTCTTAGCAATGACTAGTAGGTGAATGAAAAATGGTCAAGCTTACCTCCCCAGTGAGCTCTGGATTGCTTGGATTTGTCAACAGAACAGCTTCAGGGTAGTCAAGGACTAGGCCAGTTTCACGGTCCTGTGGCGTTGGCATGATCCTTTGCCTTTCATCCGATATAGCCATGTACTGAAACCTAGTCATGTATCATATCAAGATTAAATTTTCCTTAAATTACTCTGTTCATGTCAAACCTAGTCAACAATTTAGAATAGCAGGACCATAACAATCATATATGTCTTACAGGCTTTCTTCAAGCTTGAATACAATCCTCCCTTGGTAGATGTTTATGTCAGGCCATCCCTCGGAGTGTTCAAGTATTGCATACGAGTAGAAACCGGGGTATCCACGCAGCATTATAAACCTGCAAATAATGTTTACAAAATCAACGTTGACAGATTAAAAACAAGCAGAACTTGTTAAGATCTGTTTGGCTGCAAATTAAGCTGATGCTAAATGCTTTCAATTAACCTTTTGTCTACATTCAGGGGCATTCCTGTGTCATTTAGGGATGAATCCCATGTTCTTGTAAAAGAAATCTCTATTTGATTTTCATCTTCCATTACAACACTATAACTTGTCCCTTCTAGCCTGCATGAAAGCAATTCAAGTGGTTTAATTCATCTTTAGTGTGTGGTCATATTGTTTTACATAACAGGTCTAATCTACTTTAGGGAAAGAAAAAAAAAAAATTTACCAGTCATATTTGCCGCCAAGATGTGCTGGATCGTCCCAAACGACATCCCAATACCTAAACTCAGTTTAATCCAATCAAACAGAGTGCAAATGGAGATTTTGAGTTATTTGTCCTTGATTAAATGCAATAAAAGAGCTAATCTAAAGAACCAACTAAAAAAAATTTACGCGTGTACAATCAGTGTAAATTTGTTCCTTTCACCATAAAATCAGTCTTTTGTACTAATTGAAGAGTGCTTTTGTCTAAGAGTTCAATGTGTTAATCCATATTGGGTCTAGAAGATATAATTTTTGTAGAATAAGGGCTGGAAACAAATCAAACTGTTCATAGCTCAAGGTCAATTCATTTGAAGTTTGTTTGAATTCTGTTCCTTTGCATTCCTATGTGAAACAGAATTTCAAAATCTTAACTGACAATGCCATATTAAAGTAAAGAGCTACAAAAAATAAAAACATGTAAATGTACTTACCCTCTTTTTCTTCCTTTATTGACTTCCATTAATAAATTGTCAATTCCATTGTATTGTATTCCTGTGACCATACCCTGTGGGGTAGACAATGTGACATTGACCAGGCCATTTTCCATCACAACCTGAAAATATATATGTAGATATTTTGAGTAAAAGTTATTTAAAAGGGGTTTGAGAGTTTAAACCTCTTGACTACCAAGAATCCAAATGAACAACAAAGAATCTATATTAGAGTTTTGGATAAATGTTGAACAACTATTAAATATAAGGAGTAAGAGGAATTTTAAATGCAGTTTTACATGCTGATCCAGTATTTGTAGATGAACTGGTGGATACAACAATAGATCTTCACTGTTCATGCTTCCTGGAAATCTTCTGCAATTGAACCAAAAAATTTACAAAAAAAAATAAAGAATGTTAATTGTTGGGTTACCAATTTAGAGAGTGTGTGAGACTGTGTCCCTAGAACCAGCCCTCGCTAAGGTTATTGAGGCATGTGCCTTATGTCCCAAAAAATTGGCCTAAAATAGGGCTTCCAAATTTAGAAAAGTATTATAATATATTACAAATATAAATAGACCCAAATTATTTTTGTTGTTTTAGGACCAATTTAAAAGACTCAAAAATATTTAGTTGAGCACATATTTGTTTATAAGTGTGTTTTGCCCCAATTGAAATTAAAATATATACAAAATGTTGGTGGCCTTTGAATGATAAACACTACATATACATACAAAATGTTAGTGGCTCAAAATAGGGCCCCTAATTTTTTTTATTTTTTTTCTTTATCAGATTTTAGTAGAATAAATAAATTTGCCTTAATTTTTTTTACTTTTCTTGTTTATCAGATTTTAGTGGAATAAACAATTTATTCAATCTCAATCACATTCATACACAACATATATTCAATAAACAACAATGCAACCACACTCAACCACACTCATAAACAAAATATTTAATAAATAATAATTAATTCAATACATATTCAATACATTTTAATTGAATAAAGTTTTCTTAATTTTGGTTTTTTTTTTTTTTGGTATGAATACATTTTTATATCTATTTTGGTATCAATCGACAATAGTGATACGAAATAGAGTGATTTTTTTTTTTTTCCCTTTTGTGAATATAGACCTCCATTTTTATTTCACCTTAGACCCCGAAAACTCAAGGCAGACCCTGTGTGTCCCTATTTGTTGAGGATATATCTATCTCCATGCTGGGGTCAATAATTAAAAGTGGCCCAGCAGGTTGGATTGTCCAAAGTTAGAGCAAAACGGCTTTGCTGACGAGAGAAATTGACTTGTGGTTAATTTGTGTACTCGTCATAAAGAAAATAATCGCACAAAGTTAGGTAGTGAATTGCCTAAATCGTGACCTATGTTACAAAAATTCAGATACAGGTGCGGGTGTGCCTATTTAGAGAGCATATGCATCAAATCTTAAATTTAAAGGCTTCACGGACTTGACAAAAAAAAATTATATTTTTATATTTTTAATCTATTAACCTACAATATAAAATATATATATATATATATAGTAATTACACAACAAATGATATATCATACATATAAGATAATGTTAGACACAAATATATGAGAAGTGTCTAATGAAATATCGGATACATATCTCATACTATAGTGTCCGATATAGTTTTTTGATTTATTTTAAAGAATTCATATAATATAGATCATGACTTAAAAAATCTTGTACTCCGGCTCCGGCTCCGGCTCCGGCTAGGGCTTGGGCTTGTTTTGGAAGCAAATATATAAGAAGAATGAAATTCCTACTTTTATTGGCAGGTGGAATCATTTGTTACAGGGTCTCAAGAATCACATGACCCATCCAAATAGTTTGTATTTTGTTGGTTTCTCCTCATTTTGTTTGTTTCTTTTCTTGGTGGATCACATTAAAAAAAACGATCTTCTATAATGTTTTTGGAGAAGTTTGAGATATCAAAATTAGGGTCTCAGAATTTACTCAGAATAGATATGTATGGTAGAGATTAAATTGATAAAGTATGAGGTCCACAAGTGAAATAAATTTAAATCATTAATTGTTATTTTTAAATAAATTCTGAATTTATAATATTGCTGAATTTTTTTTTTTTTTTTTAGAGCTCTCCTTCCTTCCTCTTAGGATAGTTTGATGTCAGAGATTCTTGGATGTAAAGAAAAACCACCACAGTTACGGATTATATAAACAAGCATTATACCAATCCATACAAGTTAAGATATATGAACCAAGTAACACATTTTCTACATTGTATATATCCAGAGCTATTTTGGAGATACAACAATACAATAAATAATGTTTGGTGTAGTTTAGTTAAAAATTCATAATTTAAAAGTAGAAGCTATAAATATTTGGGTGATGATACATAATTCTAATACTAGAACTTGGAGCTCTAGTGAGGTCGAAGAAAGAGAGAGTAGAGAGAGATAAATAGAAGAGTGTGGGCCCTACCTTCACATGAGCACTCTCCACATCATTAGAACTGCATTAGAACTCTCAATGTGATGATATATAGCTCTAATACTAGAACTCTAAATGGAGCTCTAGTGAAGTGAAAGAGAGAGAGTAGAGAGAGATAGATAGAGGAGTGTGGGTTCTACCTTCACATGAGCACTCTCCAGAAATCAACTATTTTCAATTATTTTTAACTTATATATTATAAACAAAAACTATACTAAATAATCTAACACAGAGATTCTCAAAATAAAAAATTTAAAACTATTCAAATAAACTACTTTAAACAGTCCCAATAGCAGGAAGAAGTTCCATTAAAATTGAAGCATCTAATTTTTTTGCAAGGACATGGTCACATGTATGCATTGCTAGGTGTGAAATGTTCTCTAGGCTACAGCTATCCTGTTCTCACTTTCAGATAAGCACGGGACAAATCTTTTTTTTTTTTTTTTTGACTTTTTGATCTTCTGTTTTTTTTTTTTTTTTTTTGGGCTGGGGGTGTTTATATTGTAGGGTGTTGCTAATAGTACTTTACTTTTTTTTAATGAATTCGTATCCTTTTAATTTTTTTATTATAATTTTATTTCATTATAAAATTTTAATTTTATTCCTTACTTCTCAAACTTTAATCCTAACCTTACTCCAACTCCAGCCACCTCCACCTGACTTCATAAACAAATTGAATTTAAAAATTAAGTGAAAAATAACTTCCATTTGAGAATTAAATTTCAATACAACTCATGGTTGGATTAATAATTCAACTCTATCTTCATTTAGAATTATCAGTCTATGATCTAAATTTTTTTCATATATGACTCCACACAATGCTATTTCAATCTACGCCACACAATTATTTTCTGGGAAAAAATTCTGATAAACTAGATAAATCTAGGTAACTAAGATTTCTTTTATCTTCATATTCCCATGATTGCAGGCTATTTTTTTTAATTGCCAAATCAATTTTGGCCATTGTCAAAAAGAAGAATGTTAGCCTAGTGACTGGTATGACACATGAATTACGGAGAAAAGAAAATCCACCTGGGTGCCCATGGCTAACATTATGCTATGCCTCCTATTGTAAAGTAAAACATATATTATATTTATATACTCCTAATTAATTCATGGTACCTTACTATATCTTGCGGACTTTGATCGTATCCATTTGATGTGTGATAGAGAATTTTCATTACAAATTTAATCGCTATGAAGTACGAATATAAATTTATAATTGTTTTAAATTAAAAAAGAAAAAGAAAAAATGATCATCACATTCACTACTAGATGATATAATAAAATCTCTCCATTATAAATATGTAATGAAGAGAATTACAATCTATATTTTGCTTCAATATAATTAGTTTATATGGAAAGCCTATCGTATTCATATTAATATTTTTATAATTTAGGATTTAGGATATTGGTCAGATTATATCTTACTTATATCTAATAATCTTTTCATTTTTAGGACCTCCCAATACGTAAGAATTTGTAAACAAGTGTGCAAAGATATAGGGAAAGGTTTCTTTGTGAGTTGGTGGTCCAGGTGTTAACCACAGTTCCACTCGGATTATCTGGCTAATTGATTTTTGTTCAATTATGTTTATAGATTATTTATTAAAAAAAATTAATTAATCCGATAATAATAGCCACATCTTTTGTTGATATTTGTTTGCAAAAAACTAGACGACAAAAATAATTTTGAAAATGAATCATACATTACTTTGTAGACAAATTTAATAAAATTATGAATTATGATTATTGAATTAATTTGATTTTTTTTCATAAATGATCAATACACATAGTTGAATAAAATAAATATTTCATATCATCAAAATAGGCTCATGCTGGACCCCACCCACAGGACCCAACAGCAGAAGCCCATCCCTATATCCAAAAAATATGGAAAAGAAGTAAATGAGGGTATTTTGAGAAAAATATAAGATACAGAGTTGGATTCAAGCTAGAATGAACACCACCTATCCCAAACAATATTTGAGTTTTAAATTTCTCTTTAAAACATGACACTACTCCAATTATACACCCTTTTTAAAGCTACCAAAGGACAAACTGGTTTCTTAGGATTAGTCGAGATGTATATAAGTTGGTTCAAACACTCAATTATAATAAAAAAAAAGAAAAAAAAAATTAGAAAAAGTTGCCTCTTTGTCAATCCTTAGGCTAATAGGCATGAGTTCGTTAATTTTCTTAAGTTTTTTAGGGTGTCAAAGTATAATCATTAGATGGTTTAAAAATAATTTAATCTTACAATAATTGTAATTTGTAGCATTAAACTAGCATTGCAAGATTATTATAAACAAGATAGTGAAACAAAGAAGCTTTAAATGTTTGAACAATACCATGAAAATAAGACAAAATAACGAACATAAGACAACAATAGATCAGCACATAAAAGCCCAGTCTAGTCCAGTCCAAAAGCTTCCAAACCGAAAAATAAAAATTTGTGCTTCTCACAATGGGCTACCATGTTCCATTGACAAACAAACTGTAGCATCCCATGAACCAAAAACAAAAAATGTAAAAAAATTATTCATTTATTTTTTTTGTCAAAATCTCAAAAAAAAAAAAAAAAAAAAAAAAAAAAAACGTCTTCTTCACAATTTACTTTTTGTAAAAGATGGGAATAAAATGTACGAAGTGCATAGTAGACATATAAATCTCTTGTGGTGTGAATGCATTTAATTTTTTGTGCACAATTTCTGTGTTGGATTGCAGGATATCCACACAAAGATCAGTTGGATTTATCTTTTACACAGGTATGCGAGGTCAGGCAAAATCAAATTTACGTTTCACATAAGTACTTACATGAAAATGAGAGAGAGAGAGAGAGAGAGAGAGAGAGAGAGAGAGAACCTAAATGGGGTCTTCACAGAACTCTCTGCAAGCAAGAACATCTGAATAACAACTCCAAACCACCCCACCACCAAATCCCATTGCCTCTTCCATTCCACCCTCTGCATAGCTCAATCAATTCATATACAAAACCTGCAAATCAACAACAATTGAGGAGAACATGGTATAACAAAACTCCCACAACTATATATATATAAGGACGGTCTCAGTACACAATGCTTAACTACTACAGGGTTTAACACGGCTCAGATATACACAATTTTTCCGCACAAACACATCCAAATAGTAAGGAAAAGAAAGAACCGAACCAAACAATACAACACAACATGAATACCAAAAATTGGGTAAGAAGGAACACTGACAGACATACCTTACTCTGTAAACCAAGGTATGTACTTTGTAGAGTTGTATAAGGTTCTTGTTTCCTATATACTAATTTCTTGGGCTTGTTTTGTTTAATCATATATCAGTATGATTCTATTAGCCTATCCAACTGTGACATTTGGGAAACAAACTTTAAAAATTGAGAAAGCTAAAGCGGCTCTTGGAAATATGGGAAGGGGAAGCACAAGGGGGGCATGTGGGTTTTGGGCCTTTTGGATGTTCTTCTCTTTAGCTAACCGTTACTTAATCCTAGTCAATGAGTTTATTGCAGTTAACTTTGGACTTTCAAAGGAGGCATATAATATTGTGTATATATAGATATACAAAAGTATGTGAAGCTTTAATTAATAGTTCTTCTAAAATTTATTATCTGGCTTGTGGGTTACTTGCTGGGTTAGTATTAGGTAAATTTTGGTTCACTTAAATAAATATATATATATATATATATATTCCGCTATAAGCGCAGAAAAGCAATGACTATTATGACTTGCTCATCTACCATTGGAGTAGTTGTGTGGATTGTGGGGGTGGTTACATCTTTCATGAAGAATATTTTCTTGTCATGCGTCTCTATTGGTTTTATTCTTTTTTATAGTATAAAAAAAATTATATTTTAGCATATTACATTATCTATAATGTGATGTTTCACAAGCCTACTGAAATTGTACCAATATCATTTCCTTTTTTTCTTTTTTTCTTACACAATGATAAATTTAAATATTGTTTGTGTGCCTCATCATGACACAATAGAGTGAAGAGCCTTCTGACTTAATTTGGCAAGTATATTGAATATTGTTGTGGGACTATTTTTTTTTTTTTTTTTTTTTTTGAAACTCATTTATTACATTTTGACATTAGGAGGTGAAATGGCATATACCATTGGAAGAAGTTCTAACATCATCCAGTAATGTTATTGTGAAATTTGTGATATCATCTGTGTCATTAATGCATCAAAAATGTTTCAGACCCTTAAACGAGGAGCTCTAGAGGTAGGTCCTACCTTATGATTTGATATTTTGACTTGTAATATGTATTGCCACATTATTAAAGTTGACATTAAAGCTCGAATTCTAGTACTCTCTATCATTACTGTTAATGCATTAAGGGCATGTTTGATTAGGTGAATTAGAGTATGGGATTGGGATTATTAATCCGTGGGTCCAATTATCCTATGTTTGTTTTAATATTTTGATTTAGGATTATTAATCCAATAGATAATTACTCTAACAAATTTGTAGGATTATTAGTAATGAGGTAGGGGTGGGATTATTAATCCAATTGGATAATAAATACTACACTAATTTAATAGAATTATTAATACTTCACTATTAATCTTGTGAATCAAACATAACCTAAGAGTGTTATCTCTTGATTTTGGGATATCATGCGCGTCATTGATTTTTTAAGAGTGTTATCTTTTGAATTTAGGATATCATCCGTTATCAAAAAATTTATCAAACACTAACAAAGTGTATACCTCTCATGTGCAAAAAAATAAATAAATAAAATAATAATAATAATAATAATATGGTGATATCTCATTATTCTCAACATGTGCTACCACCATTTAATAACAAATCACTGTGTAAGCATAATGCATATGCAAAAATGATTATTACTGGATTGTTTTCGATCAAATAGTTACATCGGAATAATGAGCTTGTCATTTCATATATTGTTTTATTTTTTATTGATGACATCTTGTGTTAATAATGAAGTGGTAATCACCATTATGCATAATGCCTACTCATCTATATACATGGTTTGGCAACAATCTAAAAAAAATTTAAAAAGTTAGTATAAGTTATCATATTTATCTCTACTTTTCTACACATTTTTTTGTAGAAAGTCAAAAAATTAACTAAAATAGTTATTAATTCCTAAACCAACCATCATCTTATTGATGTGTCATTCAATAATATAATTTTAGAATCAGAGACAAGACCTATGTCAATAATTGATATGGGATACATGAAAAATTTCTTATGCATCTGGACTTGATAGAATTTGAGAGGTTTGTAGAGTCAACCATGAGTCTTATTTCGGTAATTTGATCCGTTTATTTTGTAGGATTCTCTGTGTGTAGCACTCATAAAAAAAATTAAGTTTATATGATAATGGTAATATTTTTATGATATGGTGTTTGAATTCAAAAAATGAATGGTCTATTTTTTTAAAATATATTTATTGTTCAGTTTTTTAGAACCAAACGTGATAAAATAAAAATGTTACGATGATTGAATTGACTTAATTTTTTATATTAATAATATACACTAAGCTCCTACAAAATAAACGGTTTAAATTATCAAAACGGAACTCATAATAAACCTCGCTGACCCTCAAATTCTCAACTCTTTTTAAATTTTGCTAGTTTGAAAAATATTACTCTTCACAATTTATATCTTTAGAATAACATTGGGTGGTTGTGCCAAATTTGGACATAAGTAGTCAATCTATATATTCTTCCAATTATTTATTTATTTTATATTTATATATATACACAGTTAAATCTTTTCCATTCTCGTGAGAACAATGGGTCTGCATATATATAATTTAAGTGGAGACTAAACGTTACAAATGCATGTGGACAAAATTTAAGAGATCCAATGTTAAGTCCGTCTCTTAAGCCATACTCATGCCCAGCTGAGTTGGCTTTGGTGTGCAAATAAGGTCAAGTTTGATAAGTTGAAAAAAAAGTAAAAAATTAAAAAGTTATTCAAAAAATTAAAAGTTATCACTATTTATCAAAAGTTAAAAATTACGGCTGTACAACTCCCAATCCTAATTTTTTCCTACATACTAATTTATACAATTTTTTAATATACATTTTTTCATAAAAAGTCAAAAAGTTAACTTAAACATTCATATTTTTTTCCTCAACTTTTTAATCCAAAAAGACAAAAAGTATACTTATTTAAGACACCCCAAACAACCCCTAATTTAATCGTGAGAGACAAATACTAATAAATGAATAAATTTAGACAGCTGTTATACATCATTTAATTTTATTTACCATTTTATATTACTTATACATTCAATATGTTATTTATCTTCGTTATGTCCTTAATTATTTGCTTTTATACAAAGAATTAATGATGATTATCTATACAGACAGTGATACAAAATGGAGACAAAATATAGGTGACATTTGTGGCATGAGATTGTGAGTTTTCAAATTTTATAAAAAAGAATTTGATGGGTTCGTTTGGTTTGAATTTCTCAAAAATTTTTGGAAAAATTTCTCTACAAATGAGTTTTCAGAAAAATTCAAACCAAACAAATTTTCTCAAAAAAATTTCCCAAAACTTGTAAACCAAACAAGTTTTCCAAACAAATCTCTCTCTCATACACATCAAATCAATCACTTTTTTCAAAATTCTCTCTCAAAATAATTTTCCAAAACATCTTTTCAAAAAAACCAAACCAAACAACTTTTCGTACTTTTTATCTCCCAAACTCATCTCCCAAACTCAAACCAAACATATCCGATATTTTTGGTAATGTTAGTTTCTGATTTATTTAAAGGGTTTATTTTCTCTCAAGTTTGGGCTATGTTTTTTTTGGCTATATTGTAGACGTAGTAAGTTAGATTATAACGAAATTATAACAGTCACTTTATCAACTTGAATATTAAACTTATGACCTTCTCAATATCCCAAGAAATAATTAAATGGATCACTAGGCCAATTGTGTGGTCTCTTCAATTTGGTATCACATTTTTTATACTATTAATAATTACTTAAACGGTGTCACAACTCTACTAGTGACATTTTAATAAAATATTTATTGCCTATAATATTTCAGTAATTCGACAGAAATTTCGATAAAATATTCAGGACGTACAACATTTTTATTCATGGGAAGCCACTCTCGTGACGCACTTTCTGAGTTGTGTTGTGACAGCGATAATTGTGAAGGTTAGCATGACGTGACTCTCTCTCTCTCTCTCTCTCTCTCTCTCTCTAGAAGGTCATGTGATACTCAAATTCCTCTACACCAAACAATGAAAAAGAAAAGGGCCCTCCCAAGGGAGCAACACAATAACCTCCCGTGACCTTTACTATTTTTACTTCCTTTTCCTTCCTATCTATCCTATTTTGGCCAAGTTTGAGAAGATAAATAAGTGTACTTTTTGATTTTTTATAAAATATGAGTTAGATTTGAGTTGAGTTTGAAGTGATGTATTAGAGAAGTGATGTGACTTAAATAAGATGATGTGACTTAAATAGGATAGTGACTTTTTAACTTTTTAAATTTTTTTAAAGATGCCAAACTTGACCTTTCTTTAAAGTAAACTGCTAATAAGTAATAGAGCTCTGCTGGGACCCCCAGTGGGGTGACCCCAGCACCCCACCTCCACACGGGGCTGTGAGAGTAAGTTTTAAAAAAAAAGAAAAGAAATTCCCATCAATAAAAAAATAGTGGGGTGGTGGGGTCTAAATCTTTTCTGTAAGTAATAATAATTAAATTTAATTCTTATAAAATATTATTGAAATTAAATTTTAATAAAATCGTCTTTAAAAATAATATTTTGTGATGATTTTTTTATGTATGTCTAAAAAATATGATAATTAATGACTTTTTTTTATGATTTTTTATAAATTATCGCTAAAACCTACAATTAGTGACTTTTTTTGTAATAAATTTTTTAAACTGTCATTGAAAGTTAAAAATATTGTGTATGTGTATTTTTAATTGGTTCATCTACTATGTATTCTGGTTGTTGTAATAGTAAATGTTATTGTGAATCAAAATAACATATTACTGTCAAATAGAGAAAAATATTACTATATATAAATTTTACTAAAAACCGACATCTGCATCAAAAGTTATATTATTTTAAAGTTTAAAATCTTAAATTGCTTATTAAGTATATTTTGATAATAGTGATGTGTTGAACTTTTCAAAGAATTTTTTTTTTATACTTGTCCTTAATCCATTAAAGTTTTTATTATGAGTAGACTTTTACCAAATCTTAATTTTTTTTTTTAATGAAAAATGATCACTGAGTTGTTTGAAATTAAAGTTACTAAATTGATCAAGTTTATAATTTTATCCCAAAAAAATGACACATGCTACTTATGTGTCCATTTGTCATAAAAAAGAAATGTTAACAATTAGAATGAATTGAATTAATTTGAGACAAAATTAAAAAAAAATTAAAATCAAAATCAAACAAATTGATATTACAAGAACCAAAATAATACAAGGACCAAATAAAAAGAGTACTAGTAGTGTAACTTGCCCATGAAAAAATGATGCAATGAATTTGTTTTTTTTTTTTTTTTTTGAAAGAATGCATAAGGAGGTTTACATTTAGGAACCTTTCTAAAAAATAGTTTGGTGAATAAAATAAATAAACAACTCGTTATTTTCGAATTATTTTCTCCTTTTAATGCAATTTTTATTTTTTTAAAAATTTTAAGAATATATTCTTTGCATTTAATTTTTGTCAAATTTAGTTCTCTATTTTTAAAGAAAAGCAGATTTCACTATTATTTGGGCAAATAAATTAATTTATCTATTCTTTGGGCAAATTTTACTTTATACACCTAGGCCCGTTTGTTTTGGGATTAAATAGATGGGAGAGGATTAAGATGGAAGTGGGGTTATTTAGTGTTGTGTTTGTTTGTAGAGTTTGGGAGGAGATTAGGATGGAGGAGGTGATATAGATGGAGGTTGGAAGGGGGATTGAGATGGAAGAGGTGGAGATGGTATTAGAAAAATAGTGAGGGGATTAGAAATTTTTTTATTTTTTTTATATTGGGAATTTTTAAAAAAAATATTAATGTTTAATTTTTTATATTTTTTTATTTGTTTTATTATTTCATATAAAAATAATTTAACAATTCCTATATTAATAACTATAATCAAAACAAATACAATTTTACTTAATCCCCTCACTAACAATCCCCTCACTATTAATGCTCTCACTATGAATCTCCTTCATTCTACTTATGAAAACAAATGGGGCCCTATAGTTTACTCTATGTGTGGTTTAGTCCCTTGTTATTTGGAAATAAGTACATAATCACATTGTGGTTTGTGAATTAATATACATAAAGACATTTCGTTCAAATTAACAGTAACTGTGAAACATGTCAAATAATACCTTGGATAATCATATTATTCCGTCCAAATTAAAAATAAATTAATAATGCACTATAATCTACAAATCATATGAATGTTATGTGTTTCATTCTAATAACAGGATGTTAATCACATATGAATCAAACCATACAGGATAAAGTTAGATTTTTTTTTTCCTCTCACTCTTTTACTAGTTACATTAGTGAGAGAAAAATGATAGCATAGAAGGTGAAAAATCTAGAAATCTTTTAAATATTGATTTGTGATTATGTATCAATTTTAAGCAGTAAATAACAATCACAATCAAACAATCAAGATAAATCGACACAACGATTTTAATGTGAAAAAACCACAATTGAAGCACCTCCAATTGTGATTAAAAAAAAAAACACTGACAAAAACTACAAAACAATCTACTAAGAAAACAAAAGGAATTACACAAGTGCACTCTCAATTACCTATCGAATCCATGCCCAAATTGAACCAACCCCTATATGCCTCTTCTACCACGGTCTTCACCTTAGAATTGTCTTGCCCAACATTGAATTCACAACGCCGATATCGAATCCACGATTGTGAGTCACTCTAGAATCCACCAAAGTTTCAGGCCCAAATTTCACGAAATTGACCAAAGAACAAATCTCTCTTTTGTGAATAAAACAAAATAAACAAACCCTTTGATAAAACTCACTCAATTCATGGTATAAACTCTCAAAGATATCAAAGGAAACAAATAAAGAAGCTTCAAATGAAAACCCTAATACCCAAGAAAAAGATTTGGAAGCCGTATCCTAAAATCGGATTGAAACACGTATTTATAGAAAATAGATCCGCGATCTCCACTCAAGCGCAAGAATGACCGCTGAAGCGGATCTACGCTCAAGCGTAGGAATGACCGCTCGAGCGGGCAAACAACTTAGATTGCAATTTTGCCTTTTGCTTCGGAGGCACTGCCCCTCGACCTCGTCTAGGTGCTACCCCCTGGACCCTCACGAGTTGATCGGGCAGCTTGATCCCCAACATAATCAGTGAAGTGACCAACATGAAAGAATTAACTTCTAAAACATTTCTGCAAGGTAAAATTCGGCTTAGATTCGCATCTAAAACTCATAGTTTCATTGAAATAAAAAAGATCGAATAAAATTATAACTGAACAGAATTTTATCAAACCGGATTGCCAAAAATAAAAACCTAACGGAAAGTGTAAAGATTAGATTTCAACAAAAAATTAGAGTTTATAACAAAAACCATGAGGGCAGCCTCATGCTGTAAACTTGCCCCATAAAAGATGAAACGTACAAACCATGGAAAGGGTGAATGTGACATAGACCTAAATAAATAATAAATAAAAGAGGAGGGCCATTTTAATTATGGGGAGTGGTTTTAGCTGCTCAAATTCAATTAAACTGACGTCAATATTGACTTACAAGTTTGAAAAATGAATAAGCGAGGCGTTATTGTCAAATGTGATGAGTTTGCTTAGAAAATGTTATCGACGAATTTGTGGGACGAATTCTTGTTCAAAAATGCAGTGAATGATATAAATTTTATTAGACTTGAATTCACATCAGTTATTAAATTATTTAAATTTAGTTAATATAATGCAAGAACTTGTTTACTGCTTGTCAATTAATTTTGAATTAAATGTTTTAACATGATATCAGAGTTGAGTTTTAAATGACTTCTTACATCATATGGCATAAACGGTCTATCTCTCAATTACCTCCATGCCCTCTCGGGAAACATATGAGAGGAAGTGTTAGGCTTAACCATCGTTTATCTAAGCTACCCAAACTTGATTAATATAATATAAGAGTTTATCCATTCATTGTCAATTAATTTTGAATTGAATGTTTCAACAAATTTAAAATTGATGAAATTGTGGTCCATATATATGTCTTTTCAGCAATTTTTAAATTTTTTTTGGTTTAAGAATTCGTAGTATTGCTGGTTTTGGTTGACAGCAAGAGGGACCAGAGGACTTGAAAAACAAATGGTATCTTTTGCACGTGGATTTTTCTTTTTTCTTTTTTTTTTAATGCAATGGGATTCATCTCTAATACAACAATGTCATTATAGTATATTGAATTTCGCGGTTGTAATAGTTATTGAATTCTAGTTAATATTAGTTATATTTAAATAATGGGGTTCAATTAGAGGCCACTATACAGCCATTGGAGTTGAACCCTCGAATTTTTTTATTTATTTATATATCTATATATAATTCGTCTTAAAGTTTTATGTTGAACACTTTGTAAAAAATGACTCATTTTTCTGAACACCCCCGTCTACATTTAGCCCATGTTCTTGAACACTCAACCCCACCCAGCCTGGCACATAGCTCTTAATCAATATATATGATTTGTGAAGTAAATGAACAACATATTTTGGAGTTTTGCTTCCTTAGTCTGTGCCAACTACCTCTTTGACAAAATTATGTGATTTTGCAATTCTCAACAAGTGTATCATTTAACCAATTAAAAGCTTATTTTATAACTTACTGTACAGATGAACCATAGAGAAATCAAACTCTACAAGAATAAAAAAATAAAAAAATAAAAAATCTCATTTTTTAAACAAAATATATTTATGTAAAATTTTGTATCTATGTTTTATTTTTGGAAACAATGATACCAATATATTAGAACTGTTAGGAAAAATATATGATTCCCCACAAGTAAATCAATCAATGGAAATAAAAAATTAATCCGGAAAAATTAAATAAAAAACAACACAAGAATTTTTACGTGGTTCCCTCAATGTGTGGTACGTCCACGGGATCGAAATCCGATTCCACTATCAACCAAAGGCTTGGTTTGGGAAGCTTGGTTTGGGACTTTTTTGGCTATTTTAGCCACAAAAAACAAAATAGGCTATTTTAGTCACAACAAACAAAACATCACATTCAACCCATAATTATTACACTCTTCTCTCACAAAAAAAAGTCAAAAAACCAAAAAGTCCTTCCCAAACCAAACTTTTTAGCCCAAGCTAAAATAGCCAAAAAGTCAAAAATCCAACCCACTTCCCAAACGGAGGCAAAAAGTTTCCAAACAATTACAAACGAGACACGAATGGTCTCACAAACCACCCTTAAGTGAATTCCAAATAATCACAAATAAACCAGAGGAAAGATCTCACCAAATAGATGAACCAAAATCTTCAGAACCAGAATTGAAGAAGACCCAAAATAATGCACCCAAAACAGCTGAATCCAAAGCAACAAATTAATCATCAATATTTAACCCACCAATTAGACTTCTCTAAGAAGCTTGTTAACCAAGAACAAACCCACCAAAAAGAGCACTATCTCACAGAAAAACCATGAATCAATGTTGGCTGCCGTTCTTTTCCACTACTTCGGAGCAAAAACATAAACAATGTATATATTGTTAAATCTAGGACTTGTTTTATCAAAATCCTAATTGTATCCAAATTGAATTGGATTTTCACAAATTAGATATAATATATAAAAATATATTATAACTAATACCAAACCAAATTAAACTCTTTTAATAAATCAATTGGGTCCCACACTCCAATAAGGAGGTATACCCAACAATTCTCCCCCTACAGACTTAGGTGGAGACATCAACCATACCCGCCAAAGTTCGATAGTTTAAATATTTATCCCTCGACAAAGTCTTAGTCAACATATCTGAAATATTATCATCTGTGTGAATCTTTTCAAGTTGTAACAATTTCGAATTTAACACATTACGAATCCAATGGTATCTCACATCAATGTGTTTCGATCTCGAATGAAAAGTAGAATTTTTATTCAAGTGAACAGCACTTTGACTATCACAATAAAGCACATACTTTTCTTGCTTCAAACCCAACTCTTGCAAAAATTTCTTTAGCCATAACTCTTCTTTGCAAGCTTCTGTAATAGCAATAAATTTAGCTTCGGTAGTTGAGAGAGCAGCACATTTTTGTAATTTAGATTGCCATGCCACAGCTCCTCCTGCAAAAGTCATCAAATACCCCGAAATAGATTTCTTAGAATCAACATCACCGGCCATGTCAGAATCTGTGAACCCATCAAGTATCGGCTTACCATCCCCAAAATACAAACATACCTTCGAAGTCCTTCGAAGATACCTTAGAATCTATTTTACCGCTGCTCAATGTTCTTTACCCGGATTAGAAAGAAAACGACTCACCACACCAACGGCGTGAGCAATATCCGACATTGTACAAACCATGGTGTATATCAAAGAATCAACTGCTGAAGCATAAGGAATTTTCAACATCTCTTCCTTGTCTTTCTCACTTGTAGGACATTGATTCGAACTAAGTTTGAAGTGACCTGCAAGTGGACAACTAACCGGCTTTGCTTTATTCATGTTGAACCTTTCAAGAACTTTCTCAATGTAGCTTTCTTGAGACAACCAAATCAGTCCATTTTTGCGATCACGAACAATTTTCATACTAAGAATTTGCTTTGCCGGTCCCAAATCTTTCATAACAAAAGATTTACTCAACTCTAACTTCAACTTATTAATTATAGTAGAATCTTGACCCACAATTAACATGTCATCAACATAAAGCAAAAGAATGATAAATTTACCATCCGAAAATTTTTCACAAACACATAATGGTCCGAAATGGTTTTAGAAAAACAATTATTCATCATGAAAGAGTCAAATTTTTTATACCATTGCTGCGGGGCTTGATTGAGGCCATACAAACTTTTCTTCAATTTGCAAACAAATTTCTCTTTTCCTTTCTCTACAAAACCTTCATGTTGCTCCATGTAAATTTCTTCTTCAAGATCACCATGAAGAAATGCGGTCTTCACATCAAGTTGCTTAACTTCAAGGTTCATACTTGCAGCCATGCCAAGTACAACCCGAATAAAAGACATCTTCATAACCGGCGAGAAAATCTCATCAAAGTCAATGCCTTGTTTTTGCCCAAAGCCTTTCACAACAAGACGTGCTTTGTACCTCAGATTCTTGCTATTATTCTTCAATTTAAAAACTCACTTATTTTTTAGAATTTTCCTTCATTTAGGCAACTTCACTAAATCATAAGTCTAATTAGTTTTCAAGTAAGGAATTCATCTCTTCGTCCATGGCCTTTTTCCAATCACCTTTCTTGGCATGCTCAATTGCTTCTTGGTAGCTCTCGGACTCCCCTTGATCAGAAATCAACACAAATTCATTAGGAGGATACTTTCTTGAAGGTTGCCGGTTCCTTGTAGATTTCCTTAACTCAAGTTGTAGCGGTGGTTCTTGAGTTGGATGCTCTTCCTCAATTTCGAGCTCAACTTCATTAGGATTAGAACCATCATCCACATCTCCAATATGTGGCTGCACATCTCCCCCATTTTCATCATCAACCGAAGATGAAGGAAATGGATCCATGTCAATGAGATTACTAGTTTTTGGCTTCGGTTGATCACCTTTGCCAAAGTCTTCAATTGTTAGGTCTTTAAGAAACACAACATCACGGCTTTGAATGACTTTCTTGTCGACCGGATCCCACAATCTATAACCAAACTCATCACGCCCATAACCAAGAAAAATGCATTGTCTTGACTTACTATTAAGCTTGGACCTCTCATCCTTTGGAATGTGAACAAAAGCTCTACAACCAAACACTCTCAAGTGCTCATAAGACACATCTTTACCGGTCCAAACTCTTTCAGAAACATTACCATTCAAAGGATAGGAAGGAGACAAATTGATCACGTCAACCGCTGTCCTCAATGCCTCACCCCAAAAGGATCTTGGCAATTTAGCTTGTAAAAGCAAACACCTTGTTCTTTTCCACAATGGTGCGGTTCATCCTCTCGGCAACGCCATTTTGTTGAGGAGTCTTCTTAACTGTCTTTTGGTGCCGAATACCTTGGCTGTGACAATACTCATCAAATGGCCCAATGTATTTACCACCATTGTCTAATCGGATGCACTTCAATTTCTGCCCTATTTCTCTTTCAACCATGGCCTGAAAATGCTTAAATACTTCTAGAACTTGATCTTTAGTTTTTAGTAGAAAAGCCCAAACTTTTCTTGAATAATCATCAATGAAAGTAACAAAATAAAGTGCACCACTATGTGTTCTAACTTTCAAAGGACCACAAACATCCGAATGAATCAACTCCAACACATTTTCTTTTCTAGAAGCAACATTTTTATAAAAAGAAACTCTATGTTGTTTACCCGCCAAACAATGAACACAAGTTTTAAGATGTGTACCTTTCAAACCGGGTAGAAGCTTGTAACAACCCTCGTACTGATTACTGTTAAACCACTGAATCATCTACTGATTACTGCTAAACTGAACTGATAAGTGAACTGGATGAACTACTAAACAGACTGAATGGAACCGAAACCGAAATTGAATAAGTTGTCTGTTATATTGCATATTGTATCTGTTGCTTGAATGATTATCTGTTTGAGTTTATGTGTTTAAACTGCTAATTGAAGGCCTTATCGGCGGCCGATTTAGAAACCGTTTGAAGTTTTAGACTCAGTAGAATATTTCTGATTTTATGGTATATTTATCTGAAAATTGATTAAGAATGATTAAATTAGATTTAAAAGAGTTAATTGTCTAGATTGACTTAATTACCACATTGCCATAGCTAGTGGCCCACTTGTTTATTATTAGTCTAGACCTTCTTACATGTTGAACAAGCTTCTCCTCAGCCTTTTTCTTAGTCTCCACCGAATATAGAGTGAGAGAGGGAGTAGACTTGAGCTCATCTTGCCATGGTTGAGAATTGCTAGGAGACTTAAAGTAGATTGAAGTATACTTGCTAATTTAACCTCATCACCTTGTAATTGAGACTTAGGTAAGGATCTTGCCTTCTTAATGTTGTGTTTGAGCAAACCTTGCATGTTTCATGCATCATTGTAGAGCTAAACCATGATTTTGTTCATAATTGTTGAATTGGAGTGCCATTGTTACATGCATGTTGAATTTAGTGAGTTTGAAGTTGGATTCTTGGCTAATTGTCACATGCATGTCCATGTTTTTATCATAGTTCATGTTTCCTCATTGTTTTCAAAGATTGGAGCTCAATGGAGCAAGAGTTGAAGCTTGGATTTGGTTTGAAGTTCATGCATTGCATGTTTTGAAAAGTGTTCTTGAAATTGGTTTAAAGATTGAGTTTAATTGAAACACCCTTGGGCCTTGATTTCTTAAATTGAGCTTTGAAACTTGTTATTCTATGTGTTTGAAAGAGTTTTCCAGAAAATGGGCCCAAGAGGATCGAATTTGGAGCATCAAAACTTGATTTGGAACTTGGAGGTTGAATCTGGATTTTCCAGATTTTGGCCGTCCGCTCGAGCGGGGGAAGTGCCGCTCGAGCGGGAAATTCATGCTCCCAGCATTTCTTCGACTTGTTTTACAGTCCGCTCGAGCGGATAGTTTCACGCTCGAGCGGGGAAATCGCGCATCTAGCATCTTGCACTGTGCATCATCCCGCTCGAGCGGGGAAGTTGACGCTCGAACGGAGGCCCTGTTTTCTGAAAATTCCGAAACTGATTTCTGTGCACATCTTTGCATCCTCATCCCATCCTAGGCATTCTTAGGCCTAGTTTAAGGCACCTTAATGAGGATTAGACATAGAACCACACCGAGGAAATTTAGGGATTTAATTATCATCCTTTCGACTGTGAACTTAGTGTGTGTTCTATTTGTTAACTGTTTAGGGTTGGCTCTCGGGGACGCGCTCTAGCTGCTATTAGCCCAATCTCTGTGAGTAACAGATTGCGTAAAGATATGTTCAAATGGTTATATTTTGAATACTGAACTGAACTGTTTATTGAACTGATATTGTTGATTGAATGAATGTATGTCCTGTATTTCAAACTGTATTGTGGCATCCTTAGCACCCACTGTTATTAACTGTTACAGAGCTCTGTCGGTTTCCTTGTGGAACCATACTGTTTACTGATTGATGATCATCATTACTGTTGGGTCTGTTAAGGCCCGGTCCTTTCGGACCTACTGTTTATAGGCTAATGGATGTACCACATATGACTGATTGATTGAAATACTAATTGACTGAAATACTGAAAGATTGAAATACTGTTTAATGAACTGATTTCATTACTGTAAGGGCATTCATTCATAACCTCTTTACACTGTATGTTATTCATTAGGCTTTAGCTCACTGTTTATATATATATGTAGGTTCTCAGCAACCAGACCGGAGCTAGGAGCGTGGGATTGGTCCCCAGTTTTGTCAAGCCAGCCTATGTGCCTCACTGCGAGGTTCCGAGTTGCCATGCTATGGCTTGGGGAGTTTTTGTGTTCCCCGTCGGTCTCCTCACTGTTTTGTACTTTTGTATAGACTGTTTACCGCACTGTTATCGAGGGATTCAATCCCCGTACTGACTGACTGTATATGATTGTATAGAATGTACTGTGTTGAACCGTATGAATACATAAAAATGTTTTTGACATACAGATTTTCACAGCTCAATGGACACTAGTTATTTACTGTATTGGCTTCCGCCAGGCCCTGTACTCTGTTTGACTGTATTACTGTTTTGTAGGCCTTCGGTAATCTCGGATTACTGGCCAGTTACGGTGCTAAACCCATAGGGCCGGGTTTTGGGTTGTGACAAAGCTCTTTCTTAAACAAAACTTGTAGCCCTTTTTCACTCATATGGCCAAGCCGTTTGTGCCACAATTCAGTAGAAGTATCATCTTTAAGTGCATTGACAATACTTTTACAAAATTTTCCTTGCATCGAATAAAGTGTATGAATCTTCTTGCATTTAGCCACCACCAAAGAATTCTTTGTGAGCTTCCATATTCCATCACCAAATTTGTTGTTGAAGCCTTCATTATCTAGCTTCCCAGTAGAGATCAAATTGAGGCGAATATCGGGAACATGCTTCACATCTTTAAGCAACAACTTGTAACCCAAATTTGTTTCCAAGCAAACATCACAGATGCCAATAATTTTGGACAAACCTTCATTACCCATCCGAATAGAACCATAATCTCATTTGGTGTAGGTAGTGAAGAAATCAACTCAAGAAGTCACATGAAAAGAAGCACCGGAATCAATCACCCAATTGCTCTCTTGGCCTACAAAATTGATACAATCATCTTCACAAACGACCATGAGATCATCGGTAGTAATTGCTGTTATGTCTTCTTGTTTCTTATCCACACTTTTATCACGTCTTTTCTCTTTATTCTTGAGCTTTCGGCATTCCCGCTTCATGTGCCCTTTTTCATGGCAATAATAGCACTCAATGTCTTTCTTTGAAAAAGAACCATCTTTTGATTTGTTATGGCTTTGATTACGGCCATGAGGAGTCTTACTCCTCCCCCTTATTTTACTTCGGCTTCTCACAACAAATGCTTCTGAATGAGAGGAACCTGCTGATTTTCTTCTAGTTTCTTCATTCAACAAGCTACTAGTGACTTGGCCCATTGTGACAACTCCATCAGGTGCCGAATTACTAACCATTACAACCAAAGTCTCCAACTTTCAGGCAAAGAACTAAGTAGCATCAAAACCTGCAACTAATCATCAAAAATAATTTTCATAGAAGTAAGTTGGTTAATAATACTCTTTATTTCATTCAAATATTCTAGAATGGGGCTGCTATCTTTATATTTTAAATTAACCAACTTACAAAACAGAAAGACTTTATTTGTGGTTGATTTCCTATCATAAAGGCCTTCTAATTTTTTTCATAAATCATGTGCTGAAGTTGCAGTAGCAACATGATGAAACACATTGTCATCAATCCATTGACGGATAACACCAACAGCTTTTTGATTAAGCCTCTTCCACTCATCATTTTTCATACCCTCGAGTTTGCCACTATCACCCTTAATAGCCCATACAAATCTTTACAAAATAATAGGTCATCCATTTTAGTTTTTCAAGTTACCCAATTGCTTCCATTGAAGCTAGACATACGACTCACATTCCCCTCCATTGATTTACACAAATAAATAAACCCAAATAAACCATAAGCTCTGATACCAGTTGTTAGAGAAAATATATGATTCCCTACAAGTAAATCAATCAATGGGAATAAAAAACTAATCCGGAAAAATTAAATAAAAACAACACAAGAATTTTTACGTGGTTCCCTCAATGTGAGGTACGTCCACGGGATCGAAATCTGATTCCACTATCAACCAAAGAGTTTTCAAACGATTACAAACGAGACACGAATGGTCTCATAAACCACCTTTAGGTGAATTCCAAATAATCACAAATAAACAAGAGGAAAGACCTCACCAAATAGATGAACCAAAATCTTCATAATCAGAATTGAAGAAGATCCAAAATAATGCACCCAAAACAACCGAATCCAACGCAACAAATTAATCATCAATATTCAACCACCAGTTAGACTTCTCTAAGAAGCTTGTTAACCAAGAACAAACCCACCAAAAGGAGCACTATCTCCCGGAAAAACCATGAATCAATGTTGGCGGTTGTTCTTTTCCACTACTTCGGAGCAAAAACATAAACAATATATATATTGTTAAATCTAGGACTTATTTTATCAAAATCCTAGTTGTATTTAAATTGAATTGGATTTTTACAAATTAGATATAATATATAAAAAATATATTATACCAAAATCAAATCAAATTAAACTCTTTTAATAAATCAATTGAGTCCCACACTCTAATAAGAAGGTATTCCCAACAAGAACTTTATTTTATTTTATTTATTTGTGTGATTTGATAAGTCTAAAAAAATTAAATTTTTGAATGTCTACCCTAAAAAATTTATTAGAGTACCCATTATGAACACCTTGAGAAAAATTTCTGGAGTCACCACTGGGTTCAACCTAGTTGTCTTGTAACGATCAAAATGTTAAATTTAATTGGTTTTTCCATAAGGCATAGTCTGTTTTGATTTAAAAAAAGGAAAATGCCTTGGACCCCCCCAGTGGAGGTGCTAGGGGTTGTGCGTGTAGGCATGTGATTGGCCAAAAAAAAAATTTATTTTCTTTTTTTTTTTTTTTTTTTTTAGCGAATGAGGACGTGCCACGTCACTGGGGGTGCCACCCCCACTGGGGGTCGGAAACAACACCCTTAAAAAAAATTTTACACTAATACATGTCAAATTAATTGCAAAAATTATATTTAAGTATTAGTAATATTTTGACTTTTTGAGCATTGTTATTTTTAGAAGATACATGATCAATAATACTAGGGCTGAGTAAAGAATTCATGAAATTCGTAATTCGATCCAATCCAGTCTAGTCAAGTCAAATCCGATAGATTTGAATTGGTTTTTTTAATCCGTGATTCAGTTCTGGATTGAAAAATTAAAAATCTATTGACCACGGATCGGTTCCGGATTGAACCCCATAGTTTTGGATTGGAACCGATCTGGACAATATACAAATACCCTATATTTATATTATACACCTTTCTGCATAGTATCTTCTCTTATTCCATATAAAACGTAAACCCAAACCTAAACCCGCATAGTATTTTCTGTTATGACTTTTTTTTTTGTTAATTTTTAGTTTTAATTTATAATGATCTAAATGCTTATGGTAAAACTAATTTTCTTATGGTTGTTTAAATTCTAGAATAGTAAATCGCTATTATGGAACTAATATGATGCTATGTTTATATTTTTATGAAATTAAAAGTTATATATTTTTTTTGTTATTTAATTATATGAATTTGTGGTCCTAAACTGATCCAATCCGTGTTTGAATGGATTGGTTCAGATTGATTCCACGATATAAATGGATTGGATTAGTTCCAATTTTTTAGAAACCGTAAATAACGGATTGGTAATTTTATTTCAATTCAAACCAATCCAGACCATGCTCACCCTTAAATAATACATATATTGTAATAAAGATTAGTAAGATACATTTATAGAATGAGAAGTTATTTAGTAAGGTTGAAATTTATAAACTATTTTTACATATGCCAATATACTTCGAAAGGTAAATCAAGATTGTGATTCTACAAGTTCCTGTAAAATTTTAAAAATTCTTTTGAATCCCTTTTTCATACTAAATTGAAAACTAGTAAACATCGAGTTGTAGCATATCGTCAATTTTAGCTCCTCACACAACAAAACCAAATGGTTCAATTATGTGCTAAACTTTTCTCCGGAACTAAACTAATTATATCAATACATATGATAAATTATTATTAGATAATGATACAACGTGTTAGTGATGATATTACATCATTGTTCAATAGTTCTACACAAATGTGGATCATATTCTAAAATATTTTTTTTAGAATGCATAAAATTATTCAATTATTATCCACCCAAAAAACATTATTCAATTATTATCCACCCTTCTCATGAAAAAACTAATCTCACCATGCTGGGAGTAGTTATAATTCCCTTTTATTTTTGTCAACAAAGCATAAACTATGTAAAACTCATAATTGGTAGTTGAATCCCCACCTATGAGCATGACCTAAAGAGTATGCATGTGGACATCAGCTTTTGATGCAATTGCACAAAATGAAGCACAAATTATGAGGCCAACATTACAAATAAGACAGAGATCACAGGTCAAATATGGCGTCACATGGCATCAAAGTGTTACATTCTCTACTTTTTAAAGTGGTGTCTAAAAAGAATGCCCAATTTTCTATTCAATAAATATCATTATCCTTCTAGAGATTTTTTTTTTTTTTTGGATAAATTACAGTGACACTACTGAAGTTTTTGTTTAATATAATTTTTTTTTTTTACATTTAAAAAATTATACTTACCCTTTATCAAATTAAAATAGTATATTTATCCCTAACCTTTATACATATAAAACAATAAAATAATATAAAGATTTTGTTCATGTCATTTTAAGAGAAATAACAATCATCTTCTTTGGTTTAACTCATACAAAAAAATTGTTTTTTTAAATTTTTTTTTTTCTTTCTCTTTTTTGTTTTTACTAAATTTTTTTAATATCTTAAAAAAAAATTATTTTAATTTTTTAGATATACCTAATCTAGATATGTTTAAGAAGTATAATATTTTGTGATTTTTTTTTAAATTCACCAAATATAAAAAAAATACAAAAATACAAAAAATCAATACATTATCTTATTTTGTTGTACTTAAAGAATTAAATTTTTTTTTTTGATACAAATTTTATACTTTTTAAATATATCTAAATTATATTAATCTAATCTAGATGTAATGGTTGAAAAAAAATTATATTCATATATAAAAATTTATTAAAAAAATTATAAAAATGTTGTGATAGTAATATTGTTGTATATATAAATCATATTTATGGGTGTTTGTTTTAAAGTGAAAGATCACCAGTAAATTATATCATTGTGTTTGAAAATTCTATATAAAATTTATGTTTATATATCATCACTCAATAAGAATATGTTCAAGTAGAATTTAATAATGAAAAGTTGTAAAATGAAATCATGATGATAGGACAAAGAAATTATAGGAAAAAGGTAAAATGATAATTTAAAAATTTTTAGTGAATGACATTAGCAATCTAAGAATAATTTGTGATGAGATTATAAACCTTAGAAAGAAAAATATAACTTTTTAAATATGAGAGATGATTTATATTAAACATAAATATCAAAGATGTCAGTATAATTCACTTTATTATTATTATTATTATTATTATTATTATTATTTCTTTCTTTTTATTTTTTAATGTTTCCGTGCAATCTAAGAAAGGAACACATTGAAAAATAGAATAACGACCACGTAACTTTTGCTCGGAGGTGACAACAAATTACGGAGATTCCTTTTACGTGTTTGCTCGAGAGATTTGAAAAAAAAAATTTTAAAAAATAAAAAAAAAATATAAAATGTGAATAAAATATATTTATATTTTATATAGTTTTACATATATATATTTTTTTCCTTTCTAAATCTCTCAATCAAACATAACATTAGTGTCTCTTTAAATATGAAAATCACAATAAATAAATAAATAAAAGAAAAAGAAAAAAAGGGGAAGAAGAAGATAGAAAGAAGTAGTAAAAGCATTTCTTTAAGAAAGAAGTATATGTTCTTGCAGCGGCTGGATAAGGCTAGAGTAAACCATTCTTTTTACCTTTACTAGTGTTATATAAACAATTAAAATTTACAAAATTTTCTTATAAATGAATTTATCAATTATCATCTTAGCAAATTGGATATTATTTCTCATTCTATAAAGTTTAAAATTACATGTCATATCTGGTAAATGAAATTTGTTTGTGTACCATAACTCCTAAAGGAGGTGGGATGAAGTTTGACACAAAATTAAATGGTTGAATCATGTGAATTCACCTCAAATCTTCATTTTCTTTTTCTCTCTTTTTTACCCAAAAAATAAAATAAAATTGATGCCTAGCACTAAATTAAAACTAAGGAACAAGAAAGAGGAAGCCATCAAAGCAAAGCAATCAAATTAATGCCTAGCACTAAATTAAAACTCTCACAACTTGAGAGGTAGGCTACAACAAACCCTAGATAAAATTGAAATACAAGAGTACAATAATCTTGACATTGAATATTCTGAATCTAGTTGTCTTAAAACATATATATATATATATATATATATAAGACTATTGTCAACTAATGAAGAAATAGCCTTATAATTTTGAAAATATTACATTGAACTGTCCCGCACTAACCACAAATTTAACAATGCTAATGGAGATAATAAAATTACTTTACTACTTTAGATATTTTGTATTCATTTATGCATCGATATCAAATAATATAATTACTTATTTTTCACTTAACGATTTTACCTTAATTATGTCATATAAACGTGATTGTTTTGATGCATATGACGTTCACGCAAAAATAATGGTGACATCACCAATTTTTATCGTTTGACAAACGCATGACCAATTGTATGGGTTAAAAATATTAAGGAATTTATTTTTAACGGAGCATAATATAAATATATCAAAATTACGACTTATTATAATTTCTTCATTACTCAAAGAATGTTAGTGCAATTTATTTAGAAGCTTGGTAAAATTTATATGTGAATTTATTTCATTTAGAGTAAATTACACTTTACTTCATTTATATTTGGTCATTGAAGTTTTTTTTCCTCCACTTTGGTCCATCATATTTCAAGTTTTTTCTAATTTACCCCAAAAGTAAACTTATGTCCCAAATTAGACACAAAATAACACATTGACAACCATGTGGCATAAAAATATTTTATTATACATAACTCACACCTCTAACATAAACTCGAAAAAAAATGCTAGACACCCAAAAGTTTTATTAAAATTTCTACTAAATGTTTCATATGAGGTGTGGATGCCACACCTATGTGAAACATTTGATAATAATTTTGATAAAACTTTCAAGATTTTTAGCATTACTCAAACTCGAATTCTAATATAATAATTTGTTTTATATAATATGGCAACTAACGTGCCATTTTTATATCATTTTAAACTTAAAATTAGTTGTAAGAGTAAATTGAAAAAAAAATATTTAAATATCAAGGATCAAAGTGAATTTTTTTTTTTTCAAAAACCAAGATGAAAAAATAGAAAAACATAAAGAGACAAAGTGTAATTCATTCTTCTAATTTTACCACACAGCCCATATGCAAGTTCCCATCTTTTTAAAATCCAAGTTTAGTAGTGACTGTTAGCCCAACAATTCTGTGAAGACACTAAACCCAACCTCTAATTTATTGGACGATAGGCCTGAATAATTGGGCTGGGCAGAAACTTTTGGTTGGTTTTATATTTTCGGCCCAAAGATTGTTTCTAAACCAAGTATGGACAGTATTTTAGATGACGAGCCCAACTCCATAAGTTTTCTAACCATTCTTCTCTCTTCAATTTTCCCTTATCCACCTAACATTGCAAGATAAAATATTCATTGATGGAGATTAGACAAATACAATACCCCTAGGGCGGCGAGTCGTAAACTTGGGGCTCTTCATTTATAAATAATAAAAAAAATTATTTATTTAAATTTTTTCCTCTAAAGGTATATAATATAAATTTGAAAATAATATAATGCGAGTATACCTAGAATAAAATCTATAACTATATATATTTTTTTAATTTGCATTTTAAGAGAGAAACATTTTATTTTATTAAATTTAGAATTTATCAAATTTGAATTTGATGAAAATTTAAAAAGATATTGAAGATAAAAAAATTTTTCATCAAATTTGATAAAAAGGGAAATTTTGAATATGAAGAAAATTTTAGAAAGATTTTCATCAAAATTTGATTTAGTTAGAATAATTCATATGAAATCAAGTTTTTTTACTAAAATCTATCATGAAATTAAATCGGGAAGAAAAAAAAAAAAGAATAATTGGAGATGCTCTAAAAACCTTTAATTTAGATTGTGAAATTATATGAGTTGGTTTGGATCTTTGTTTTTAAATATACTAATACCATAAGAGTTAAAATTACTAGGAACGCTTAAAATTTGTCAAAATTTGGGGGACCAAGCCTTGGGTCAGAGCTGGCTCTATCAATAATGTAAAGGTGTTAATGCATTCAAATTATAAATTTGGATAGAGATTTGAAAAGAAAAAAAGATGTAGGTAATGACAATATGAATCAAATATAAGTCAAGTTCTCACTCATTCTCTTTCCAAATTTGCATCCAAAACTATAATCCAAACTTATTCAAATATATAATCCAAACACAGGATGACAATAAAGATTAGGAAAGTAGGGATTTTGGGCTTAAAATTTGCTTAATAAGCTTTTGGTGACAAAGTAGTAAATCTCACGTTCGAACTCACCAAGTTTGGGGGCCTCTCCATTTTTTAGGAATGGTATGGATGCCATCCCAAAGAAAGCCCAATGAATCTCCACAGTATCTCCAATGGAAATGTGACTCAACAATTCATCTTTCTCAGCTTCAGTTAATTCTAGAGAATTTTCAGCACTGTTAGATTGTCTCTCCATCATAGGCAGCCCAATACACATGATATAAATTCCTTAAATAAATAAATTGATGATTTTTTTTTTCTTATGCTATTCATAATTTTATTTGCTTACTAACATCTAAATTTATTAACTAATTATGCTTCTGTATAAAAATTTCCTTGTACTATTCTTGACCCTACCTAAAATGAAATCCTAGCCTCATCCCTCAAGGGAGATAATATTGTTAACATTCCAGCTCATAAGAAGAAGACCATTCAACTTCCCCATGAGAATGCATTGCCGAGCTTGTCAAGGAAAGCGGCTTGTCGGTTGGCAAGCTGCAAAGGTGGACGGATTACCACCGAAAAGAGATTGGCAAGAGATTGGCAAGCTGGCTTCACCTACCATTTCTGTATATATATATGGAGAGGCTGGGAGGAGAAAAGATAGCAGTGTAGAGCAAACACAGAGAGAATTGAGAGAGTGAGAGTGTATGTGAGAAAAAGTTCTGTAATCTTGTTTCTCCGGATAATACATTACTCTCCGTGGACGTAGGCAATTGCCGAACCACGTAAATATTGTCGTGTTATTTCGTGCTATTGATTTCTGGTGTCCGATAGGCCTAACAAGTGGTATCAGAGCCATTTCAGTTGCGTTTCGGAACACAAACAGAGTGTTCTTCGAAACTGTCCAGAAATCGAGTTGCTCAAAATCTGGTTTTGAGCATACCAGGAGGAAGGTCTTAAGGAGAGGAGTCCATAACTTCAAACCACAGGTCAAACGGAGCCCAAACGCGCCCACACGCGTCTCCTAAATATAGCGCGTGAGTACTACGCGCACTACGCGCCTTCACGCACCGACCTCAAGAAGAAGACGACTGCGTGGCAGCCACGTCGGCGCCACGTCACGCCACGTTAGCGCACACCTCAACGCCCAGTCAGCGCCACCTCATCGCCACGTCAGTGACAGATCAGTGCCCACGTCAGGGACACGTGGCAGACTGTCAGACATGTGCAGATACATGGTAGACACGTCATCGGCTTGTTGACTGAGCCGTTGACCGAGCCGGAGTCAAGCCGCCGCGCCGCCGTTGACCGCGCTGCCCGCACCGTTGACTGAGCCGTTGATCGGGAAAATCATTCGGTGCTTCGCAGGCGCACCTGATTCCGCAGATCTGAGCCGTCGAAATTGTTTTGGCCTGATCTGAGCCATTCTGAGTCCGTTGTTGACGGTCCAATAGTGTTTTTCGACTATTTGGAGTATTCCGGACACATCCGTACGGCCAGATTTTTCATTTGGAGTTTTCTGTAAAAAGACAGAATACAATGGAGGCTTCCACATCAACTTCAGAATCTATGTTCAAGTTAACTCCTTCCAATTATGCAATTTGGAGGTCACGGATGGAAGACATCTTGTTTTTAAAAGACTTGCATGACCCCATTTTTATAAAGGGGGTTAAACCTGAAGGAGTGAAAGATGATGACTGGATAAAGATAAACTGTAAGACTATCGCTTGTATCAGACAATGAATAGACCACAGTGTGTTCCATCATGTCGCCGAAGAGACAGATGCATATGTTCTTTGGACAATGTTAAACGACATGTACCAGTCAAAGACCGCCCGAAACAAAGCCTTGGTGATGAGAAGGCTAGTAAATTTGAAGTTGAAGAATGGTGTGTTTATTGCTGAGCACACCAGTGAATTCAAAATCTGGTGAATCAACTTGCAACCGTCAAGATGCGATTGGACGATGAAATGCAAGCCGTCTTACTGCTCAGTTCTTTACCGGATAGCTGGGAGACATTGTTGGTTTCTCTCAGCACCTCTGCACCAGAAGGGAAACTGACCATGAGTATGGTCACAGACGCCATGTACAATGAAGAGACAAGAAAGAAAGACATAGGAGGTAACCAGTCCCATAATCAGTCCCATGCTCTTGTCACAGAAGATAGAGGCAGAGACAGAGGTAAAGGAAGAGGTAAAGGAAGAAGCAAGAGTAGAGGCAGCTGGAATAGCAGGAGTAAATCCAGAGACAACAAATGTCGAGGTAACTTCAGCTTTACTTGCTATCACTGTGGCCAGGAGGGTCACATAAAGAGAAACTGCCCAAGCTGGAAAGAGAAAGGCCAAAGCAGTAAGTCAAAAGGAGATGAGAACACAACAGCCACAACAACTGATGAAATACTTCTTGCAGTTGGTGAAGAGGAAGATTGCCTTCACGTGGTTGACCACAGCTACACAGAATGGGTGATAGACACAGCTGCATCCTATCACGCCACTTCCCACAGAGAACTCTTCAGCTCGTACAACGCTGGAGATTTTGGCACTGTTCGAATGGGGAATTCTAGCTATTTGAAGATTGTGGGTATTGGAGACATTAGTATTCAAACTAATGTTGGGAACAAACTGGTTCTCAAAGATGTGAGGCATGTTCCAAATTTGCGCCTCAATCTTATCTCTGGAAGCGCCCTGGACCGACAGGGCTATACAAGTACATTCGGAAATGGCTGTTGGAAGCTGACAGGAGGAGCTTTGACAATCGCCAGAGGAGAGATGTCTTCAACACTGTATAAGACTCAAACGAAGATCTGTCTGGAAAGTCTTAATGCAGCAGAAGACAAAGAGTCACCGGACTTATGGCACAGAAGACTAGCTCACATGAGTAAGAAGGGATTGCATCTATTGGCAAAGCAATCCAGGATACCCTTATCCAAAGGAAGTGTCTTGAAGCCCTGTGATCATTGCCTTTATGGCAAGCAACATCGAGTGTCATTCAGTTCAACGAGAAAGAGAAAAACAGCAGTGCTCAATATGGTATACTCGGATGTTTGTGGCCCAATCGACGTGGAGTCATATGGCGGCCGCAAGTATTTTCTGACTTTCATTGATGATGCATCAAGGAAGTTGTGGGTGTATTTCTTGAAGACAAAGGATGAGGTATTTCAGCACTTTCAGGAGTTCCATGTAATGGTGGAAAGAGAGACCGGGAAGAAGTTGAAGTGTCTTCACACAAACAATGGAGGCGAGTACACTTCAAATGCTTTTGCAGCATATTGTGCCAGCAGAGGTATCCGACACGAGACAACAGTTCCCGGCACCCCACAACACAATGGTGTGGCAGAAAGAATGAACCGCACTATTATGGAAAGAGTCAGATGTATGTTCAAAATGGCAAAATTGCCAAAGTCATTTTGGACTGAAGCCGCCAGTACAGCCTGTTACCTCATCAACAGGTCGCCTTCAGTCTCGTTGAATTTTGCGATACCTCAGGAAGTCTAGTCCAGAAGAAAGGTATCATATTCTCACTTGAGAGTTTTCGGGTGTAAGGCCTTTGCACACATCTCCAAGGAAAACAGATAGAAGCTTGATGACAAGTCCACTCCATACATATTTGTGGGCTATTCAGATGCAGCATTTGGGTACAGGATGTGGGACCCAATGAACAAGAAGATATTCAGGAGCAGAGATGTTATGTTCCAAGAAGACCAGACAGTAGCAGAAGAACCACCCTTATGAGCTTGTTCCACTTCCACGAGACAGGAGAGCCTTGAAGAACAAATGGGTGTATAAGTTGAAGAAAGATGGAAACGGTAAACTATTGCAGTATAAAGCTCGTTTGGTGGTCAAAGGTTTTGGGCAGAAGAAAGGAATTGATTTTGATGAGATCTTCTCCCCAGTTGTGAAGATGACTTCTATTCAAGTAGCTCTAGGATTAGCAGCTCGCTTGAATTTGGAAGTAGAACAAATGGATGTCAAGACTGCCTTTCTTCATGGTGAGTTGGAGGAAGAGATCTACAAGGAGCAACCAGAAGGATTTGAAGTTAAAGGAAAACAGAATCTAGTCTGCAAACTGAAGAAGAGTCTCTACGGCCTGAAACAGGCGCCGAGACAATGGTACAAGAAATTTGATTCATTTATGGTGGATCACGAGTACACAAGAACGGTGGCAGACCAATGTGTATATTTCCGCAGGTTTTCGGATGGAAATTTCATTATCCTACTGTTGTATGTCAATGATATGCTGATCATCGGACATGATACTACTATGATCAACAAGTTGAAAAAGGACTTGTCGCAGTATTTTGACATAAAGAATTTAGGCCCAGCACAGCAAATTTTGGGCATGAAGATTGTTCGTGACAGGAAAGCCAAGAAGATATGGCTATCACAGGAGAAATATGTTGAACGGATAATTGAAAGGTTCAACATGAAAGATGCCAAGCCAGTCAGCACACCACTAGCCAACCATTTCAATGTGTCAAAGCGTTTGTGTCCCACAATCAGTTCTGAAATGAAAGAAATGGAGGCAATCCCTTATTCTTCCGCAGTAGGAAGTTTGATGTATGCAATGGTGTGTACCCGGCCAGATATAGCTCACGCAGTTGGCGTTGTGAGCAGATTCCTCGCCAATCCAGGAAAGGAGCATTGGGAGGCGGTCAAATGAATTCTTCGGTACTTGAAGGGAACTTCAAGGATGTGTTTATGTTTCGGAGGAGCTGAACCAATTTTGGAGGGTTTTACAGATGCCGATATGGTAGGTGATCTTGATGGTAGAAAGTCTACATCAGGATTTCTATTCACCTTTGCAGGGAGAGCTGTTTCATGGCAGTCCAAACTACAAAAGTGTGTTGCTTTATCTACAACAGAGGCAGAGTATATTGCTGCCGCAGATGCTGGAAAGGAAATGTTGTGGCTAAAGCGGTTTCTCCAAGAATTGGGACTACAGCAAGCAGATTACAAGGTACATTGTGATAGTCAAAGTGCAATTGACTTGAGCAAGAATTCCATGTACTATTCACGTACAAAACACATTGATGTCCGGTATCATTGGATACGAGAAGTGATGGAAAAGCAGCTGATGAAGCTAGTGAAGATTCACACAGACAAGAATCCCTCTGACATGATGACCAAGGGTGTCACCAGAGACAAACTGGAAGTTTGCAAGAATCTGACCGGGATGGACTTCAAGTGAGAAGTCAGTTATCCTTATGAGCGTGGAGGTGGAGAATTGTTAACATTCCAGCTCATAAGAAGAAGACCATTCAACTTCCCCAAGAGAATGCATTGCCGAGCTTGTCAAGGAAAGCAGCTTGTCGGTTGGCAAGCCGCAAAGGTGGACGGATTACCACCGAAAGGAGATTGGCAAGAGATTGGCAAGCTGGCTTCACCTACCATTTCTGTATATATATATGGAGAGGCTGAGAGGAGAAAATATAGCAGTGTAGAGTAAACATAGAGAGAATTGAGAGAGTGAGAGTGTATATGAGAAAAAGTTCTGTAATCTTGTTTCACAGGATAATACATTATTCTCCGTGGACGTAGGCAATTGCCGAACCACGTAAATATTATCGTGTTATTGCATGCTATTGATTTCTGGTGTCCGATAGGCCTAACAAATATTTTGTAATTTTGATTTTACTTTGAGAAAAATGGTTACAATACATGGACATATACATATATATATATATATATATTGATTTACAAGAATATGCATCTAATTAATTACGTGTATCAACGTGTAATATAATGATTATTCCCACGATGACTTTTGATCTAATCCATGAATTGATACGTAAATGCATAACCTTCCAAATACTAATTAATGTATCGATTGATGATGTGGTATAATTTAAAAGATTTTTGATATTTGTAATGTGATTAATGAGTGAGATCATTAATAATATCATAACTAGTGTTGACACACTAATTAGTACACTAATTGATGCGTGTAACACCACCATGCGTATAATAATGTAGACGCACAAGTTCACTCTCCAACAATGGATTCAATCGCGACATTGTTAAAGAAACAACACGTGTTCATTCATGATTCATGAACCAAAATTAGATAGGAAATTAAAACACATTCATATACCATTCATATCTTTAATGTAATTACAAGGCATACAATGCAATACAATACAATATTTTTTAAGTTGTTCTATTTTGGGCCTTCTAAACGAATGTAGTCGTACATGACACCTTGAAAGGGGCTTGACGCTCTTGACTGCATTAGATAGATTGTGTTTTTGCCATTGTAAAGCTGACTTCCTGGTACGCTTATGCTGAACAACTGGTACAAACCATGAATGCCATGCCTTGCTATCGCATTGTCTTTGCCGATCAACCCACTGCTGAAGTTAGGAGCACCAGTTTGATTGTTGGTTCGGACCTTACAAGTTATAACCCACACAACTTCATCAGCATAAATATTCCACCAAACAAAATGTTTGATTGAATGGGCATGTAGCACTTGAGGAAAAATGGCTTCTAGTGACCTCAAATTTAGGTTAGAGACAAAAAAAAATTATGAGTTTTTAGTGATGAAGATAATTATTTAATATTTATGGAGTTCCGACACATCACATTGACTTGTTGCTTATCAGACTAATAAGGGCAATAGTTGTGGAATAAGTGGAGCTGACCTAATTAGTCTTTTGAGTGAAAGACAAGTTCAGCTCCATCCATTCCTTTTGTGCTCTTTCATAGGTTCAATTCAAGAGCATCACATTCACACGCTAGTGGTGCTCCCGAACTGCTAACAAAAAATGTTTGAAAAAGTTATCGTAACTTAAAATATGTGAATAAAATAAATTAATATATCCAATATGTGGCCCAAGTCACACCAAATTTAAATCTAAATCCCACATTTAAATTTTGGGCAATTTTCTGTCTGTTTTTTTTTTCCCTTCAATTTAATCACTAGTTTAATGAAGTCATTAGCAGCAATTATTCCTGAAGCTGCATCCAGATGGACTAAAAACAATTAAAAAAAATGGTAATGGAATGAATGAAAGTTGAAAATTCTTTACATGCAATTCAGCTTCATGCGCCGACGCCAGTGCCAAACGGAGTGTATAATTTGCAGCCTTATTAACAGTTTTGATGTCAAATAAGATTTGCCATGTAGTTGCTTGGTATGCTTTATTTCCAGCATTCCTGCATTGCAAATGCAATACCTTTATTACATCAATAAACAAAGGACTTGCAAAATTATAGACAAACAGACAGACAAACAAACACCTGGTAACATGAGCGAAAAACCAATCTCGTTTATAGTTACTAACTCCTACAGTGTACACGAGGTCTTGGCGAGGATATATTTCTGTGTAGCGGTTCCACAACCCGTATTGCCTAAACCTGCAATCCAAACATATATGTACATGTTATTGATGCGTTTGAGCATGTAATTGTATGGATTGAAGCCAACTATGGTGTGTTTGAGAGCTCTAAACTTGTCAAAGCCGTTGTACAAATGGTTCACCAACGATGGGTTGGGATCAGGGATGAAGAACTCAGCTGCTACACGGTCTGCAATGCCAATCTCCCATAGAGTTGGACCGGCCCTTGGTGCCTCATACACTAGATTATTCAGTTTTATATTAGATCCTGCGTTTCAACATGAAATAATAATAATAATTTAAAAAATAAATAAATAAAGGTACTTTTTAAATGGGTTAATTGGTAAAAAGTGCAAATCCTATAGGGTTATATGTTATTTGGTCCAAAGTCTAATATGTTTTCGTGACAAGGACATGATTTGAAGTTGCGGACACTAGAAAAGTCATTGGAAAGCTTCCAAATGACCAGCGGCGATTGGTGGAAGTGACATGAACAAATAAGTGAATAGATAGTTGACAATTAAATAGATATGTGATATTTGGACATATGAAAAAAAAATGTTACATTTGAATAGATAGACAAATAAGTAAGTTTTAGACAAATATATGTCCTTTTAAACATATAATATCATTTTAGCATAAAAAAAATTGAAAAATACTAGGAATCTACATTATGAACCCATAACTTGTCCCGAATGTATTTATGTACTGAAAATTAAATTGATGAAGTGTGATGTATACGAGTAAAATGAATTTAAACCATTAATCTTTTTTTCTAAGTAAATTTTAGGTTGATATGGATGAATTTGTAGTGTTGTTGAAAAAAAAAAAAATTAACTCAATAATTTCAAAAATGAACCTCCAAGTCTGATTGCTCTTTTCAAATTGGGTTTATAATGTAGAATATAAGGCGCTATACTTGGAGTTCTTTGAGTGTTTGGATTGACAAAAAAAAAAAAAAAAAAAAACCCAAATTTATGGGCGTTGGTAAAAAAAAAAAGTTACTTGGGCCGATCGCTAGAATTGGATTCGAATATGATAGTCCAATCCAATAAGGCCCAACTAGAAAAACTCATTTTGGGCTGAATTCTAACATTCAAGGCCTAGAATTGTTGTTTCATTATTTTTCGAATGTTTTGATTAGTTATCTTTTGATGCGACTATATGATGTTGATGCCATTTATTTTGGCATTTTCAAAAGAATATTTATTACCCAATTTTGAATTTATCTCAAATTTGCTACAATTTTTTTCTATTTCTTTATCATTTCGTGTCGGTTACAAATATGACTATTGTATTGTATATAGGACTGTATTCTTGTATTTTGATTAATTCAAAATTAATACTAATATTATCAGTTTCTCTTTTGTTGATTGAAGAGTTTCTACTGCAAGAACTGGCAATTTTCGTTAGTATTTTTGAAAAATTAAATTAAAAGAAGTAATTATTAGCAATACAAACCTGGAGAGATGCTGATAGAAGGACCATATTTGTAATCTCCAATAGTTCCAGGGACCCAAGCAAACAAATTATAATTTCCAGGTCGTACTCCTTTAATCCAGAAATTCCCTTCATCATCAGCATGACTCCAGAATTGATAACCCTGTTACCAAACACAAAATATATTTTTTTTCTTCTTCACTAGAGCTTTACTATTATTATTCATTGATGGTTTACAAAAAAAATTAATACAAACCTTGTTTTCATATTGCCATGATCCTTCATTTCCTGGTGGTGCCAAACCCACTTGAGCATGAGCTGCTGGCATGGAATTTTGCCCACTACAATAAGAAAATAATTTATTTCAATTATGATGAGTAAAATTCTGATTAATTTTTCTGAGTATATAACACAACTGGTAATAGAAAGTGTACCCATCGCGAACAAGTAATTGACCACTGACTGAGCCCCGTTGGTTGGAATGAGGGAAATCTTGTGATTGTGGAAAATTGTATGGCCAGCTTCCAATTTCTTTCAACATCTAATGAATATCAAGTGTGAATGCAATTAATGGATATTATCTTTTATTAAATTGTTAATTGTCAATTTATCTAAAAGTTTAAGTCCTGGAAAAAGTTTATAAAAACACGACACATGTCCATTCATGTGCATTTTGGATCTAGTTCTATGACAGATTTCTGTATTCATAGCAGAACTGTTCAGTTCACTATAGACGGATTCTCTCTTCTATAAACGAATTAAATACGTGTACATATAATAAAAATGTAAACACAAAATTTAAAAACTTGAATTGAGTCGAGTTGATTGTCAACTATTGATCATTAATAATTCGCATTGCTCTGACTTAGATAAAAGATGTAAACAAATACCTGTGATTTTGCATTTTGCCAAAGTGTAGATTTCTGGTTGTTAGAAGCAGAGTTGAGATATATAAAAACAGGGCCGAAAACCTTTTTCCATTGCTCTCCGGCGTTAAATTTCATCCCCACATCTTCCCCAGCATAATGGGTACTAACAAACATCTGTACACAGTTCACCCACAAATATAATAATCACACACACATACAAGTTTTTATATAAAATTGGTCTTTTGTTTACAAATAAATAGGAGTCAAATGAGAGCCAGCATAACTTTGGACAAATTTATGTTCAAAATTTCTGCAATAGTGTCCCCAGAAAGTACCTAAAAAATTACTCAATAACACAAAATATCTGAATCAAAATATTTATTTTGACCGTAACTCATACCACGTCAAAGTTAATTGATACCATGTATATCATTTTAGTGGTTTATTTTTTTATTTTTGAAGGACACTTTTTTTGGTGCATATAAATTGTCTATAAAATTTTGGTTTTGCAAAAACAATACAAACACATAAAATAATTCAAGATTGGCCTACACTCCATCCAGAAAAATGTGAAGCGATAAAGGCTATATTATATGTTTTTCTAAAAAAAAAAATTATGCTCAGTTTAATTAACATGATTAGTAGTAAAAAATAATTAATAAAATTAGTGTAAGATTAATTATTCAACTAAATTAATACAATAAATAATTTTCTTTTATTCACGTTTATAATACATATGAAGAATATATTAATTCAAATTATATATATTTTTATTTTGCATTATTATGGATGAGATTAATAATAATTTGTGTAGTAGTAGTGAAAAGAATACCAACAATGATAGGTGATCCGAAAATTCATGACTCGAAATACCTAAAATGATATCATTTTAAATATAAAACGATATTGTTTTAATATATTCGAACCATTCAAATTATACAAATTCAGACCACCAAATATTTTTAAAAGAATACTCACAGAGAGGGCTATAGGGCCAACATGGGAGGTGAGGTCCTGCTTATGGGGTCCACCAGTGCGAAACTCGTTACTAGGTGTAATCATCCAAAATCCTACTGTTGGGTTGTCGGAAATCCAACCGTGAACTTGATTATCTTTGTTTTCACATGAGTATTGGTACTTGTCGTCCACCTACATGAAGATCACTATTACAAATGACACAAGCAATTTCTTTACTTGAGTTACAAATTTAAATAATACTAACAAACAAGTTTTACAATTAAAGTTTAAGTTCCAATTAAATACAATACAATACATATTATTAACAATTACTAAAAAAATATTTTTTTTAAAAAAATGTAAATTAAATTTATTTTAAATGTGACCGCACTGTATTTAGGCCAAGTTTGGGGACTTTGAAATAATTCAAAAAGTCAAAAAGTTACTCAAAAAGTTAAAAAGTTAACATTATTCACCAAAAGTCAACAATTACGGCTGCACAACTCCCAATTCAAATTTTACTCTAAAAACCAATTTTCACAATTTTTTATTACACATTTTTCCATAAAAAGTCAAAAAGTTAACCCAAACATCCATATTTTCAACCTCAATTTTTTAGTCAAAAAAGACAAAAAGTGCACTTATTTAGTCTTCCCAAATAAGGCCTTATAGTCGGCCTCGAGAAACATTAACTCCCCAATTATAATAAAATTTAAGAGATTTCAAATAATTTAAACCTTTATAATATATAATAGGTTAAAAAATGATGTATCAAATTTATTAGAGATTATTTTTTGTTTTAAACATTTTTTTGTATCACTCATCAATACATGCATGATAAATATAATATAATATATTAGTATTTGCTTTTTCTAATACTTATCTCTAAATAAAAATGATTAGAAATAAAATTACCCAATAGTCACAAACTTTAACTTTTTTTAAGTATAAAAAGTTCCATTTTAAAAGTAAACTATCTACCTCCCCTTTGAGGAGTGAATTGGTTGGGTTAGTCAATCGAACAGCCTCTGGGTAGTCAAGTGCCACACCCATTATCCGATCTTCTGGCATTGGCATCTCCCTTTGCCTCTGCTCCGACATTGCCATGTAATGAAACCTGTTCGTCATCCATTCATTCATTATTTATCAATCTATATATATATATATAGATTAAAAAATATAAATATTTATTTCTCTTCAATTAAACTTGATGTTCACCTCAAAATTCTATGAGTGAAGTTGCGGGTACAATTTAGATTGACATTGAGTCAAATTGAAGAGAAATTTTTTAGCAAAACAATTTCAGGTTCATAGTGATAATCATGGTTTCAACGAATTTATTCAACTCAAATTACTTGTTTTCTTGAAGCTTGAATACAATCCTGAGTTGGTCTATATTCACTTCAGGCATTCCATTTGGGCGATCAAATATTCCATAAGAATAGAACCCCGCACTGTCTCGCAGCATTATAAACCTGAAGAGTTATTACTAGAAATAATAAATATAATATAACATAAAAATATGATAAGTGTAACATTATTAATGCTTGTATTCAAAATATAGAAGTTATAAGGATTTACATTGCACCTTTTATCCAAGCTTAATGGAACTCCATCGTTATTCCATGTCTTTACAAATGAAATCTCTACTTGATTATCATTTTGCACTATCACCTTCATACTTTTTCCCAATAACCTGAACCATAGTCGTTTAAAGGATTAAATTCATTCATAAATGTTCACACCTTTTAAAACCAAGCGTACAGAATTTGTCTTTTATTCTATGAAAATCATTTGTGATCAAAGCATTACTGTTACTATATAGCAATTCATTTAATGAAAATCATAATTAAGCCAAGAAACTTTAAGAATAAGAGTTGCCTATGACCTTTTTTTTTTTTTTTGGGGGGGGGGGGGGGGGGGGTGTTAGGGACTCTAAATGTTTAACCAATACTTTTATTCATGTGAGACATTTAGTAAAAGTATCGATAAAATATTTGAGATCTCTAACATTACTCTTTTATATATATATCAAGTAAGCATGAAAGCCAAGTTCGAATCTTCCCATTACACATTGGCCCTGTTTGTCAGGGCTTAATTTCAGCTTTCAGCTTAATTTAAGCTGTTTTGATATGTTTGGATTAGCTTATGCTTATAGTTTATAGCTTTGTGGAAGCTGAAAACCAGCTTATTCTGTGAGCTGGGTTGGATATGCTTTGAGAATAAGCTGGAAATCAGCTTAAGCTGAAAGTTATAAGCTATAAGCTGTTTGGGCATAAGCTATAAGCAGCTTCCCACAGCTCTACCAAACAGGGCCATTGTAGCTTCCTCTTCACTAGTTCCATTCATACTAATTTGTTTTTAAAAATGTAAAAATTTAAATTAAAAATTAAGCCAAAAACTTACTTGCTGTAGATAATATTAGCTCCAAGCTTTGCCCAAACAACATCCCAATACCTACATTAGTTCAATTCGGTTTTCATAAGTTGTAACAAGTGTAATTCACTGAGTAAGATAATAAGCCTCTAAACTTAATGAACTTTTGAATTTCGCTACGCACCAGGGTCAACCTCGGCATGTGAAATTTGGAAGCCCCCAAAACATCTAGCCATCATATTAGGTCCAAATATATTTTTGTTTATATATTTGGCTTAACAAGAAAAAACAAAAAAGCAAGACTAAAAGGCCCGATCTAAAACAAAAGGGCTAGAAAAATAACTGACTATACTGGCTATTCTTTTTTTTTTCTTTTTTGAGACTAGGAGTTTTTCAAAATAAAAATTGATTATTTTTGGTTACCATGTTACAACAAATATTAAATGATTTAGTTTTGTTGTTCATTAAAAAAAATTTGATAGATGAGTTAGATTATAAAAGTCTAATTAGTAACCTTACAGCTAAAAGTTCAAGGATGGTAATGTTTAAATAATATTTTTCTACAATTTGTTTAATTTTTATTTTATATTATAGTTTTAAATTGTCTTAATGTTTAATTTTATTGTAAATTAGCTTTTGCTATCTGTATAAATAAATTTTATTATGAAAGTTTGGTATGGAAACAAAATTTGTGTGCGTGTGAAAACAATAAAGGTTGGTAGCTCTAATTGAGTTTGCTTGAATGGATCAAATTTGGACTTGCCAGTCGATCTCTCGGAAAATCATTCTGGCGACCGATATAATACTTGTCTACTGCAGTTGTCATTTTATCGTCCGCGACTGTCAATTTTCTTTCCAGACGACTTGCAAGACAACCGGTCAGTCAACCGACAAGCCAAAACTCGAGCCATTCAAGGTAAGATGAAATTCGAGCTACCACAAAATATATAATGCCTCATGTTAGGGCTTCGCACAGTGTATATAAGGGCCCTGTTTGGCACAGCTTATAATCAGCTTATTCCAGCTTTCAGCTTAATTTAAGCTATTTTGATGTATTTTGTTTAGCTTATAGCTTATAGCTTATAACTTTTTGGAAGTCAGAAATTAGCTTATTCTTTGAGTGGGGCAGGAGATGCTTTAAGAATAAGCTGGAAATCAGCTTAAGCAGTTATAAGCTATAAGCTGTTTAGGCATAAGCTATAAGCTGTTTCCCACAGCTCTACCAAACGGGGCTAAGGTATTATTGGCACATCTAAGGAAATCAAACAACACTCCTAAATTAGACGAAATAGATGTAAATACCCTCTATCATCTTCTTTGTTGATAGTTTCAAGTACGTTATTAATCCCATTATATTGTATTCCTGTGACCATGCCCGCTGGGTTTGACAAAGTGACGGAAACGATGCCATTAGACATCACCACCTGAAGATCATATTCCATCAAAATAAATACAAACCCTAAAATTTTCATACAACAAAATGTATGGTGTTCTAAGTACTATATTATCTTGAATAAGGCCCACAATCCATGACGATGATTTGTGCACTTTTTTTTGGAGAGAGTTTCTAAAATCAAGAAGTTTCTCAATTTCTATACAGAGAGTGTGCACTTTTGCGGTATCTTAAACATTGTAATTTTTTAAGTTTCTCAATTTGAGAAACTGCGAAATTCGACATTTTTTCAAACAAAAATTGTGAAATTTTCTAGTTTCACAATATAGAAACTGTAAAATTTCTCCATTTTTTAAGGATAAAAACTAGTTTCACAATTTCATAAATAATTTTTTTGGAAGCTTGAAATTTTCATTTTTTTAAACATAATTTCATATCCAATATTAATATCTTCTAACAAATCTCAACCAACAAATTTTAAAAATATGACTGTTACAACAAATTGATATATACAATGAAAGTTATGACATTTTTAAAACTTGAAACTAAAAAAACTAACCAACTTGGTGAGCAAGAAGATCAACATGAGTTCCTGAGCTTATAAATTAAGGACATGCACACCCCATTAAATGATGAGTTAATTTGAATCATCACCCAAAAATAACTAATTAACGGGATATCTAAAGTTAATAAAAAGTGTTGGTGCCTAATATATCATAACCCTAACCGCAAGACTTGCCACCAAAAACCCTTAATTTTAGTTGCACCAACATACAAAAGGCTTTTATTTATTATTTTATTTTTATTTTTTGGCAAGAAAGTGATTGCACTAGATTAATGTCTTGAAAATGAGTTCTTTAGAGCACTCTTTGAACATATATATATATATATATACCGAATGCTACAAACACAAAAAGTACACTAGAAGAGACAACAATTGGCTGGGAGACCACACTTGTGCCTAAAAATTTTATTTATTTATTATTTCTTCAGTCCTTGGACTCTTCATATGAAATCAAAATATAGAAAGAAAGAAAGAAATAAATAAATAATTGAAGTCATACTTGGTTAGCCTGTATTTGCAAAGTGACCCCACCAGCTAGGGCAAGTTCTTGTCTGGTTTCATTCCTTGAAATTCCTCTGCAGTTTGAAGAAAGATACCCAACTCACAGACAACATTAATGAACAAGTCACCATATATAACTCTACTACATTTTTGTATAGAGAATAGAAACAGCTACAGATTATACAACATCCTTATCTAATTGGTTTTTTATGAATGTCAATAAGAGATTTAATCTACATTAGTAGCTAGTCATGCTCATTTAAAATGACTACAGGACTCAGAGGGCTTCTATGTTTAGGATTGCTAACAAGAACAAAAGTATCATTCTAGAGTTCCTTTTTTTTTCTTTTATTTTTCTTCATATTGAAATTACTACTTTAGCTTTATCTACCAGGAGAGGAATGGTTGGGATGAATCTAGCCACATTAGCTGGAGCATCATTTTAGGGTGGTGTGTATCTTGATAAGGATTGAATACTAACCATTTGATCCTGAATTTTAGAGTAAGGATATTTTGATATTTTTACGCACTTGTTGCTCTGATTTCTATATACTCATGAGGGGAGAAAAGGCTAGCTCTAGATATTATAACTTTCTGATCATATTACAAACCACAACTAGTTTTGGGAAGAATCACGTAAATTTTTTGTGTTCTTTTACATTTGATCTTTGTTTCTTATTCTTATTCATGTTTGTATTTTGTGTTCTCACTAATCCTGTTTATTAGGTGTATCAATTCTTAATGCATCAAGACACTTATGGTTTCACCATAAGTGGCATTAAAGTGAATGAGCAAAGGCAACACCTTCAGTTACATTTAACACGGCCAAGCTTCATAAACCACTTGTAGCAGTTTCACTTGTAAACTTTGCAACAAATAATCTACAGTTTTAATGGTCAAACATTGTAACTGAAGTTAGGAAACAATATAAGAGATTATCATAATAACACCAATAGAAAAGCAGTGAAAAAAAGTTCACAATAAAATGCTTCTTTTAGTTTCTCACCCATTATGTTGACTACAATCTGCAGCATGAATGAAAAAGATTTGAACAAGCAATGTCGACCATGCCACGAGCAAACATGTTAGCCTCTGATGCCCCAATTTCTCCATCCTAAATCAGTAAACCTGTTACAAAGACATGCATGAGCAGAATTTCATAATGAAACTGTTTTTAAAAACCTTAAAAGGAAAATAATTTTTTTTAAAAATAAAACATATATATGTTACCAGCTAGGTGTTTAAGTGTATTTCACACATACTATCATGACTAATTGTGAATTTTGATCCTTAAAAAATATTAGAAACCAAAGGAGACTATGACCTTGTCATAGAGCTTGGTACCAGAATTTAAATTAGTTCATGAAGACGAAAAACAAAGGACAGGCATCACTAATCAAAATAAAATATGAAAGAATGATGACATTGAATTACAGAAAGCACAATGATTTTAAAATAACTATTAAATTCTATATAAATTTTGTAGTAGAGTTTACTTTCTGTAAAATTTTGATTTCATTTCACTGTCTCATTTATTATTTAAATTTAATTACCTTCTATTAATGCTGACAAAATGTCAGAAAGAGAGCCAATTTTTAGTTGCATGAATGTCGTAATAAGCTGTAACATAAATTCAATGACCTGATAGTAAATACAAATAAATCATCTCTCCAAAGCATTTCCTGAAACTTGCATGAGAAGTAAGAAATGTAAATTAAACGGAACAAGAAAAACTAACCTACAATTGATGGGTGCTGGATTTTTTGCCTCTGATTTGCTTGATTAGTGCATTCTTAAAGTGACAGAGAATAGTGAAAGCAAGGTCTGTTTAACCTTTTATAGATGGGTTTGGAGTGATTGAAAGATTTAAATTACAATCACACTAAAAGAAAGACACAAAATGGAGCATATATTAGTTGACTTGAAAGGGGAAAAACTCTGTAACCACAATATCATATCTATAAAAAAGTAAGCTGAGTAATCTTGAGCTAATTCACGTTTTTAAAAATTTACATTAAATGTGTTAGCTCATTCCCCTCATAGAGGGTATAGGTCTTTTTAACTTTGAATTTATAGTTTTCAATTAATTTTGAAAGCTATAGAAAATTCTAGTCGTTCAGACGTAGTCTTTGCATGAAGTATGCAGAACTGCACTTATTGACATTGCCCTCTTTTTGTAGTTTGTTAATACATATAATGTCTCTATCTCGTAATGAGGTTAGCAAGTTTATATTGGAGGTTCTATTTTCCATCTATTATAGGCCAATTTGCACTTAAACATTAGTACAATTAATTTGTTTATAATATCCCTTTTGTATTATGTGTGTGGCTTTATTTCATGATAGAACATAATGATTTTTTAGTGTAATGTGGTGGACATTATTCAGTGTGTTTGGTTCAAGTTTTTTGGATTAAGTTTTTTGAAAATTGAGTTTTTTTGTTTTCATGTTTTTTTGTTTTTAGTGAATATTTTTACAACTTTAAATGTTTTTTTTTTTAAACTTTTTTAGATGCACCTTACTTAGATGTACCTAAAAAGTAAAAAATTTGTGAAAAAATATTTTAAAAAATTAAAAAAATACATAAAAATACAAAAAATGTACTAAATTCTCGTTTTTTTTTTTTTTTTTTTAATATTTTTGGTATTTAATGAATTTTTTTAAAAAAAAATTCACAATTTTTTTGCTTTTTAGGTATGTTTATGTTAGCTATGTCTAAAAAGTAAAAAAAAAATTGTTTAAAATATTAAAAAAATTCAGGTAAAACAAAAAAATAGAATTTTCTGAAAAGTATTTTTAAAAAAATTAACCAAGCAAACTGATTATAATTATAAATTTAGAAAAGCAAAGGATGACTAATAAAATAATGGGGAAATTCATCCCTAAACATTACACGTAGTGTCATTTTAGTTTGCTTGATTTTTAACCTTCATTTTAAACTTTTTGTCAATTTAGTCCAATAAAAAATGACAGTTAAGTGTTTTGACAAAAATTATACACATAAGCGGCAAATGGCCACTTTTCAAGGGCATAATGGTCCATTCAAGTATTTCTCTCTTCATCAGCACAACCGACAACTATTATTTGTATTCTCTTCGACAATGCAGTACGAATCAAGATCCTCTCCTTAATTTTCCTCCTTGACTCCTTACTTGTTGGGTTATTGGATTCAAAATTTTAATAATCCGAACTGTTCACATTTTAAGATTTATTAAATATATCATACCTGTAAAAAATCAAGTTAATTGGATATCAGAAACAATGTGTTCGGATCATCTAACTAAAAACCATTTTTAAAAAAAATTTAATAAACAGTTTTCCGAACATATACTTTTTGATATCCGATCAACTTGATTTTTTACAAGTATGATATATTCAACAAATCTTAAAATGTCAACGGTTCAAATCATCGAAATTCAGCCTAAAAGTAGGCCCAATAGCCCGGCAAGTAGAAAATCAAGTAGGAAAGATAAGGAGAGGATCCGGATTCATGCAGTACTGCCACCTTCCCATGAGTCTAAATCCTCTCCAGCCCTCCTCTCTAGCTCTCCCTCCAGGCAACGGACAAGATTGGTCCACGTCACCCATAACAAAACCAATGACTCAGATTAACTTTTAAAAAAAAAAAGAAGGTTAAATTTCATTCAACACAGCACATCTGACACACTGCCACATCAAGTCCACCACTCTCTCTCTCTCTCTCTCTCTCTCTCCCCTAATAAAAAATTAAAAACTATTTTAATCCTTTTAATTTTATTTTCATAATATATATAATTTTTAATATAAAATTTTAATTTTATAGAATTAATATCATTAAAAATATACCTTTAAAATGAGACTAATATTAAATATATTTAATAAAAATTTCAAATAAATAAAAAGTAATTACTATGTTTAGTTATGCTTTCAAATTATTATTTTCAAAATATAAAAATTATTTTGATGAAAATAAACACACAAAAATCATATATTTTTGAAATTCTAAAAAATAATCTTTGTTCCAAAAAAAAAAAAAAATGAAAATAATGACTTCTATGCATAAATGTAAATTTTTTATTTCCTTTAAAACATATATTCAATCTATGCATAGGTGTAAATCAAATATAATTTTTTTTATTTCCTTTAAAAAAAATTATAAACTTGTTTGGTTAATAAAATTAAATTAAAAGTCATTATTTTCATATAAATTTTTTTTTTTGGAATGAAACTTGTTTTTGAGAATTTTAAAAATATATGATTTTTGTTTGTTTATTTCATCAAATTAATTTTTATATTTAAAAAATAATAATTTGAAAACATAACTAAACATCATAATTATTTTTTATTTATTTTAAATTTTTATTAAATATATTTAATATTAACCTCATTTTAAAGGTATATTTTTAATGATATTAATGTTATAAAATTAAAATTATATATATTATGAAAAAGATTAAAATAACGTTTTTAATTTTTTATTAGAAATGAGAGAGAGAGAGAGAGAGAGAGAGAGAGAGAGAGGTGGGATGTGACTGTGTGCGTGCAGTGAGGTGTGAGGGAGAGAGAGAAGTGTCAGATAAAAGGAAATGATTTAGTGTAGGTGTGTTTTGAAATTTTTTGTTTAAAGAAATAAATCTAAACTATTCATTTTCTTGTGGGGTGATGTGGCTCTATCTGGGCCGTCGCCGGGAGGAACAGCCGGAGAGAGCAACTGGAGAGGATCCGGACTCCCTTCCAACACAATCTTTCACCGCCAAAACCACTACTTCCGCCAACCAAACCCTCTTCTACCCACAATTGGCCCTGGTCTAAGATGAGCAAAGGTTATTGCCTTGGATCTCCCAAATTTTAACAAAAATTAAGAGCCCCAAAATGTTTTGAGAGATTCTATTTACATCCAAAAAATGTTTAGGTGAGCCCAAGTTACTTTTGAAAAACTTTTTTTTTTTATTCATGTACATATATGGAATACGAACAAGAAGCCCAACACTGGCGAAGGCAACATCAGTGAAGAAAGACGATGAAAGAGAAGGAGAACGATGAAAGAGGACAACAAATATTCAGCTTGTTATTCGTCATTATTGTTCAGACTTTCAGAACCGAACAAAATGAATTTGTTCAGACTTGTAGAACCGAACAAATTCACTTTGTTAGGTTATACCCTGCCGAACAAAGTGAAATTGTTTAGATCTGAAAAGTCCGAACAATAATAATGAAAAATAGGCTGCATATTCACTTTTATATAACAAAAAAACACAGAAATCAATAATTGTACTTTGATATTTATGTGAATATTTACCTTTTCTTTTATGAGTTGTTTTAAAAAACTATTTTGATTATTACTTTTATCCATTGTTTGATTTTATTCAAACTTTCTTCTATTTGCAATTAATAATACGTGATAATTTTTGGTGAGGTGGATTGGAGTTTTGGAGTGAAGTTAAAAAAGAAAACAAAAGGGTAAACTACCAATAGGTCCTACTTTGGAGACTTATTACCCAATAGGTCCTACTTTGGAGACTTATTACCCATTAAGTCCTATTTGATATAATTTATTAAGTGATAAAGATAAATTTATCAGTCTTTTTTTTTTATGAATAATTTTATAGTGATAAATTTATCAGTCTCTTTGTTTTATGAATAAATTTTTAGTGATAAATTTATCACTCTCTTATTTTTATAGTGTTAAATTTATTAGTTAGGACCTGTAGGTAAATAAGTCTAGTTAACAGGACTAATTGGTAAGTACCCCAAAACAAAATACATGAAACTTGAGAAAGAAGATGAAGATTTGAATAGGAAGAATACATATGATTGATTAGGGTGTACCGTGAGAAAAAAAAATTTAATATTTAATATGTTTTATCCTTATTAATAAAATAAATGGGAAAATTACCCATAGGTCCTATTTGAAATATGTGTATACTATTTAATCCAACAACTTTTTGAGTAGACCCAAAAATCATACTTTTCCTCTCTCTCTCTCTGCTTTTTGCCTCAATCTTTACGTTTTCCTTTCTCTCTTTTTTTTCTGCGTTTTTCTCTCATTTTCTTTGTCATGGACAACGACCGGTGATCACATATTTCTTATTCTCTTTCTCTTTCTAATATATAGTCACTGGTGACCGACGACCACCATTGGTTAGGGTTCACCGGCAACCACCAACTATCAATATCAACTCGTGACTTCATCCTCACCGACGGCGAAGAAGATGAGTAGATCTACTCAAATCTGATGAGTAGATCTATATGAGATCCGACTAGATCTAAACCAAAAATTGTTGCCGGAGTACAATATTCTTTCTATATCTATTCTTTCCTTCGATTTCTCAATTTTTCTACATTTTCTCTGTTACACAAGTCTTTTTTTTTTTTTTTTTTGGAGAAAATTTTCAAATTCTAAATAAGTTGTTTTCAAGTATTAGTTACAGGCGGTGAAAACTATAAAATTTTGCAGTTTCAATTTTTTTTGGTGCTGGAATGAATCATGGTTTAAAACTGCAAAATTTTACAATTTCATAACATTCTTTAGAATTGTAAAATTTTGCAGTTTCATAACATATTTATCAGTTTGATTAATAAGGATAAATACTTAATAGATTTTTTTCTCTGAACTGTAACATTTTATAGTTTCAAAACTTGTTTTTCAGTTTAATCAATATTGGAGATTATTTGCTTAAACCCTACAAAAATTGAAAAATAACATATGTTTTTTTCCATTGTTGCTATTTTTTGTCGGTACATTTTTTTTTTCTCTTTTAGTTTATCAATATTTAGCACATTTTGCTATGTTTTTTCGCTCTAATTTCTCTATTTTTTTTTCGAACAATATTCTGGATATTTCAGTGAGTCTCTAAGAATGTTTTTAACGTCCAGCGAACGTTCTAGACATTCTGATGACTTCCGTTAGCATTCATAACAGTCCGGTGAACTTCCAACGACTTCCCAGCAATACTCCGACGACTTTCCAGCGATACTCCGGCAATTTCCCGGTGATGTTGTACATTCCGGCGAGTCTTCGGTGACCGTTTGATGGAAGTCCGGCGATAGTGATCTGTAAATTTTAAAAAAAAAAAAATTTTTTTTTGGTAACAATTAAAAATATATAGGACTAATTGGTACAAGTATTTTGTTTTGGGATTAGACGGGTTTTGAACTTTGCATATTGGATTTATTGATAAGTTCTCCTTAATAAATTTACATTAAAATATAATAGAAATTTAAAATTTAAAATTTAAATTTGACGTACGAAGATAATTTTTGAATTAAAATAAAATGACATAATAGTTTTTAGTCTTTGTACTAATAGCCAAAATTGGAGCCTAGCCCAATATTCTTTAATTTCACAACCGAACACAAAAGGCCCATTACAAACTTAACTCATTACATGTTATATAAAAGAGAATACAACAGCCCATTACAAATTTGACCCATTGTAGAAGTGACTGTAAGTCCTGTCTTTCTCTCTCTCTAAATTTATTTTTGTGACCTAATTCTTTTTAAAATTCATTGCTTTATTTATTTATTTGAGGACTTTGCTTATTAATATAGTATCTCGTTTTTACTTTTTTTTTTTTTAATTTATTGAATGCATTGTTCTTTTTTTTATTTGAGGACTTCATTTAATTTTGATTTGTACCTCAAATCTAATTTTAGGGCCCTAATTTTTAATCTAATTTTTTGGCGATAATTTTGTTAATTTTTATTTAATGGAAACTTTTTCATGCATTTGTTTTCTTGAATAGGATATTCTCTTCAATTGTTCCGGAATTTGTATAGATGTTCTTTGGATTGTGAATTAAATTTCTGTAGCCTTTCAGATAATCAATTTGGATCAAATTTATCTTCAATTTGAAATGATTTGACTACAATCATAACTCCTAAAAAGTATATTTTTGAGTGTAAAAAATTAAAAAAGAAGCAAAAAGTAATAATAATAATAATAATCTTAAGCGAGGGCTCTTGATAAGTTTTTTAGTCCCAAAAACAAATAAAGAGCTCAAATTCAGTTGATAATGAAAATCATATTAATAAACAACTAGCAGTTGACTTGTGTAACGCACGTGTTATTTAAAAAAATATATATACTTGATGGCACAATGTGTGTTATAAAAGAATAATTTTAATTTTAATTTAAAATTAAAATTAAAGTATGATTTTAATTATTTATTTTGATAATATTGGAGCTATTGTTCTATAAAATTGTTACTTGAATATTTATATATAGTAATTTTAGTTAAATTATTTGTGTCTATTGATAATTTTAGTTCTATTGTATTATAAAAATATAATTATCATATAATAATTTTGTTTCATATATATTAAATTATAAAATAATAAAATAAATACTTATTTTGATATTAAAAATAATAGTTAAATTAGAAGAAGAGTTAGTAACACAAAATTAAAAGTAATTCTAACTATTTAATTTTCTTTTATATTCATTTGGAAAAATAAAATGTATAGAAATAGAAATTATATAAAATTTATTAAAAAAATTAAATATAAATATGTTATAGTTAGATTATTATATAATGATTTTATATGATATATATATATTAAATAATAAGATTGTAAAATAAACACTCTTAATTATATTAAAATATCAATTATATATAATAAAAAAAATCAATAATGACTAACCAAGAAAGAATCATCTAACAACATCTAAATCCAAAAAATAAAAATAATAAAAACATCTAAACGATAGATACATTTCAGTATGTAAAGTGATTAATGCATTTCTCATGGCTATAGAATAATGCATAGGGGAAAAAAAAAAAGAGGCAATTTAGCATTAAAAAAAATCGTATTACCCCTTGAAAGAATTAAGAAGAAAAACGTGAAACGCAAAATTGGTATTAAGTTTGTGGATTATCTATAACACCTCAAAATAAATGATAATAAACTCTTTTCTCAATAATAAATAAATGACAAGCATTCTGATTATAATGTCCTTTTATTTCATATGATTCAGATATACAAAAGATAACACATGTAATTATACATTCATAAGTCCTAACTTTGAATTTATAGCATGTATCATAACAGGAAATATGGAATAAAAGTTAAATATATAGGTGCCGTTTGGTAACACTTACGTTTTCAGTTTTCAGTTTATATTTACAAAAATTTTAAAAACTCAAATAAAAACTTGTTTGGTAAATTTTTGATTTATAAATTAGTGGTCTCAATTTATAAATTTGGCCAAAAAATGTAAACTCAAAAAAGGTGTTTTCATTTTGAGTTTTCAGTTTTTTTTTTTTTTACCACCCAACACTAGCTACCACCCGCCACCATTTTCCATCACCGTCTTCCGTCACCACCATCCACCCCCTGCCACCACCACCCACCTGCCACCACTACCCACCAACCACCCACTCGCCACCACTACCCACCCCTCGCCACCACCACCACAACTACCACCACCACCCACTTGCTATTCACCCGCCACTACCATCCACCGCCCACCACCTATCCGCCACCACCACTCACCACCCACCTGCCACCACCATCCACCACTAGCCACCCACACCTATCACCCACCCGCTACCACCACCACCCACCACCCACTACCACCCACCCGCCACCCATTTACCACCACCACCACCACCACCCACTCGCTACCACCCACCACCTGCCACCGTCACCCACCCACCTATCACTACCACCACCCGCCACCACCCACCACCCACCTGCTACCACTACCCACTACCCGCCACCACTACCCACTCGCTACCACCACCATCACCACCCACTACCTGTCACCACTACCCACTCGTTACCACCACCACCACCACCCACTCGCTACCACTCACCACTCACCCATCACCCGCCACCGTCACCCACCCACCATCACCACCCGCCACTTACCCGTCACTACCTACCACCACCCGCCATCTGCCATCCACCTGACACCACCACCCGCCGCCATCACCACCATCCACCACCTGCTACCGTCACCCACCCACTACCACTACCACTACCACCCGCCACCACCACCACCCGCCACCGTCACCCACTACCACATGCCATCCGCCACCCACCCGCCACCACCCACTCGCTACCACCCACCACCCGCCACCGTCACCCACCCACTCACCCACCACCATCTGCCCGCTACCACCCACCACCACCCACCGTCACCACTTTCCACCACCGTCTTCCGCCGCCACTTGTCATTTCTCACTTTTTTTTATATTTTAAATTTTTTTTAAACATTTTGTCAATTACTAAACTTTGTAGTTTATGTTTTTCTAAAAATAAACAAAAAATAAACAAAAACCAGTTTATAAAATTTTTGTAAATATAAACTGAAAACGTAAACGTTACCAAACAGACCCACAATAAATGCCTTAAAGGCTTACAACTTCCCACAACAATACTTAATTACAACAAAGATGGATTTAAAAGCCATTGGCTTGTACAAAACAAATACATCAGATAATCAAAAAGAAGCCTTCAGCTCTAAGTTCCTCCCAAGCTATGATCTTGGTAGAGGCATATCATCAGCACCTGAAAATGGTTTTCGATATAAGGCGAGCCAAAATCCAGTAGAAATAATCCTACACGATATATAAATCTTTACAAAGATATAAGGTGAATGCATATGCAATGTTTGTGCCAAAACATTTTATATCTCTTTCCAAACCATGCAATGCTAGGTCAATGTCACAATTCATAAAATCATTTTCATTATAATAGAAAATAGGGTAGTGAATCACACTTTAGGAATCCCTAGGTATGTGTCTGCAAGTAGACTATTGTAGACACCCCATTTTTGACAACTCTTACGACTTGGACGTTATCGCTTGCACACCCGATGATGAGTGTATATGCTTGTCAAGTGCTCAAAGCTCTCAGCGGAATGCCATAGCTTTGAGCCTTTCAAACCTTGCACTCTTGTTGCCTTGTTTCTAGACCAAACCCAGTATTATCCAAGCATGCAACCTCTGGTGGCCTGCCGGCCACCTTTATGGGCTGTCGGCCATCACTTTTGGTTATCGGCTACTGATGTGGCTTGCCGGCCAATAATGTCTTTTGCAAATATTTTGTGACAACTGTGCCAGCTGTTTGCACAGATGCTTGCATCTGCTCCCACGTGTATGGTTGGATGTTTATGAGGGAGATTCATATTTTCTATATATAGAGGGCCTCCCTCTTATGTTTGGAGGTTAGAAAAATTTTGGAGCAAAATTTTTCCTCTCTCTCTACAATTCTCTCTTGCAAATTTCTTAGTCTTTGCCTATACACTCTTCACCTTTGCCTATACACTCTTAACCAAACCTCTCCATCTTTGAGTTAAGGTACCTTTGAGCCTTGTTTGACTCCAAGAGGTATTGCTTGGAATTAGTTCTTCTCTTTAAGAGGTATAAAGCTTTGCCTCTTTAGTTGTTGTATTCACTTTTTTTCTTTCTATTTTTCAACTGTTTTTGAGCTATAAAAACTCCGTATTTTTGGGCTGGAACTTGGGTTTTAAGGCCAATAAAGGTTGAGGGATGGTTCACTTTTCTTTATACCTTGCTTTCAAGGCATTTACCCTTGTGTTTCCCACCTTTGCACTATCTTTTTTTGACCTTTTAAACACTAATTTTCAAAGTTCTTTCAATAGCTAAAATCATGTTTTGAAATCCAAAATTAGATGGGTTAACTTTCCCTCCTTGTGTTTTGCTTACTAGTCTAGCATGATCCATGTTTTAGCTTATTAATCTAGCTATTTTTGTCTTAATTCCAGCATGTTTTAAGACTATTTTTAGACTGTTTCTAAGTGTTTGTTGCATTTGAGCTTTGTTTTACATGCTTATAGTGTGATTATCCTCATGAATTTGGTATTTTAAGCATTAGACACCATCTTATTTGAGTTGATTGTGTTTATTTATGACTTTTCATATTTGTAATCACTCTTAATCACCTCTACAACCTCCCTCCTTTCTTGGCTTTTGTTTTGCTTTGAAAGTGGTTTCAAATTACTTGTTTGTTTAAGCATGAGATTGAGATGTCATACTTAATGGTTTAATCCCTTTGGGGGCTCATTACTAACGATATGATGTCTTTTTCATGCTTAAAGCAACTCTTGGTTTGAGCCATCTTTCCATTAGAGGACTTAAATTCATCTTTTGGACTCAATTGATTAAGGAATGGATGGTAATCTAAAATAGAGTAATTAAAACTTAGAATTAAAAGTGAGCAAAATAATAACTTTTTTGGGTTCAATCGGAAGTTAATTGAACCCTTGAGTTTTGGCTCGTTTCATACTCATCAGTGATGAAATCGGTTCAAGATTCATTGTCAACTATTTCCCTTGATCTTGCATGATAGGGAGGTGGTTTTGAGAGTTGTATTTTGTTGCATTCATTAAACTTGCACACTTTGGTTCATAGGCCATCATGTAATGAAATTGCATAGATTGATGGTTTGTGAACCAAGTTTACTACTTCTTTGAGCTGTTCAAATGATAAGGAGGGGTAAATTGTACAAATAAACCCTTGAGAATACACTGTCTCTACTCTATTTGTTCTCTGTTGCAGAAAGAAAGTTCTGTCAACAGTGGCCGGCAGGCCCTCTGCTGGCCACCAGTGCAAAAACAAGTAATGTTCTTCTAAGGAAAAACAGAGTTAGTTTGGAGAAGGAAATTAGTGCAAATGTCCTACTGTGCAACAGAGGCATCCAGCAGCAGAAACAATGGCTTTTTCGAGAGGAAATCGCATCCATGCATGAACCCTTCCATCAATCCTCGGGATCCATGCTATTAGTATATTAGTTTTGTGCTTAGCATAGTAGTTTTGTAATTAATTAGTTAGAATAGCTAATTTGTCTCGTGTTGTAATTATTTTAATTAGCTAGATTAGTTAATTAATTAGTTCATTCAGTTTGTAATAATTAGTTAAGTAGTTTAGCTAATTTGATTTGTTTTGTAATAATTAGCTTAGCTTTAATTAGTTAGCTAGTTTGTTCATTCGGACTCTCCTTCGTGAGAGCGAAATGTTGTAATAACGTATATGTCTTCCAACTACACGTCTTTCTCCCTTTTATTTACTAACTTATGATGGTTAATTTAATGACATCATGTTTTATTTAGCATATTCCATGTTTGCATCCATTTGTATTGAATGCACCGGGGCTCAGTTCATCATTCTAACTTGCAGTTTAAATACTTCTTTGAATATATGCTTAGACCGCATGTTATCAAATTACTTCATATGCTATGTTAGTAGCCGAGCCTAGTAAATTGCATATCGCATGTGTTGCATTAGTCATAAGAATCATGCATTTTTCTAACTTATTTCTCTTTTTGCTTGGAGTACTAGGTGAGCCTTACTCGCTTTAGCATATTGCATTGAAGGTTGATGTTGCCATGTCTAGCATGCTTGCCATGAAGCCAAGTGCTTAATTGATAAACTGTTTGAATGCCTGCGGATGAAGGCTAGTTGCTTGAATTGGAATAATTTGAGCAATGTTTATATGCAATCACTTTTTCAAGTGGTGCATATTCGAAACAATTTTCAAAACAAACATGAATCAAAATATTCTAATTCTTGCCAATTAGTCTATACTTGTGTGTGTGCGTATGACATAGTAATGCTAGCCTAATAAAATCGGAACAAGAGCATATAATTGTATATAAGATTCATATCATGATTAGTAAAGACTAATCTTTGATCGGGCGAGCAGGGGCGCTCAATTAATGGCCTCGCCCTCTCGTTCCTAAGTTCCTGAGCCGAGACAATCTTGGTGATGACGAACACGTGGCCTTTGGCACGAGTCATAGGTTTCCTAAATTTCTCCAAAAAATATTTAGGTGGCGACTCTATATCTGGCAAAGCAGTCCATTTTTGGCAATTTGATTCAAAATTGATTTTTCAAAAGACTTGCCGGATTGGGACTCTTTGGTGTCTATCTATTTCACATTGCACATGTGAGATTAGATTCAGAACCATGGGAGTTCGATATTCTAGGGCTTATTCAAACTTCCAAAAGGGGGCGCGAAAAAGTCGAGCTACAACTATACAAGTATTACCAATTGTCATTTTTACTAGTATTAACCAGAATGCTCAACACCTATTTGCGTGGGTTTTTGGTCTTTCACTAAGGACACACAGGTCAACTTAATTTTCGTAACCACACCTCCTATCCAGATTCACCAAGTTATTCATCTCATTTTTTCTCAAAACAACATATATTTCAGATATGTAAATATGTGACAATGCTTAATGCAAATAGATGAGAAAATAGTTTCGATTCACTTAATTCTCATGCAATTTCTACAACAATCATAGTTATCCTCCACTGATAGCCCAAAATAGATATCTCTAAATAGATAATTAATTTCCATAAAGATAAATTTTCCAAATTCCAAGATGTGAGTGGTAATACATACCTAACTCCATTATCCTCATCAATATCTATCCAATTTCACATTTCCAACATCAATTCCAATTATTTATACAAAATCAACATTTGATATATTTAGGAAAAAACCTCATTTTTGTCCAAAATCAATTCCAAGTATCAAAACCAACAATTTTATCACAACTCAACCTTATTTCCAATCCCATAACAATTTTCAAGAATCCATTTGAATACCCCTCTTTTGAGTTTTAACCCAAAACCCTAGATTTGTCCAAAAATCCCCAAATCACAATATTGTTTTAGAAATAGTAAATAACTAAGTTAAAAATCATAAGAAAGTACGAAGAATCCTTACCTCAAACTTAGAGGACGAAAGAGAGAATGGAGAAATTTCAAAAACACCGAAACCTAATTTTGTTCATATTAGAATGAAGCTCTAAATGAGCTCTACCTTTTTATCAAAGGGATACGAGTGAAGAAATCAATGTTTATAGAGACTGATTTTTAGAGAGAGAGTGAGAGAAAATAGGGTTTTAAAATATTTAGAGATGAAAAAGTGACTAAAAAAGGTGACTTTACAATTTGATATACGCACATACCGCTCGAGCACAAGAAGTGTCGCACGAGCAACCAGACATAATAAGTGAGACTGCTCGAGTGAAGAATTTTACTGCTCAAGCGAAGAATTTTACTGCTTAAGCGAAGAAGTTTACCGCTCGAGCAAAGAATACAAACTCTTAGAAGTTTTACAAACAGATGACCATTGCTTGAGCTCAAGAACGACAGCTTAAGCCAACATCTCTCAAGTATAAGAAAGACCGCTCAAGCGAAGAATACCATCTCTCAGTATATCCACAGACTGCAAGAGTACTAGGAGTTCACAAAGACCACTTGAGCGCAAGAATCATCGCTTGAGCGAATAAGCAAAATTATGGGCAATAACAGTTTTGAAAAACAAGCTACCAACCTATTCCAAATGCAATCGAGACACTCCAATAACCAAACTCAATAAGGAATAAGGAGAAACAAAGCATGAACAACCATATAAGACAATAAAACTCGAATTCAGAACATCAAATGGGTCGGGTTTAAACCAAAATCGCTATATTATCTCAATTTACCATGAAAAATATATGGACAAGAAATATTTGTCAAATAGAGTCTACATAAAATAGGTAAAGTTAGTATAATTTAAATTAGGTTTAGATTTGTGTAGAACTCAATATGTAATTAAAAAATTACATGCTGACTTGACTCTCTTAGAAAAAAATAAACTCTTATAATATGCCACCTAAGTATGAAAAAAACACTACTTTTAATACTATATATATGATTTGAATATTTTGTGAGTGATGGCATCTTACCAAAGTAAAGAACTTTGTCAATGATTAAGAGGTCTATTTTAATAATTTGCCTTAAACCCACAAAAACTCAAGATCGACCCTGCTTCTACCTCTACCACTACCACTACCACCTTCCACCATTCAAACCACCCAAACAATTGCAAAATCCCCCATTTTGCCAAACCATTGTGGACTACCACCAAACCTTTTTTTTTTGTAACACCCCAAAATAATTACAAGAAACCACTCACAATATTAATTACATAATAACATATGATGAAATAGTCATTTTCCATTAATTCTATTTACTTGTACAAAAGGATAACATATGCAGATATACATTCACAAGTCTAACCCTGAATCTATAGCATATGTTATGACAAGAGATAAGATATGAAAATAAAACAGATAACAAATACCCTAAAAGCTTACAACTTTCCAAGACAGTTCTTGGTTACATAAAAGTGGAATTCAAGTCCAATACAGTTAAAGGCCCTTGGCCTGTATAAAACATTCACAAAAAGAACCAACAAAATGAAGCTCTTACTCCAAGTCCTCCCAAGCTATTGCCTTATCAGAGGCATATCATCAGCACTAGAAATGTTTTTCCCACATAGGGTGAGCCAAAGCCTAGTAGAAATAATTCAACACAGTATATAAATCTTAACAAAGTTATAAGGTGAATGCATATGCAACACTCGTGCCAAACATTTTATATCTCTTTCCAAAACTATGTAACGCCAAGTCAATATCATAATTCATAAATCATTTCCTTCACAACAGAAAATAGGGCAATGAATCACACTCTGGAAATCTTAAAACCAATGCAACCTTTCACATAAATTTCGTCTGCGAGAAACCGTGAACCGACGCCCATGTAAACGTGGGTTATACAAGCACTACTATTGCCATTTTACAGATATTTCGTCTACGGGTTCGACACCCATGTATACATGTAGTTTTTAGGATTTTCACCATGGACACTTAGACTAACTTGTTTCAACGAAACAATACATGTTTCCCAGATTCACCATTTTTTCTCAAATGATAAACATTTTCAATGTATAAGTGTAAGATAATGCTCAATGCAAATGAATGAGAAAATAGTTTCCATTCCCTAATTCTCATGCAATTTGTACAACAATCATAGCTATCCTTCGACGATTGCCCAAAACAGATATTTCTAAATAGATACATAGTTCTCATTAAAGATAAACTTTCCAAATTTTCAAAATGTGAGTGATAATAAATATCCAACTCCACCATCCTCATCAAAACTAATCCAATTTCATATTCCCAACAACAATTCCATAATTTATATAAAATCAACATTTAACATAATTAGGCCAAAACCACATTTTCTTCTAAAATCAATTCTATACAACGAAACCAACTATTTTATCACACTCAATCTTATTTTCAATCCCACAACCATTTTTCAAGAATCCATTGTAAGAAAACCCCTCTTTTGATGTTTAACCCAAAACCTTAGATTTGTTTCGAAATCTCCAAAATCACAATATTGTTTAGAAATCGCAAATAACTAAGTTAAAACTCATAGAAGGTGCAAAGAATCCCTACTTCAAGCTTAGAAGATGAGAGAGAGAGAGGGAGAATGGAGATGCTTCAAAAATGTTGAAACCCAACTTTGTTCGGATCAAAAGGAAGCCCACGACGTGCTTTACTTTTTTTAGCAAATAGACACGGGTGAGGAACTCAATGGATCTAGGTGTACTTGTAGAGAGAAGTAGAGTTTTAGAGAGAGAGGGTGTGGATATAGGGTTTTGGAAGAGTTTAGAGAGAGAAAAAGAGATATGAAAAAGTGACTCAAAAATGGCTTTTCATGAACTGATATACGCACAGATCGCTTGAGCGACCAGACACAATAAGATGCACTGCTCGAGTGTAAGAAGCTTCGCTTGAGCGAAGAATATAAACTCCCTGAAGTTTTACAGACAGAAGACCAATGCTTTAACGCAATAAGGCCTACTTGAGCCAACACCACTTGAGCGCAAGAAGCTTCGCTCGAGCAAAGAATACCATTTCCTAGTAGTTTTGTAGACCTACAAAAGTACTGAGAATTTACAAAGACTGCTCGAGCGCAAGAAGTGACGCTCGAGCGAAGGAACAAAATTATAGGCGACAACCGTTTGAAAAACAAGCTTCTAACTTGTTCCAAATGGAACCAACACATCCCAATAGCCAAACTTAAAGAGAAATGAGGAGAAACAAGACATGAACAATTGTATAGGATAATGAAACCCAAATCCAAAGCATCAAATGGGTCGAGTCTAAACCAAAATCGCTAAAGTTTTGCCATGCAAACTTTCTTCCAGTTGCCCCAAACCTACCTCACCACTATTATCTAACAATCTTAACGTCTTCTATAGCAATCTTACCAAAACCACCATCTTAATTGAAGAAAACAAAGAGAAGAGACACAATAAATGATCTAAGGAGATATGTAGGGGAAAAAGTAACGGAAGGAGTGTGTGCTATCGATGCCTCTTTCAATCACCACTATTGCCTTTCTCACGATCACCTTTATTGCCTCTACCATTCGTTACTTTGCTCCCCTCCCCCTCTCGGTTGCCTAGAGCCTGGCCTTTCCATTTTCTTGCCCCTTCACCTAAATCCCTCATTCACTTTTCCTTTATATCCCAGCCTCCGTACTCTATGTTTAGTTAGGGGATTTGAAAAGGGATTTGGAAAGAAAAGGGAAAAAGGTGCGTGAAATTAGGTGAAATATAGGTATATGTTATTCATATTTCACTTACGTTTTCCCTTTTTCTTTCCCAATCCCCTAACCAAACACATCGTTAGTCAAATCCTCTCCTCTTCCATTTCCTTCCCCAACATCATCGCCGGAAGCCCTTCCCATTCTCTAGTCCCATTGCCTAAAGCCCTCATTTTTCCCTATCTTGTGCCAACTACCTGCTCATCTCTTCTCTCTCTCTCTCTCTCTCTCTATATATATATATATATATATAAAGAGAGAGAGAGATTTGAATGAATTAACTCAAAGCAATTCACAAAGTTAGATGGAGGCCATGTTTGGGAGGTTGGTTATTTTAATTGGCTATTTAGTTTTTTTTGATTATTTTAGTCTATTTGAAAAAGTTGTGTTTGAGAATTTGGTTGTCTTTTTTCGTGGTTGATTTGATAGTTGTGTGAGAGAAAAGTGAAATGATTATAGGTTGGATATGATATTTTATCTTATTGACTATTTTAGCTTATTTTATTTTTCAATGAATTATTTTAGCCCAACCCTTTTCCCAAACAAGGCCAGACTATGGAGGAATGGATCATTTTACCTTTGAAAACACATATGCCATTTATACGAGTGATTTCTATTAAAAACTCTAACTACCTCTTTTGATTAGACTAAAAATTGATGTAAAATTTAAATTTGAATACTAAAATGAAATCTATTGAAACTGCAACAACCAAAATGATATATGGGCTAAAGTATAAGGACTACTAGCATAATTGCCCTCAAATGATTCACCTCATTATCAATAATATGAAGTAAAAAATCCATACAATCTTCAAATTCAAATTTATTTTTTTATATACTCAAAATTTTAAATATTGATTGGCTATTTGATAAATTATTTGTAACCTTACAACTCAATTTAACTCAACAAGTCATTATTCTAATTGGTTGTACATATTTGTTTGAGAACGAAAATTTCATTGTCGAATTAGTGGCGCTAAAGAGGTAATTTTTTTTAAAAATAATACATGAGGGAAATTATAATGGGAAAAATTAATCATACCTTAATTAATATAGGTTAATATTAGATTCAATCTATGTAAAAAACCTTTCAAAAATCCCTCAATTTTAAAATTTTAAAGCAAAAGCCATGTTACATTTTTATAATTTTTTTGATTGATTTACCCCGATAAAACTATGTGCCTTGTATGGAAAACAGTAAGCCCCCTTTACAACATTTCACAAAATCATCACAACTGCCCTCTCGCATGGCTTCCATGGCTATCCAAAACAAGAACAAAATGCCCACCCAAGGTGAACCCAATATATTTTTATATTTTTTTGTTTGATTGGGTTTGATATGTGAAGTTAAGTGGATGGAGGGTTTTGATTTCTTACCTACAAAAATATTGGTGTAAATTATCAGACTGCTTATAACTTTTTATATTTTGAAAATCTGTGTCAAAATATTTAATGCAGTAGTTGCTTACAATTTACGAGCTATAAATAAATTAAATGAGGTTTTTTTATTATTTTTTTATATAAAAAAAAACTCATTATTGAAATCATATGAAGGAGTATTTTTAGCCTCTTATGATTATCAACTTTTAGGCCTCAATACATGATTGGAGAAGTCAAATTTGTTTGATTTGAAAGTACAAATGAAGGAATCAACCTCAATGAGCTGCATATGGTTGTGTAAGGATGAGAAAATACAATTTGCCTTCCAGGAGAATAAACTTGAATTACCAAAAATAATGTCCTACCTCATGTATGCCTATATTTATATACTAATAAACTAGATGGTTATTATATCCATGCATATGTATGCCTACATATATGATGGGTAAATTATACAAATGGTTCATGTATTTTGACGTGTGTTTCACTTTAGTCCCTGTGCTTTCAAATTAGACACTTTAACCCCTGAAGTTATGGAGTTGTCTCACAAATGGTCAATTTATAACAGAAGTCGCATTTTCCATCCAAAATCGCTCACGTGCAATGCGCACACACAAGATTCAAGGGCAAAGCGGTCAATTTACCCCTTCCTGCCATTACACGAGCCCTAGGTCAATAGATACATACATATTATGTGCATCTCCTTCTTCACTGGTTCGGTGAAGAAGAAGAAAGAAAAATCGAGCCATTGGCGCAGAGAAGGAAAGGGAAAGGAAGGAAGAAAAAAAAAGGGTTATTGGAATAGAGAAGGGAAGGGAAAGAAAAAGGAGCCAAAAATAGATTTTGTGAACTGCTATTGTGGTAAGAGAAATTGATTGAATACATCATGGACCAACAATAACCCTGGGATGAGGTTTTTGGGTTGTCCTGATTATGGGGTAAGTCCATTCCAGTACTAACATTTGCCCACAATCTGTAATTTCTACTTCTTTGTATATGTTTTTTTTATTTATTTATATTTTTTATATATATATTTTTTATTTTCTAGAATTTCATGATTAAAACCGAAAGTATTGTTATAGAGGTTTGGTGCATGTGGTCTCTTTTTATAGGTTGATCCCTCAATGTGTACTCGTTGTCACGATGTCATACTTCGGTTACTTCGAAGAAACAAAGTGCTGGAAGATAAAGTACGTGTGTGCAAGGCAAGAGAGAGGCGGGTGATTACATGTCTTGCTTTGTCATGGTTGCTTTTTTCTTGGTGGACTCTAGTTGCTGATAGTGGTAATAGAAATGCTAAAAATGGTAGTTGATTGTAAAAGTGAAGATGGATGGATGTATGACAATGGTTTTGGGGGAACTGTAATAGAGAAATTGGGACAAATGTGTGGTGGCAGTGATAATAGAAGCCTAGAATGTATGTATGATAGGTACTGAAAAATGTTTTCATATGGTTTGTGATGTTTATCTGACATATGTATTGGTAACATGGTTTGTAAGTTTGAACCTTTTTGATAAGATGGTTTGTAATATTATTAGCAATGGTTTGATTTGGAGATGGTTTGTAATATTATTAACAATGGTTTGATTTGGAGATGGTTGTACCCATCCACCATGACAAAACAAGCAACAACACCTTGGTTAATTTATCAAGGCATTAAGAAGCCCCAAAAGCATGTAAAACATTAGTATCCATTCCATTCCATTCATAAAAACCATTGCAATCCATTCTATTCACAAAAACATCCATTCCATGTCAAGCACAATCCATTCACAAAACAAAGACCATCTATTGACATCCATGCCATTTCAAGCACGATCCATTCACAAAAAGCACCATTCTATTCCAAGCACCATCCATTCATAAAAACATCCATTCAAAAAATAGCACCATTAACAAGCACCAAAAATATCTTTATTGATCTGAATTTAGGCATTATGTACTTTACAAATGATTAACATCATCAATATAAATTCCTAAAACAGTTAACAACATGAACATGTATGAAGATAACGTCAAAACAAAGTGTGTTAGCAACATGCACATCCCAAAACAAAGATTATCAATGTTTTCATACACTTACAAAAGTCTACCAGTGCCCAAAAGTGAAACAAAAAACATGTGCCCAAAAAGTCATCCTGCCATGGCATGACTACTGATTTCCATCACCTTGTTGTCCTCTTTTTGTTGTTACAACTTCATAGAGTGAAGATAATGTCACATACTTTTTCCCCTTGGACATGAAAGTGGGTAGGCTTGCAGATGAGGATGGTGCAACTTCCATTGGTTGTGGCCTCATGAGTGCATCTGGTGGTGACCTTATGTTGACACTTTGCCCTGCTTATCTTGTGTTTGATTCACCAATGTTGATAGGTGGCCTTGGTTGCTCCCTCATTAGTGGTGGCCTTGGTTGCTGCATCATTAGTTGTGGCCATGGTTGCTGCATCATTGGTTGTGGCCTTGGTTTACTGCCTCTTGTGTTACTTGCCACTAGTTGACTACAACATTGATTGGTTACAGGTAGCCTTCGCCTGGTGTTATTCATAGGTTGGTTGTAACTTTGATTAGTAATTGCCATTGGTGTTGGCCTGCTATCCTTATTTGATTGATTCACACTGTGTTGACTTCCAATAGGGGTTGAACTCCTCATTCTACTGGAATTTAGATTAAAAAGAAAATACATAATTGAATACAGTTAATTAAACCTTACTGGGTTTTTTGGTCTCTTGCTTCCTTCTCTCACAGGTTGGCTTTTGCAACTTCTCTTGTTGTGACCAAGCTTCCCACAAATGCTACAAGATGTAGTTTTGTGTTATCTCTTTAACTTGGTGGGATCCTTTGGTTCATGTCTTTGTCTTTTCCTTAACTTTTTTGGCCTACCTAGTTGTCTCTTCACTTTTGGAGACAACAGTCCAACCATTCCTGTACTTGGCCACATCTCAAAACCATTAATAGGATAAATAATTGGCTCATAGCTAGCCATGTAAGTATTCTTCCTATACCAATATGCCACATAATTTTCTGGTTCTTCATGTTTGTAATATATTGTTGATTTGGCATGTGGGCAATGTATACTAGTTAAATCCCATTTTCTACATGAACAAGTGTGAGCTTCAAGATCAACCACAAATTACTGACCATTGAAACAGTTGATCTAATATGCATATGCACCTGACCACATAGTAATGCAGTTGGTTGATTCCTCTTTCTTCTTATCAAGCTTGTTTTGAATGTTTGGACACAGCACACCTTTATGTTTCCTCATTACTTCTCTTCTCATTTGTATCATCTTCATTATAAGGCACCTTATACCTTCCAACATGGGGATTATAGTCTTTCCCCTTGCTACAACAAGCAATCCATTAAAGCTCTCACACATATTGTTGTGTACTACATCATACTTAGACAGAGGTATGAAGTGAGACCTTAGCCAAAAGCTAGGTGGCTTCTTAATCAACCAGTTGAATACTTCCTCATTAGCATCCTTTATTTGTTGCAACTGGTGATTAAAGTCTTAAACATAAAAGGCCTTGGCTGCACCCATAGCAGGTCCTTCAACAACACCCCCTTAAAATTGTCTTGGAAATTCTGTTGCAAGTGTCTAACATAGAATTTGTGGTCACTATTGGGTATGACCATTAAGAGCTGGTATTAAGCATTGCAAAATTTAGTAAATCAGTTGAAATATTTAACATTTACAAATATTAACATTTATATAAAAGACTTAACAAATCAGTTAAAATGAAAAGTCAATAAAAAAAACTATTACTTTTTGTTTGTCAGACATAAATGTGAAGCCTAGTTGGTGGACAATTCCAATATCTTCTTGCAACAGCTCAAAAAACCATTTCCAAGACTTTTGTCTCTCCCTTAACCACAGCATATGCTAGAGCATAGCTATTATTGTTTCCATCAACTCCAATAGCTATTAGCAATTGCCCCTTATATGGATCTCTAAGATGACATCCGTCTACGCCGATGTATGGCCTATTTTTGCCAAAAACCCTTGCTTTATAGCCCCAAGACAAACATAAATCTTTTGAAACCCTTCCTTCTTACATTATCTACATCTAGATCATCATCCACATCCTCAATGTCATCCTCATCATTTGCAGCCTTCAACACAATAGTGGTCCCAAGATTAGTTCTTCTAATCTCTTCACAATAATCCCACAAGTTGGCATATTGCTTTTTAAGGCTTCATTCAACACACTTCAATAACCCTATTAAACTTATTCACATACTTCAATATGTTTACTACATCTTCGTTATTCTACAATGGCCTTAATCCATGATTTAAATCCATACCAATTATTAAACATTGGTAACTTATAAACCCTACATAATCTAGTTTCTGAAAAATCATTTTTCCTATCTCAATCATGCTTATTTTTTCAACACTACAGTAGTTAAAGTAGTTTACTTTACCTCGTTGTATGCCCTGTTTGGTTAAAGTACAAAATGCTCCACCATGGTGCATCTTTATGGCAAAAAGGTCACTGTCTGGGTTTGTTTAAAAAAATGCAAATAAATAAATAAATAAATAATTATAATGGTTCCAGTTTAGATCCAACCCATTTCATGCTCTTAGATCTGGGATTCCGTGTCTTTAACTGTTGTCCGTGCCCTTTATCATCTTATTGATAGTTGAGTTGAGTTGTTGGTTATGTTTGAAATAGGTTGGAAGTTCAATTTTCAAAAGAGTTACTGCCTAGATTTCTTCTTGTTTGCTTGAGCGGTGTTTTGGTCGTTAGAGCTATTTTTGAGATCTTCTAGTATTTTTGTAGGTCTATAAAACTTCTAGGAGTAAGGCATATTTGCCCGAACGGTCTCTCTTGCGCTTGAGCAATCTCTGTTATCTGCAAAACTTCTGGGAAAGGGTCGTTGTGCAGTCAAGCGGTGCTTTGGTCACTCAAGCGATCTTACTTATTGTGTTTGATGCTCGAGCGATGTTTTGGTCGCTTGAGCGGTCTGCGCGTATATCAGTTCAAAGAAAGGAGTTTTGAATCATTTTTTCATTTTTCTCTCTCTCTAAAACACCCCTAACCCTAATTTCTTCACTTTCTCTCTCTAGTTCTTGTCTTAAAACCTCAAATACATCCTCACTCATTGATTTCTTCACCATAGTCTTTTAGAGAAAAAGTAGAGCTCATTGAAAGTTTTGTTTTAGTCGGAGAGGATCTTGTTTCTAGGTCCATCAAACTTCAGCTCTTGTTTTCTTCCTCTTTTATTCTTGAGGTAGGGATTTTTTCAACCTTTCGTATGATTCTTAGCTTAGTTATTTGTTCTTTGAAAAGGTTTTGTGATTTGGGATTTTGGGTTGAATCCAAGGTTTGATTGTAAAAGGTAAAAGAGGTGTTTTTCAAATAAATTCTTGAGAAGGATAGTGGAAGTGTGTGTGTGGTTGGGTTGTGTTGGAATTTTTTTTACTTAAATGTGATTTTGAAAAGAAAGGAGGTTTTATTTGAGAAATCATAGATGTTTAATTTATGAAAGAAAAGAGAAGGACGTTGGGTTTTGAAAAGATATGGAGAATGTATCTGTTGATAATGAGAGTGGAGATGGATAATTATTATCGCTCCTATTTTAAAATTTATGAGATTTTATCTGTTATTGGAAAATTATCTGTTGAGTAGATATACTTGTTTTGGGCTATCGGTGAAGGATAGTCTTGATTGTTGTATAAATTGCATGAGGATTAGGTTAATTCAAACTAATTACTCACACATTTTGCATTGAGCATTGTTTCATACTTAAACATTGAAAATATATTGTTTTGAGAAAAATGAGTGTATACTTGGTGAATCTGATTAGGGGGTGTGGTTTTGGTTTATATTGTTGGCTTGTGTGTCCTTAGTGAAAGTCTATAAACCCGCACGATTAAGTGATAATCCTTCTGGTTAGTACCAGTAAAATGGTTTTAGTAGTTGTGGACACCCCATTTTTAACGGTCCACAAGGCTCCAACGCTTTATTCGAGACACTCAATGATGAAAGTGGAATTGTACATGCTTCGAGGTTTCAACGAAGAAGTCTTGTTCAAGCTTTGAAACAACCTCAAACTTTCCATATTCCCATTGATCATACCCAAGAAATCTCTTTTTACACCTTGTGCCACCTTGTGTTGAGGCTGAAATAGAAAACAGGGGAACTTAATTGAGGACTGATCACAGCTATTAAGGGCCGACCGGGCTTCAGTAGTGAGGAACATTGTTTTGGGCAGGAGGCCGCTAGCTGTTCATTTTTTAAGATATTTATCACCTTTTGTGCTAAAATTCTATAAATACGACCATATACCTCTGTTTTATGGGTTGAACAATTGAAAAAAAGCCTATACACATAGAGAGAGCTCCTCTTTCCTCCTTCTTCCATTGCAAGTTACCTTTGAGTTGACATACCAACCTCATGTCATCTATATACACTATACACAACCTTGATTCATCATCTTAGAGCCTTGTTTGACCCTTGAGAAGCACAATTCAAGCTTGAGAGTGTGTCAAGAGTGAGTTTGATCATCAACCAAAGCTTACTCTATTTTGAGAGGTATAAGCTTGTAACTTTTGTTCTTGCTTTTACTTTCTTCATTTCTACTTATTTCTTGTGTTCTTGGACTGTTTTACGCCTATTCTAAGAGTTGGAACTTGGGTTTGGACAAGCTACCAAAGGTGGTAAGGTTAACACCCTTACTTACACCTTTTTTTGTAGCTCAACCCTTGATTCTTTTACACTTTTTTTCTTTGGTTTTTGAACTGATTTTCAGAGTTGAACTAAGGCCAAAAACATGATTTGAAGTCTTGAAATTACCTTTACCTTTTGCTTAGCTTTTTGAGCTATTTTCTTACATTTTCAGCCATTGTTTTGGGCTTATTTTAGACTGTTTTAGGGCTATCTTACTCTATTTAATTGGTTCAAGCTTTGATTAGTTCATTTGGTGTAGCATTGGTCTTTGTATATAACTTGCATCATGTTGTTCTTAGCCTTTCTTTGTTTAATTTCCATGGTAATAACCTCATTTTAAGAATTGACTTACCACTTTCTTTCATATGAGAGTTGTTTCAAATGGTTGATGGTTATTCAACACATGAACTAGAGATTTATGCTCAATGGCTTAATCTCTACGGAGATACATTGTCAACGGCATAATCTCTCTTTCATGCTGAGAATTACTTCCCATGTGATGTTTCTCTGCTTTTAGAGGACTTGATCATCACTTCAGACAAAAGGACTAAAGAATGGAAATGACTAAAAGAATTGGTTTAAAAGCAACCAACACACTTAAAGAAAAAGAGTCATCTTGCTTAGGCTTGGCTGGATGTTATGCCAAGTTTATTGAGTCAAGAATGATCATGCGCTAATTCATGGCGTTTTGATGATTCTTGAAGTGTCTCTACCACCCTCTTTGAGTTCATTCTATGATAAGAGAAAGAGATGGTCATATCCATTGCATTTCGTTCATTTTTGTCCAAAATTGTATCCGGAATCATCAAGCAATCAATTTTTCCCATTGATGGTTTTGGAAACAATTCTAATATTCTCTTGAGGCTTTTCCCTGACAGAGAAGGAAAGAAGGGACAAATAGAGCTTGAACAACTCTGTCTGCATTATTTTCACTTCAGAACACAAAACAGAGTTTTGCACAAAATTGTGGCACGACCGGCTTTCTCTATGCCCGGCTGGGCTTCATTGAGGGCCGGCCGACCCTCAAAGTTTGGTCAGCTGTGTATTTTTGAAGAAAATAGAGGGCAGTGGCTGAGGTGAAACAGAGCAAACTTGGGACAGACAGAGCTATTCTTGAGCACCGTGTATGTGCATACATGCAATTCTTGCGCATATATATTACGATTATTGTAATTAATTTAATTTGATGTTGTTTATTATAATTAGTCTCGTTAATTATTAAGTGTTGTAATTATTTTTTGTTTATTTGTAATTGTTGTAATTAATTAGCTTAGATAGCTAGTTTATTTACCTTGGTTATCCTTGATATAATAGCATAGTTAGCTAGTTAATTAGCCTAGCTTATTCATTCATTCGGTTTTGTAATAATTAGTTCAATTCGGATTTTTGGACTTTAATTCGCACCCTTTTGCACGAGGGAAATATTGTAATAAGTTGTATGTCTTCCAATCCCACGTATTTCTCCCTTTTACTTACTTGCTTACGATGGTTAGTATATGGCATCATGTTTCATTAGCATTCTTATCTTTCGCATCCATTTGTCTTGCATGCATATAAGGTTCGACTGATCATGCTAACCCGATATCAATGTCCAAATTCATTTATTTGAATACATGCTCTCTCGTATCTCTTGAGTGAAACCGTATGCCATGTTCATGGCCGAGCCTGTAAAATGCATAATATGTGTGTTGCATTAGCCATAATTGCATAAGTTAGGAGCATGCATATTTCTCTAACTCTTTCACCTGTTTTGGCTCGGAGTATTAGATAAGCTTTTATGTCTTAGCATCTTGCATCGGATGTTTGTGTTGTTATGTCCAAAGCATACTTCCATGAGGCTAATTGCTTAAATGATATAACTGCTTGAATGCATGTGGATGAAGGCTAGTTGCTTGGATTGAGATAATTTGATTAAATGTCCATTTTAAAGCCCACTTTTGCAAAGTGACAAACTCACAAAAACTATTTCAAATAAAACATGAAATCAAATGTTCAAATTCTTGCAAATTAGTCTATATTTGTGTTCGCATCACATAGTAAAGAATAGCTAATACATCGAAATAAGAGTATATAATGTAAATAAAAAATACATCATGATTAGTAAAGGCAGATCTTTGATCGGGCGAGTGGGGTGCTCAATTCATGACCTTCCCCTCTCGTACCTATGTTCCCGAGCCGAGACACTTTGGTGATGATGGATTAATGGCCTTTGGCACGAGTCTCAGGTTTCCTAAATTTTTCAAAAATAGTTAGGTGGCGACTCTGTAATCTAGCAAAGCAGTCTATTTTTGGCATTTGATTTAAACATTGATTTTTTTAAAAAGAATTGCCAAATTTGGACTCTTTTTGTCTTTTCACTATTTCACATTGCACTTGTGAAATCAGATTCAGAACCACAAGTGGAGTCCAAACTGTAGGGCTGTTCGCCTTCCGAAAGGAGCGCAGAAAGTCGGGCTACCATTTTTGGCAACTCTACTGGGGACTTAGAGAACTTGACTTGAAACTCATGATGTGAATTTTTATTTACACTTATATTTTTTTTGCATTACATTTGCATTGGTGCGCTTGAGTCACTGTGTTTGCCGACTGCTATTCCAGGACGGTTTGCTGGAGGCTTGCTTGAAAAGCTTGCCGAAAGGCTGGCTAAAAGGCTGACTGGTCATGGGCTCTGCCATGTTGGGAACACAACCCTTGGATCTGGATTACTGCCGTACCGCTTGATCTACCTTTCACTTTTCGGTGTTAGGTATGAGAGGTATATTAGGTATTCTTGCTGAGGTGCCCTTTTGACCATTCGATCTAGTTGCATATAGTAAAGCTATAGTGACTATTACAAATTAGGACAGGATGTCACCCATTCGTAGGATGTTGTGAAACTTGTTGTTTGAAATAGTGCAGCCTAGATCATGCCAAAAATCTAGGGCAGGGTAACCCTACCCCCTCATAGGGGTGTTTTGGTTCTTTTACTTGATATGTGTTTTTATAGTGAAGCTGTACAGGATGGTTTATATTAGTATAAGTTTGAGAAGAGAGTCCAGTGAGAATTACAGTTCATCTGTGTGTCTTGACTATTATGAATTGGGGCCGAAGTGTTGTCCGATTTGTGATTTTGTTTTTCTTTCTTCTTGCTAGGTAGTTTACCATCATAGCTTCAGAAGGACCCAATATTTCCCAAGTTGTGTGGACTCGTTTCGGTAGGCTGTGCAAAACTCAAGACCTTGTTGGTGGTCACTCGACGGTCAATAGCATCAATACAAAGCACTTCACAAACACTTACCCGTTCTTAGTTAATCAATTCACCAGCATCAAGTTCACCCAAATTAGCAATGGCACAGAACACAGTACCAAACACAAAGGAATTTGCTGCCATGATGATTGTACTCCAAAGAACTATGGATACTGTAAACCAGAGGATGGCTGCACAAGATGAAGTCATTGCCGATCTACAACGTATATCTGGGGCATCAGCATCAACCATGTATCCGGTCCTTACTGTTTAGTCAAACTCGGATCTACTCCCACCAGCAGAAAATCTGCCAGTCCCAGATCCTTAGGACATGTTTCCCTCGGCTCCAGCTTATCGTCCTCCTGTTCAACCTCCTCTGGGGATTTTTTCTTTCGATATCAATGAAATTGATCCAACCTTGGTCAAGATTGCTAGATTGGAGAAAGCGTTAAAGAAATCCTAGGGCTTCAACTCCATTCCAGATATCGAAGATGGATACATTGAGGCTTCGGTCAAATTGCCATAGAAATTTAAGATGCCCCATATCGACAGATTTGATGGGAGTGGGGATCCAATCATGCATGTCCAATTGTTTTTGGATGTATTGAGGCCCATGGGTTTGTCTTGGGCACAGAAGCTTTCGTTGTTTGGGAGAACCCTGTCTGATGTGGCGGCCATCTAATACGCTAAGTTGGAGGACTCTACAAGGCGGAATTGGGAGGAGCTATCTGGGGCATTTGTCAACCAGTATTCATATAACACTCAGATAGAGGCCACCATTAGTGAGCTAGAGGCTACTACCCAAAACCCTAAAGAATCGTTCATCAATTTTGTCATCCGGTGGAGAGCCAAGGCAGCCCAAATGACAATAGGCCTGACAAGAGAGAACAAGTCCGACTAGTGGTCCAGAACCTAGAGCTAGACATGCTGCAGAGAATGATAGTGGCTCCGTTGTCCACATTTGCTTCCTTATATGAGTTGGGAGTCCAGATTGAAAGTGCATTGAAAAAAGGTATCATTCACAGAACAAGTGAACCTGCAAGAAGGTCGTTCTCTTAGAATACCAATGCTAGTAGTAGCACTATTCCACGGCCTGTAGATGTCAGCAATGTTGTCACAACGACTAAGATAGCTGATCCTTTTGTTACTGCCACAACCTCACAACCTTCACAAAATACCGGTCCACTCCAAAATCGTAGAGTCTTTACCCCCTCCATATGAGCCTAACCCATGCCCTTAAGCTGTTAATGCGAAAGGGGCATCTCAAGCCTCTTGATCCCCGTCCACTTCATGACCCATTACCACCCAAACACGACCCTATCCAATATTGTATCTTCCACCACCAACATGGCCATTCCACCGATATGTGCTACCATCTACATCATGAGATCTAGGATCTTATTGACAACAAAGTTATTGCCCCTCCTTCCAAGCCCAACGTAAAAACCAATCCACTCTTTGCACATAACTAAATTCCCCAGCTCGGAAATATTAACCATATCCATACGCTACCGCTCACCTTCAATCCTAACATATACATTACCTCATCCCACCTACCAAAACTGGAGGTGGACATTCCAGAAGGCACAAACATGTGCATGATGGATCTGACACCACAAACCCAATCCAGAACCATGGCAGTAGAAACGGAGAAAGAGAAGAATGCACTGAAGACCGGATCATTGGATACCCGAGTCATAGAGAAGGGGGGTCTCGCTCGCAGAGAAGTACGATCCCAGCTTGTATATTGTGGCTATCGATCAGCCAAAGCCAGTGGTCCTATTGCCAGACTTTCTCAGCATCAATGCTGTATGGGAAGACTAAATGGTGCAGAATCAAAATAAGTGTCTTGAGCAAGGCCTGAACGACTTAGCAAATCTAGAGGAGGCTCTGGCAGAATTAAAAGAGGATCTGGAGGATCTTTACTTCTTCAAGAAAAAAGATGTAAGTTGTGTACAGATAGGATGGTGGGACCCGAGCTAGCCAGAAACTAGCAATGAATGGCTAAGTGAGGAAGAGTCCGATGTGGAGGAATAGACAGGAGAGACCGGGGGGAGAAGAGGAAATTGTTGTTAAGGGTAAGGCTGAAGCTGCATCTCTTATTGAGAAGGAACAGGCACTGGAACAGTTTTAAAAGGAAAAGATAGAGGAGATCCAAGTGAAAATAGCTTTGGAACAAGGCAAAGGAAAAGGGAAAGAAGAACTTGAAACACCGGTGGTTGATGCCCAAATAACTAGAAAAGTCAAATGGGATCCCAATGACCGAAAGAGGATATTGAGGAAACTCAGAAAGTACCGGGATGTTGAAACCCGAGCTACGGTAGAAGAAGAATGGTATGATAATGGGGCACGTGATGTCAATATGCTCTGGATGGAACCCGATACCAGTCCGGTTATGACTTTGGGAGAGTGATGGGAAGACAGTGACCTAAGTCATGCTTGTATTGACGAAGGTAGGAAAGTTGATATCCCAGATGACACTTGGTATACTAATGAGATCAATCACATGACCCGAAGCGATCGGTACTTCAAACCCGCAGTGGTAGACTAGCCAAAAACCTCTGGAAATGAGGCTGAAAGAGCAAAAGAGAAGGATGTTGAGGAAAACATGGTCTTAAAACAGCTCAAGAAGATTTAGGCCGACATATCCATCTGGGGATTGATAATGGTATCTCGGGAGCATAAGCAAGCCCTACTCGAAGCAATGAACTAAACCAAACTGCCTATTGACACCACCGCTGACCAATTGGTGTTGTTTGTCACCTCTGGGGACGTTATGCTAGTAATATCCTTCACGGATAAAGAATTGCCTCCCGAGAGCGCCAACCACAACAGGCCTTTGTATGTAACCTTGGAAAGTCAAAAGAAATGGATTTTGGTGGTATTAGTAGATACCGGGTCAACGATCAATGTGTGTCCAGTCAGAATTGCCTATGCTATCTGTTTGAGGCTGATTGACTTTACACCTACATCCCAAGCTATTCAAGCTTATGATAATACAAGCCGAGATGTCATGGGAACGTTCAAGAGCAATATCCTGATCGGCCCGTCCAAAAATGAGGTGGAATTCCATGTCATGGATGTTCCGGCTACATTCAACCTACTACTGGGATGGCCTTGGCTACATTAGATGAAGACGATATCATCAACGGTAAATCAGCTAGTAAAGTACCCCTTCAAAGGCGGGATCGCCACTGTGTACGATAACTCTGTGATCTATCCTCCTCAAGGAACCACTGCACCATTGTTGGAAATCGTACAGGGGGAAAAGGACGTGTTCCTTTCCGACTTGTCTCTGGCAGAAGCCCGGTTGCTCTAAACCATCATAGCAGAGGGCGATGGAGATTATGTGAGTGCGCAATCCATATACATGATGAACAAATAGGGACATATGCCCAGGTCAGGACTAGGCCAAAGTGGCAGATAGGGAGGTACTGTTGTTAAGGAGCTAAGTCATAACCTCCATACTTTCGGGTTGGGATACAGACCTACTGCTGCAGATTGGAAAAGGAAAGGGCAGGAGTTGAAAGGGAAGCTAAAGGCAAAAAGAACTGGGAAGCAATATGAATTAGTCCACAAACCTATACGGAGAACCCTAAACGGACTCTTTGTCCGCCAAGGGGAAGACTTCCCCTTCTGTGGATTCCTGGAGCCCTAGTATGACTGGGAAACAAAGACTAGGTATCCGAGGTTTGAGATCTTTTTTGGGCACCAATTACCAGAAATAGAGGATGAGCAAGCAAACCTAAGCACTGATACGGATCAAGGAAGGACTATAAACCTGGACATTAAAAAGAAGGAACTTTTGGGAAAGGCGTTGGCTGACTTATCGATGAGTTTCACTGCTGGAGCTGAGACCACTAACTTGGGGGATAGTTTTACTATCTCAATGATTGGGGATACCCTAGCAGCGGACTTCTCCAATCTTATCGTAGATGCATCTAAGGCTTTACGCTTAGTCTGGAAGTTCGAACAAAGCGTCATCAACAGTTCTGAATCAGATAGTGAGTCTAATCTGATTCCATTGAGTCTATAGAGTCGGAGTTAGATTCGAGTTCCTCTGAGTTTGGTACTTCTATGAGTGGTAACCCAGATACCAAAGTCCTGTCCAGGTCGTTCTTTAGTTTTTCTTTTGAGTCCACTGTAATCGAAGATCCATTCTTTTTGAATGGGAATGCTGTCAATGTAGCCTACTTCTCTGTGCCTTTGGTTTGTTGTACTAATCTTAATTTTCAAAATTTTGACACAAACGAAGAAGAAGAAATTCCTCAGGTTTTGAAAATTTTGGTTGATCATGAGAAGGAGAGGCATGTTAAGCCCTGTACAGATAAAATCGTATCAATTAACGTGGGTACTGAGGAAGATGCTCACTTGGTCCAGATCGGGTCCATGTTATCTTCAGAGGAACGCGAGCGTTTAATCGCTTTATTAAAAAATTTCAAAGATGCTTTCACGTAGTCCTACGAAGACATGCCTGGAATCGATCCTGAGATTGTACAGCACTGGATCCCTCTTGACCCTGAGGCCCTGCCAGTTAAGCAAAAGCTGCACAGAGTTCGCCCAGATTGGGCTTTGAAGATTAATGAAGAAGTTACCAAACAGATTGAGACAGGGTTCTTGCTTGTATCTGAGTATCCAATGTGGTTGGCCAATATTGTTCCAGTCCCAAAGAAGGATAGCAGAATTAGAGTTTGTGTCGACTTCAGGGATCTGAATAAGGCTAGTCCGAAGGATGATTTTTCGCTGCCGCATATTGATGAGTTGGTAGACTTCACCGCGGGCCATGCATTGCTCTCGTTCATTGACGGATTTTCCGGGTACAACCAGATTTTGATGGCACCCGAGGATAAGGAGAAGACCGCTTTTACTACTCCATGGGGCACCTATTGTTACCGAGTCATGCCATTTGGGCTAAAGAATGCCGGGGCACTAATTAGAGGGCTGTAACCACCATTTTGCGTGACATGATCCATAAAGAGGTTGAGGTGTACATGAACGATATGATTGTCAAGTCTAAAGATCGAAAGGGCCACTATATCGCCTTGGAGAAATTTTTTCAGTGGATCAGAGAGTATAGATTGAGGTTGAACCCGCAAAAATGCACTTTCAGTGTAACAACAAGAAAAATATTGGGATTCTTAATCACACAGAGAGGAATTGAGGTAGATCCTTCCAAAATCAAGGCCATCTTAGAAATGCCACCACTAAGGACTGAAAAGGAGGTGCGCGACTTTCTGGATAAAGTGCAATTCATAAGACGGTTTATTTCAAAATTAACCTTGACTTATAAACCACTTTTTGGTCTCCTGAAGAAAGGAAAGTGGTTTCAGTGGGACGATTCCTGTCAATTCGCTTTTGAATAGGTCAAGTAGTACCTGCAGAATCCGCCTGTGTTATCACCACCAGAATCGAGAAAACCATTGATCTTGTACCTGTCAGTGTCAAACTCAACTATGGGGTATATGTTAGCTCAAGAGTCGGAGACCAAAGTAGAGAAAGTCATTTGCTACCTAAGCAAGAAAATGCTAGATTACGAGACTCGTTACACTCACCTCGAGAAATCTTGTTTAGCCTTGGTATGGGCTACCTGGAAGTTGAGGCACTACCTGTTAGCTCACTCTGTAATCCTGGTTTCAAGATTAGATCCCATCAAATATCTATTTAAGAAACCAGTGCTTACGGGTAGGGTAGCCCATTGGTTGCTTATTCTCTCTGAATTTGATCTTACATATGTTACGCGCAAGTCAATTAAAGGGTGAGCTGTAGCAGAATTCCTGACAGATCACCTAGTAGAGGGGGATGAAGCGGTGGAGTACCTTTTCCCATATGAAAATATTCTACAAATAGAGGAGAAAACGTGGACGATGTACTTTGACGAAGTAGCCAATCAATACAGTTATGGGATAGGTGTGTTGCTCATAGCACCCGATGACTCCTATATATCCTTAGCTTTTAAACTCCAGTTCAAAGTATCTAACAATGAAGCAAAATATGAGACGTGTATTGCTGGTTTAAAAACCACCCTAGAACTAGGGACAAAAAGGTTGGACGTCATCAAGGATTTGAACTTGGTTGTGTCTTAAGCCAACGGAGATTGGCGGGTTAAAAAGGATAAAATGAAGGTTTATCATCAGGTCTTGGATATGTTGATTCTGAGGTTTGAGAAGTTAACATTTACCCATTTGCTAAAAGAGAACAACTGATTGGCTGACGTACTAGAAACTCTATCTTCTATGGTAGACATTCCATTAGTAGTCAGGATGCGTCCAATTATCATTGAACAGAAGTATATGTCGGCCTATGAAACCATCGCTGCAATAGATGAGGCTTCAGACAAGAACCCCTGGTACTATGTATTTGGAATTTTCTGGAAAAGGAGGCGTATCTGCAAGGATCGAATGCCAAGGACAAAAGGGAAATACGATGTTTGGTCATTCAATTTATCATCTGCGGAGGCAAACTGTACAAAAGAGGTCATTTGGGAATTCACAAGTTATGTGTTGAGGAAGAGGAATCAAAGCACCTTATGGAGGCCATCCACGGGGGAAAGTGTGGAGCCCATATGAACAGTGTGATGCTTGCCTAAAAAATCCTTAGACAAGGCTACTACTGGTCAACCATGGAAGAGGATTGTATTGGTTTTGTTCGGTGATGCCACAAGTGCCAGATTCATGCCATTCGTATGAACATACCGCCGTCGAAGCTCTATAACATGACTTCACCGTGGCCATTCTCTATTTGGGGAATAGACGTTATCGGCGTAGTTACACCGAAAGGGTCAAACGGACATGAATTCATTTTGGTAGCAATCGATTACTTCACAAAATGGGTGTAGGCTTAGTCTTATTCTGTACTAAAAGCATATGTTGCAAAGTTCATCAAAAGCAACATCATATACCGGTATGCGGTGCCTAATGAAATTATCTCCAATAATGGGTCGCACTTCAAGAAGGAGGTGATAGATTTTCTTGAGAAATATAATGTGGCTTTCTATAAGTCGTTAACCTATAGGCCGCAGACTAATGGAGCTGTTGAAGCTGCAAGCAAAAATGTCAAGAGAATTCTATAGAAGATGGTGGAAACCTACAGAGACTGGCTAGATAAATTTTCATTTGCACTCTGGGGCTACAGAACTTCAATCTGAACATCTACAGGAGCAACCCTCTATTCTCTTATCTACGGGATGGAGGCTATTTTGCTGATCGAAATTGAAGTGCCCTCGTTACGAATTATGGCTGAGTGTCAAATAACAGAGGCAGATTGGCAGCAAAGTAGGTTTAAGGAGTTGATGTTGTTTGATGAAAGAAGACTAAGAGCATTGTATCATGTCCAAGGTTACCAATGCCGGATTGCTAGGGCTTTTAACAAGAAAATGAAGTCCAGAAATCTGCAAGAAGAGGACATGGTATTGAAAGACAATCGAGCTCCCATTCATGACCCTAGGGGCAAATTCAAACCTAACTGGACTGGTCCTTACATCATCAAGTCAATCTGGTCAGGAGGGGTAATTATTCTTATGGACTTGGATGGCCTGGAGTTCTTGTAACCAATCAACATGGACAAGTTGAAGAAATATTACCCCTAAGAGGCTCGCTAGGCCGAAAACTCGAAAGGGCGACTTAGGAAAAAGAGAGAGCATGAAAAATTAGAAATAAAGAAAAACTGAGCCCGCAAGGTTGAAAACCCTAAATGGCGACTTTGGCAAAAGTTAGAGCGTAAAAGGAGAGAGTTAATACTCGAATAAACCTGAACCGAACTACGTAAGGCCTGATTCCTATTTTTGGGATGCGTAGGCAACTTCATCCTGAAGTTCGGCCGTAATTATCTCCAGTTCAACTCTCCTATCCGTTTTCTTGATCAAGTCATCCTTGTTTATTATCTCTTAGTTCGGTTGTGCTCCGTGTTTCGGTTGTGCTCCATATTTCAGGCAAAAAAGCTGAACAGAAGTAATGGTATGCAGCCAGGGGCATTTATGATTTCTTTTGATTTCAGATTGTACATCTTGAGGATTGGCTCTGTGCGTGTCAGGTGGTGATCATTTTTGAAAATTGTTTTGGAAAGTTTTAATGAAAGTTGATTTTGTTCAAAATTTTACCCTTTTACAACTTGGACCATTTTTGGGACTGAAAGGAAAATTTTCAGTACTCGCAACTTTAATTTTATTGATTTCAACACAAGTACACTCTCCAAACTCTTTGATTCATATCAAAGTTGTTTTTACATCTTTAGACTTAAAAAGAAAAGATCAAAGCAATAAAACTAGGAGCACAGTTGAGTCAGGTGATTCTATGCCAAAGATGGTCCAACCTCTGCCTCTTCTTCAAGCCAAGCCAAACACTCCTCAGGCAAGGTGTAATTGAAACTAATGGTAGGGTCCAGAATCTCTCTTGTTCTCTAGGCTGCAAGATACCAGGGCAAGTGCGAGGTGCGAACTGGAAATGAAGCAGTATATTCTACCCCCTTATCTGGTCGTATTTGATCATGCCCGAATTGGCGTCAGAACCGGAGAGGAAAATAGAATACACAATGTGTAAGGCTAATCAACTCTACACCCGACTGTCAGGACATGCTATAGCTCATTCCAGCCAAATTAAGCCAAGGGCAACGTCAAGTATGTCAGCTACAGACAAACTGCACATCCAATCACATCGTAAACCCTCTAAGGGAAAATCCACTAGCTATTGACGAAAGAAGTAAGCTCAAGCCAAATACTCGAGACAAGGAGCAGTTATTTGTAGCTTATCCATAAGCAATACCTGGGGAGCGATTAAAAAAAATAAGAGAGATTAAAGAATAGAGAGGTGTAAAATGAGAGAAAAGTAAGGAAAGGGGTTTAAGAGAAAAATAGAGAATGAGTGTTGAGTGATGTAAGAATCATAAAATAGAAAGGTGAAAAATATTACCTGGAGAAGTAGCGGACTCCCTGCCAGCAGGGTGGTCTCTTTTCGGCGGAAGACATCTAAACTCATCAAGGTTTCAGCCAGTGCCAAACCCATGCAACTCTTACCATCTTTCAGACGTTGAGCTACTTCGATCAATCGGATGCTAACTCTGCCGAAGCTAGGGGCAAGGAGAAATTGGGCAAGAAGGCATAAACAGAGAGCATGTTGCCAGCGGCCTCGCCAAACAAGGTCACTCATGTCTCCAACAACGGAAAATTGATGAACTAAACCAAGGAAATCTAGCTCCCCATTATGTACCAAAGACCGAGCCTCATATAATGTTAACCCACACATCCGTCCCAAAGCTTGGGTATGGCCAAAACGGGGCTGTGGTATGATTTCTTCGTTGCGCCGGGACTCCATCAAGGCTTGAAATTCCTCGAGTGTCAGATATACCTCTTGAAATCCGAATTGAAACACATGCATGATCGGGTTCCAACATCGAATAGCGACACGAAGGGATGGAAAGCAAAGAGAAGTACAATTCAGAGAAAAAAATGCATTTAGGCCAAAACTGTGAAAATTCACATTTTTCGAGCCGTCCAAAGTGGCTATCCAGTCTCGGAGCCAATTGTTGCATAATGTCTCCATTTTTGAGAAGAAAATGTCAAAGACTTGTTATTCTGGTAGAAAAACAACATGGGAGCATTATTTATAGAAGATAAGAAGGAGCAGTGCATGACAGCTAGGCAACACTGACCGACCTCACATTGAGGCTCGGCCGTGCATCAGTGAAGCCCGGCCGTGCATATTAAGGCCCGGCCGGGTCTAAATGGTGTTTCAAAATCCATGCAATTACAGGAAAGACAAATCTTTGCCTTGACATATCATAGTTGTATTGTGAGTCTTGTTTTGCTTATACCAAATTTTTTTTTTTTTTCGAGTTGTTTTTATTTCGTTATTTCGTTATGTTTCATAATTTTGTCCAATTATGGGTAGTTATCCGATTCAAATGAATACAAGAACAAGTCTTATGAAAAGTTATCATGCAAGGATTATGCCATTAATCACATGCAAATACTATTCATCACATTGTGTAAGGAAAGCATTCAACAAAAAGTTGTCTTTTATAAACTAGCGGGTCCAACCTCGATCATCGTTTTACAAGGCAACAAAACAAAAGAAAATCTTTCAAACAAAAAAAAAGGGTCTACCTAAAGCTAGTCTTTAACTACAAAGCAAAAAAGAAAAAAAAAACTAAATAAAAAATTATTATCCTCATCAATTGCCCATCCTCGCCTTTTTTCTCATCGGCTACAAAGGAGGTGCATCACTGTCGTCGCTAAGGCTGCTAGACTGTAAGTCAACCTCTGCTCTCTCGTCCTTAGGGGTCGTGGACCTGTCAAAAGACTCCTTGGAAGGTAAACGCTGCCTCACTCGGCCTCTCCTTCAATCAGCTCCCCCTCGGCCCCTCACTGGGCCCCGCCTTTGTCTACTGGTTGTGGAAGGTCTTGCAGGCACTGCTGGTGCCAGCTCAAGCTGAAAATAGGACAAGTATCAGTATGAACTAGAAAGAGTGTACAGTATGGCAATAGCAGTATACTATAGATAGTATGTACCTCGATCCCATGGAAGACTAAGGCAGTCTGCCTCCTCCGTACCATAAGGAGTAGTCAGTCGATCGTATGAAAGAGGTCATCACCATACACACGGGGTATCTGCAAAAGGAACATAATCTGAGAAAGGCAGACAGTAGTAATAGAGAACAATGAACAAAAATGGTAGAAAACAAGACGCAGTGCAATATGGACTACCATAAAGGAATGTGTACCTGCTCGACGCCATGAGCAAACACTAGTCTATAGTCTCTCTCCTCGATACGCTCCTGTGGGATCTACTTGATCACTTCATCTGGACGCATCTATATGATCTTAATGGGGATCACAGTAAATCCAGGAATGGAAGTAATGGCAGGGGCACCTCCAGCAGGCGCATCACCTTTCGCAGTAGCAACCTCCAGCACAGCTTGAGCCATGCCTGGGGTAAGAAGCACCATCACTCGGGTGTGTAAGAAGGTAGTGAAGTCTCCAGATTCATGATGATGATCGTTGTCCTTGCCTAACATCAGGAGTTCGATCTGAGGATCGTCCTGTAGCTCATTAACTACCCTCATAATCGGAGAAGGGAGATGTAGGATGTCAGGATTAGTAACGCCCCTCGTCTGGCGGGTGAACCTCTCCCCTAGGTAGTACTCTCGGCCAAAGGGGTCCTCGAATATAATTCGCATGGTGGAGGCATGCCATGCAGCAGTGTAGGTCGTCCTCGACACTTGAGGAATGCCCGCCCAAGGATGCCAGTCAACCTATGAAATCAGTGCAGTGTTAGAACAGTGCAATGTTAGAAATCAGTACAGTGTGAGAAGTCAGTATCGTATGAGAATGGCAATCTAGTATAGGTGCAATAGTATGAGAATAACCGTGTAATGTGGGAAACAGTGCAATATGCTCATACTATGTAACAGTTAAAGACTGGTATTTTGTTACCTGGTCCGCAGTGATCGTATCAAAGAAGCGGCGGAAATAAAGGAAATCTCGGTCTACATGGCAGCGACACTCAAACCAGGAGTTATAGTACCGCGAGCGGGGTAGTAACAACTCAATCGGTCCCACTAGGACCGGAGTTAGAGAAGTGAAGTAGATGTAAACCCAGAGCTGCAAATAGGAAAAGATAGCTGAAGTCAATAAGTAGAAATGAAATGTAAATTAGCAGAAAATGCAAAAAGGAACAGAATGAATAGAAAAGTTAAGTGCGAGGCATACCTCCCAGACTCTCCAATAACCGTCGAGTGAATCTGCCTTGTGGCGGGAGACAGAGCTCATATAACAGTATAGGGTGACCAAACCAGTGTTACCCCAATCGTACTCTGCTATCTGAGGGAGGTGCACCAGTGCCCCCAAAAGATATAACCCCACGGTATTTTCCTTGTTCGCGAACAGAGTAGTACCGATGAGATACATAAGGAAGCCACAGGTGTACTGGGTGACCTCATCTAGAGTGGTGGGCTGAAAGTCGGAGAAGTACTCAAAGAACCAGCTGTACTTCACCATCCTGTGGCTGGAAGCGTATGGGATCGCTCTAAGAAGTTGGCGTTGTGCGGCTCTTCACTGCGTCATGTCTGGATCATACGGGATCAGACCGCCAACTCCAATCCATAAGCTGGTGAGCATCGCAAAATTGTACAGGGTCAGAGTCATCTCCTCGATCAATGAGAAATGGAATGAGTCTGTGGTGTCCCACCATCTCTCGACCAGGGTCCTGTATAACAGTGACTCGACTCTCATCTGTATGAGCCCTGAGCAGAAAATTCCAAAGCTAGTTGTGTCAACTAGTGCGCAGACCTCTGCGGGCAGTCTCTCATACCAGTGCCGGGGGCTGGATATGGATCCGTATCTGCCAATCCTCCTGGCTATCACCTGCAAGTGGGAAATATATGGCATTTAACTAATAGGCTACTTGTGAGTTTCAACAATACATCAAAGCAAAGAAAAGTTGTGTACTGTGGAGGCATTGGCAGACAAGTGCTCTGTGGGTTCTCGCAACAAGACATCTTCGTCTATCTTGGGAATGAGGCCCTCGAATCTTAAAATCTCGCCCGAGGGTGGAGCATGTGTGCGTAGTCGATATGTGGCCGCATCAAATAGCAGATCAACGAGGGGAGGCAACGCAAGAGCGTCCTCGGCCTCCATGTCTATGCTTATAGCAGGCCCAATACCAATAGCGGGGTTCGGAATGGGAACTTGGTTACTAGCCATGGAGAAGAATGGGGGAAATGAAAAAAAAAAAAAAGTGAGAAATGTAGGGGGTTAAACCCTAGGAGAGAGAAAATGAGAGTGGAAATTGAAAACACAAGAGTGAGTCCCCAAAAAGCCAAGAAAACTCGTGAGAAATAAAGCAAAACAATGAGAAACCCAAAAGTTTGACCAAATCAAAATCCAATAGGTTCAAAATATAGTGGAGAGGAAGGGTTTCGAAGAAAAAGTGGTGAAGTTTGTTGGGAAACGCAAAGAAAAGAGGAAATCTAGAGAGAGAGGAAAGCTAGAGAGAGAGAGAGGAAGTGATTTCGGGCAAGAAGGTATAAGGAAATAGGGTTTGGAGTTATTTTAAACACATTAGTCGCGGTGAAAGCCTGAAACTGCCCTCGCCGCTATCGAGGCCTGGCCGGCTATTTCAATGCCCGGTCGTGCTTCATTGAGGCCCATCCGACCCTTAATGACAACACAACACAGTTTTGTTTTTTTTTTCCTTTTCTCTTCTTTTTTGTTATTTATTTCTTGTTTTATGGAGTTGAAAATAAGAGGGTTCAAAAAGAAAAACAGTGAAAAGAAAAAAGAGAGAGCAAAAAAGAGCAAAAGGAAAAAAAAAAGGAAAAAAAAGGGAAGAAAATAAGATAGAAAATGAAGAAAATAATGAATAATAAGAGAAAAAAGAAATGTAAAAAGAAAGGAAGGGATTTCTTTTGGTTACTTATATGAGTGCCTTTGTGTTTTTATTTTTTATTTTTTTTATTTGATTTATTTAAAGTTTGCTTGTTACTCATTTATTCACAGCTTTTAATTTGTGTAAACTATCCCGTGTAGCTTATAATTTGCTTAGTCTAAATCGTAGTTCCTTTTGTTATTATGTTCTATAACTAGACGAATATGGTATGTTCGATTCATTCAGAGGAGTTCCAGATAAAATCATTCGTGCCACAGTAACATCATCATCCATTTCACAACCCAATTGGAACACGGTGCACTGTGTTCATTGTTTTAACACGCGGGTAAATTGGCTTCCATTTTACTACGCTGCTTTGATTTTACGCCTTCCTATGTAAAATTCGTGTTTATTTCTAATTCTTACTTATGCAATTTGTTTATACCCTTCCTCCTCTCGCGTGTGACGTGTTAGGATTGCACCTTCAGTTAAAAACATTGGGTGTGTGCCTGGTGTTCACACCACCCTTCCTCTTCTCACGTGTGACGCGTTAGGATTGTACCATTTGGTTAAAAACATTAGGCATGGACCCAGTGTTCACACCACCCTTCCTTCTCTCGCGTGTGATGTGTTAGGATTGTACCCTTCGGTTAAAAGCATTGGGCGTGCGCCCGGTGTTCACACCACCCTTTCTCATCTCGCATGTGACGCGTCAAGATTGTACCAACATTGGGTGCGCCCGATGTTCACACCACCCTTCTTCCTCTCGCGTGTGACGCATTAGGATTGCGACACTCAAGCGCTTTACTCGGGACACTCAATGATGAAAGTGGTATTGTGTGTGCTTCGAGGTTTCAACAAAGAAGTCTTGTTTAAGCTTTGAAACAACCTCAAACTTTCTCTATTCCCATCGATCATACCCAAGAAATCTCTTTTTACACCTTGTGCCACCTTGTGTTGAGGCTGAAACAGAAAACAGGGGAACTTCATTGAGGCTCGGCCGGGCTTCAATATTGAGGAACACTATTCTAGGCGGGAGGCCACTAGCTGTCGATTTTTAAAGATATTTATCACCTTTAGTTCTAAAATTCTATAAATACGACCATATACCTTTGTTTTGGGGGTTGAACAATTGAAAGAAAGCCTATACACATATAGAGAGCTCCTCCTTCCTCCTTCTTCCATTGCAAGTTACCTTTGAGTTGACCTACCAACCTGGTGTCATCTATATACACCATACACAACCTTGATTTATCATCTTAGAGCCTTGTTTGACTCTTGAGAAGCATAATTCAAGCTTGAGAGTGTGTCAAGAGTGAGTTTGATCATCAACCAAAGCTTACTCTATTTTGAGAGGTATAAGCTTGTAACTTTTGTTCTTGCTTTTACTTTCTTCATTTCTTTCATATGAGAGTTGTTTCAAACGGTTGATGGTTATTCAACATATGAACTACAGATTTACGCTTAATGGCTTAATCTCTACGAAGATTCATTATCAATGGCGTAATCTCTCTTTCATGTTGAGAATTAGTTCCCATGTGATGCTTCTCTACTTTTAGAGGACTTAATCATCACTTCGGACAAATGGACTAAAGAATGAAAATGACTAAAAGAATTTGTTTAAAAGCAACCAACACACTTAAAGAAAATGAGTCATCATGCTTAGGCTTGGCCGAACGTTATGCCAAGTTTATCGAGTTAAGAAAATGAGTCATAATTCTTGAAGCATCTCTACCACCCTCTTTGAGTTCATTCTATGATAAGAGAAAATGATGGTCATATCCATTGCATTTCATTGATTTTTGTCCAAAGTTGTATCCGGAATCATCAAGAAATCAATTTTGCCCATTGATGGTTTTGGAAACAATTCTAAGCTTCTCTCAAGGCTTTTCTATGACAGAGAAGGAAAAAAGGGACAAATAGAGCCTGAACAACTATGTCTGCACTATTTTCACTTCAGAACACAAAATAGAGTTTTGCACAAAATTAAGGCACGACCGGCCTTCCTTATGCCAGATCAGGCTTCATTGAGGGCCAACTGGCCCTTAAAGTTTGGTCAGTTGTGTATTTTTGAAAAAAATAGAGGGCAGTGGCTGAGGTTAAACAAAGCAAGCTTGGGGCAGACAGAGTTGTTCTGGAGCACTGTGCATGTGCATGCATGCAATTCTTGCTCATCCTCGCTTATATTATGATTATTGTAATTAATTTAATTTAATGTTGTTTATTATAATTAGTCTTGTTAATTATTAAGTGTTGTAATTATTTTTTGTTTATTTGTAATTGTTGTAATTAATTAGCTTAGATAGCTAGTTTATTTACCTTGGTTATCCTTGATGTAATAGCATAGTTAGCTAGTTAATTAGCCTAGCTTATTTATTCATTCGATTTTGTAATAATTAGTTTAATTCAGACTTTTGGACTTTGATTCGCACCCTCTTGCACGAGGGCAATGTTGTAATAAGTTGTATGTCTTCCAATCCCACGTATTTCTCCCTTTTACTTACTTGCTTACGATGGTTAGTATAGGGCATCACATTTCATTAGCATTCTTATGTTTCGCATCCATTTGTCTTGTATGCATATAAGGTTCGGCTCATCATGTTAACCTGATATGATTGTCCAAATTCATTTACTTGAATACGTGCTCTCTCGTATCTCTTGAGTGAAACCATATGCCATGTTCATAACCGAGCCTGTAAAATGCATAATATGTGTGTTGCATTAGCCATAATTGCATAAGTTAGGAGCATGCATATTTCTCTAACTCTTTCACTTGTTTTGGCTCGGAGTACTAGGTGAGCTTTTATGTTTTAGCATCTTGCATCGGATGTTTGTGTTGCCATGTCCAAAGCATACTTTCACGAGGCTAATTGCTTAAATGATATAACTGCTTGAATGCCTGTGGATGAAAGCTAGGTGCTTGGATTGAGATAGTTTGATTAAATGTCCATTTTAAAGCCCACTTTTGCAAAGTGGCAAACTCACAAAAGCTATTTCAAATAAAACATGAAATCAAATGTTTCAATTCTTGTAAATTAGTCTATATTTGTGTTCGCATCACATAGTAAAGAATAGCTAATACATCGGAATAAGAGTATATAATGTAAATAAAAAAATACATCATGATTAGTACAGGCCGATCTTTGATCAGACGAGTAGGGTGCTCAATGCATAACCTTCCCCTTTTGTACCTAAGTTCCCGAGCCGAGACACTTTGGTGATGACGGACTAATGGCCTTTGGCACGAGTCTCGGGTTTTCTAAATTTTTCAAAAATATTTAGGTGGCGACTCTGTAATCTGGCAAAGCAGTCCATTTTTGGCATTTGATTTAAACATTGATTTTTCAAAAAGAATTGCTGAATTTGGACTCTTTTTGTATTTTCACTATTTCACATTGCACTTGTGAAATTTGATTCAAAACCACAAGTGGAGTCTAAACTGTAGGGCTGTTCACCTTCCAAAAGGAGAGCGGAAAGTCGGGCTACAATAGTGCTTGTATAGCCTACTGGCAGACACATACCTAGAGATTCCCAGTGCTTTGTATCCACTACCTAGTTTTTCGATATAAAAGTGTATTTTCATAAATTAAAATATAATAATGATGGCATTGCATTATTTTGAGATGGAAAAGTACAATGTTTGGTAAATGACATACATGTGCATTCACCTTATGACTTTGTTAAGTTTGATACATTGTGTTAAAGTATCTCTACTGAACTTTAGCTCACCCTATATAAAAAACTACTTTCAGGACTTAATCCATTTGGGAGGACCGTGTAGCTGAGGCTCATTTTTGTTTCTTGGTTGTAATTATCTTTTGCACAAGCCTTGGACTTTTTAATTATTTTGGACTTAATCCATTTTGTTGTAAGCAATGTCTTGGAAAAATGTAGCCATTAGGGCATAGTCTTACCTGTAATGCCTTTTATTTCAGTTCACTCATTATAGCATATGTCATAGATTTAGGATCTAGAATTTATGAATGTATACTCGCATTTGACCTTTTGTACGGTAAAAGAATATAAATGAAAGGTTAATATTTTGCATGTTTATGTTTTCTATTGGATATCATGGTATGGGATGTCATTCTTAATTTGGGGCATTACAACTTGGTATCAAAACTACCAGGTTTGAATACTTTGGGATTGTGGGATGTGATGTTTACCACAATAAGTTTATCTTGCTAGCTAATGTTAGAAGTAGACCTGGTATGCTAGGTGATAACATGTTTATGTGACTAGATAAGTATGTGATTTGGTTTATAAGATATTGATTGGTTCTACGAGTTTCTAGAAGTCCTATTAGAAGAGCACTTGATCATTGTTTATTCTAACTGAAACTCTGGCAATGTCGCAGAATGATTATTATCTAGAAAGGAAATTCGTTTGTGATTATGTCACTTGGTGCTTATGTGGAATGAATTAATTGTTGTCCACTATATTAGGACGTGAGTGAGTTAGCTTCGGCACATTTGTATATGTGCTAAACTATTGTGTTACCTTTATTAGAATGTTAGGATGAGGATGTGGTAGTGGTAGACGTGGTAGGCCTAGTAGTAAGAGATGCTGATACTGGATGAATTTCCGACACAAGAGGAGAGAGTTGGTCACGCCAACGTGGCTGAACCAGTAGGTCAGCAAGTCATAGATGTCTTAGCCTGCGAAATGACAAGAGTGTTGTGAGAATCGATGAACATTTTCAAGATTGAGAATCAAGTCCAGGCCCATGTTGTAGAAAAAGGGTCATCATTTCTGAAGAGAGTTCTTTCGGTCGAATCCGGGTGAGTTTTTAGGGGATCCCAAGGAGCCACTGAAGGCTGAAAAGTGGCTTGAATAGATAGTGAAGACGTTCGAGATGTTTGGCATCGAGGACGACAATTTGAGGGTGACCTTGGTGTCTTTCCAGTTGAAGGGAGATGCAGATCAGTGGTGGAAGTATGCACGAGGGTGCATTGGGAGGATTTAGGAGGCCTTTGTCAATGCCTTCTAGGATAAGTTTTTGCCACCCACTACTGGGGAAAAGTTGAGAGACCAGTTTCTAAAGCTCAAGCAACTAAACAAGCTGGTAGCTGTTTGAGGCGACTTTCACTAGTTTATCGAGGTTTGCACCGAAACTTATGGCGACGGGAGAACGCCGTTGCATCGAGTTAGAGAAGAGGTTGAGGATCGGGCTCCTTTTCAAGGTAGTCGGGTCAATGATTAGGGATTACGACCATCTTGTTGAGTCGGCAACCCATTTAGAGACTGTAATCCAAGCAAAGAATGAGCAGATTAGGGGCTCTAAGTAGAGGTCCCAAGATGTTCAGAGGGACACTAGGGACAACAAACGACAAATTGGTTCCAACCCACAACAGTCCCAAGCTACTCAATTCAGATCCATCTTTTCCTGACCGAGCTTAGGTTCAGAGAGAGGTAATCATGGTGGGTTCACTTGCTTCAAATATGGCAAGTTGGGCCACAAGTCTTCTATTTTCTCGTAGAGAGGATGAGGGCAACAATCTGTATCGTTTTCAGCTCGTCTTCAAAGCTATAGTCAAATGAGGGGTCAGCTGCTTACCTGTTATCAATGCAGACAGTCGAAACACTTGAGGAGGTTTTGCCCTTAGTCTGGTGACATATCTGGTGCATCTGGTTTGAGGCAAACACAGAGCCATCAACCAGCGCAGTCAGCACAAGCCTCGAGGGCCAATCAAGGAGCCACATCGGCTCAATCCGTGTATTAGTCCTATGCTCCGAGGGGTAAACAGGTAGATTAAAGGCTTTTGGGATGTATATTTTCGTTTACCACGTCGGATCAGTTGCTAGTACCCTCCGTAGTGAGAGGTAACTTTTTGTTGTTCAATTTTATTACCAATGTGTTGATTGATACTGGTGCATCTCATTCTTTCATATTGTTTTCTTTTGCATTCACTTTGGGTTTAGAGTTTGAACTGTTGGAGTCTCCTCTGTTGGTTAAGACACCTATTAGGGGTAGAGTGGTGTTTGGTCTAGTATACTGCTCCTATGAGATTGAGGTCGCGGATCGTTGGCTCTCTTTCTATTTTATCGTTCTTGGTATGCATGGTTTTGATGTAATTCTGGGTATAGATTGGTTAGCTCATTACCGGGCTTCGATAGAATACCATCGTAGGAGGGTATCAGCGTGTATGCTAGTGGGAGAGTGCTTCTATTTTATGTGTAACTAGAGTGATAGTCCTATTCCTCCATTGTATGACCTTAAGGGTTAAGGAAAGTTGAGTTTTCTTTTTGCCAACACAGTAACTGATGAGGGTAGTATGATCCAGAGTGAATTGCCGAGAGTAGTTCGAGAATACCCAGATGTTTTTTCGAAGGATCTCACAGAGTTGCCACCATATAGAGAGATTGAGTTCTCAATTGACTTAGCACCAGGCACGGTTCCGATTTCCTTGGCACCTGTAGACATCCCCGAACGTCCCGAGAGAAATCCCGTTTTGTTCATTTGGGCTTACTACAGTTCGAACTCAAATGTCACGATTCTGAATCTAATTCCGCAAAGTGCAATGCGAGATCGATAAATCACCAAAGAGTCCAAATCCAGCAAATCGTTTTGAAAAACATATTTTTAGAAAGAAGTGCCAAACATGGACTGCTTTGCCAAATACAGAGTCGCCACCTAAATATTTTGTTTTTGGAAATTTAGAAAACCCTGACTCGTGCCTAAGGCCACGTGTCCGTCATCAGCAAAGTTGCCTCAGCTCGGGAACTTGGGTACGATTGGGGAAGGTCATGCAATGAGCACCCCCGCTCGCCCGATCAAAGATCGGCCACTACTAAACATGATATTGAGTTTTTGAAAACACATGCATTCTTACCCCGGTTTACTAGCCTAAGATTACTATGTGATGCACACAGCATACAAGTATAGACTAGATCGCCTGAGTTGGAACAAAACATTTCATGTTTGTTTATTTGAAAATGGTTTGACGGTGCTACTCGCAAGTAGGCTAAGACATGGATTTGCCACTCTCAGGTGGGCTTAGAAAACATGGTGATTTGCCACTCTCAAGTGGGCTTAAAACTCGCAATCAATGCATTGTTCCAATTCGAGTAATCCAACCTTCACCCACGGGCAAACAGGCAGTTATATCACATAAGCAAATAGTCTCATGGCAAGCATGCTATCATGGCAATCACTCACACACATGCAAGGATACTAAAGCATAAACACTCACCGAGTACTCCAAGCCAAAACAGAAACTAGTCAGTAATCAATGCATGATCCTAGTTCATGTTAAGATGGCTAATGCAACACATGCAGAATGCAACTAAGATAGGCTCGGCTATTCTAAGATGGCATATGAGATGCTACAGATAACATGTATTCAACTCGGAATTGAAATACAATGCAGTTAGTATGATGCGCCGAGCCCGGTGCATGCAAGACAGATGAATGTAAACATGTGAAGCATAAGGATGCTAATTGAAACATGCCCTAAAACTAATCATCGTAAGCTGGTAAATAAAAGGGAGAAAGACGTGGGGTTGGAAGACATGCATCACACACACGCACACTTATTACAACAGTTGGCCCTCTCGACGGAGGGTCCGAATAAATAATACAACACCAACTAGCTAATCTAAGCTGATCTAATTAAGCGAGTTATTACACAACCAAAATGAATAATAAATTACAGTTAATTATTACACAACTCTAATTAATTAACAAACTAACTAAGTAAGCAATTAAACTAGCATGCAAACTACATGAATGTGGACTGCCTCAGCTCTGCCTTGAATGATGAAGGATGCATGCATGCTCGAGTCGCCTTGTCGGGAAGTCCATCGCGATGGCCCGGCTTGCCTTTGTTTGCAATTGATTTCAGAAATTTGCACAAAGCTCCAGACAGATGAAACTCCACCCCGGGAAACTGTGGGAAGGCTGCCGACCAGCTATTGGCCTTGGAGACCACCTGCCGACCATTTTGGTAGTGAAAAACTAGAAAAAATGGTCGGCCAGCCACTAAACCTGGTCGGCCGACCAGTTGCCTCTCCTGGTTTCTGGTTTTCTGCAACAAAGGGAAAGAGAGAGGCACGACAAAGTATTTGCAACACATGTGTGCATGACCACTCTCCCCGTCATTGCATTAGCTCTAGGGACTGTAGTCCTCGACTCTCAGGTCACCAATCACGCATCTCAAGGTATGATGGCCGAGGAACCGAATTGCATAGCTTGATATGGAATGAATGCACATATGAACACATAAATGCCTAAACTCCATCATGTGTAGTCAAGAGGGTCGGCGACCTGGAATTGAGGCACGTTTCATCACTTGGAGTATGAAACGTCCCTCGTTTCCCGTATTTGGACTAACTCCTACTCCAAACACAATGCAAGCAACATGGCAAACATGCAATGTAACCACATAGCATACACAATGCTATGGACAATATGGCATACTCAATGCAATATGATCATGGCATGCTCAATGCAAACAATTACATAACATGCACAACGCATTATGACATGGCATACACAATGCAACAATGGACTTAAACCAAGATGGATAGGCCTCAGCCATGCCCAACTCAGTGGTCAAACATGATGAAATTAGGCAACAAAAACACATGCAAGCATGCACAAATGCGAGGGACCAAACCTAAGGCACCAAATGCAACTCTCCAAGAGCATGGCAAGGATGAAATATGACATACAATGACACATATTCCAGCTCTGAAATGGCATACAAAAAGGCTCTGAATCATGCAAACAACTCACACAATGCACGTTGGAAGGCTTAAGTACCGAAACTAGTGAAGCACATTACACTAGAGGTATGCAAAGCAATGCTCAAATGACCAAACCAACTTCTAATAGACCTTATGCAGGTCCAAAACAGTGGCAAAACGAGCTAAAATGATGGCTTAATATGCACCAAAATGAAGCTCATGCAATGGCTTACAAATGGGGTATAAAAGCACAACTCTCAAACACATCGAAGGCATGATAAACATGAGAATATGGCACACCTATAAACTCTGAAATATCATATTCAATGATGCCAAAACACTAAAATGCCTCAAGCAACACATCCAAAGGACCCCAAAACTCAAAGGTAAGCAAGGCTATTACACTACAACCATGCATGTCAAGCACCAATCGACTAAGAGGCCTTAAAATAGAGCTAAGGAAGCCCAAAATATGAACAAAACATGTTTGGAGTGTGGCCAAAAGGTGCTAGAATAGAGGGCCAAAACAACATGCAATGTGAGCTAGTAAGCATGATTTACACTACAAGCCTATGAAGCATGTGAGGGGCCACCAAACCAGCCAAAAAAAGAATCATGGCATGCCAAAATATGACCAAAAATCCACTGAAACATGGTCAATACATGCAAGAATGACATGCTCCTTTGATAAGCTATAAATGGGATTGCTCTACACATGCAAGAAGCAAACAAAAGGTGGCCAAAACAACTATGGACAGAGCCTAGGAAGGTCTCAAAAATCACCAAAAAGGGCCTGAAACATGGCTTGGAAGCATGCAAATAAGGGCTCCTTTGTAAGGCCAAAAATATTGGAAAACAAAACAAGGATAGAGAGGGTCACCTCTCTCTGATTTTGGCACTCAAAACAGCATTCTAGCCATTGAAAATCCACTAGATTTCAGTGGCTAAAATCCAAACAAAGGTCAACACAAATGCTCTAAGGCGTGGCTCAAAACAAGGTAAAATGAAGCATGAAAGGGGGTAGATGACCCCCAACAGAAAAATGATCTTAAACAAACATGTTAAGGACCTCAAAATAATACTTTTTTCAGTTTACACCAAAGATAAAAAATGCTTGCAAGTATAGCTAAAAGATGAAGCAAAATAAAGACCAAAAGAGGGAATATGGTGTTACCCTTGAAGCTCAAGCACTCCAACAGCTTCTGGAGCAAAACAGTAACTCCTTACCCTCTAAAAACAAGCTCCAAGGTGCTTAGGTTGATAGTGGAGGTGTTGTGCTAGGAGATGGTATGCAAAGGGGTCAAGAACTTCAACTTTTCAAGGCCTAAAGGGAGAGATATAGGGGGATATGTATGTATGAGCCTCAGCCAACTCTAGAACTCTTGCAAATGAAGAGGAGCCCTTCCTTTATAGAGCCAAGGGTCCAAAGCTTCTCCTAGAAGCTTAAAACCAAGAATGAAGATCCTCCATACACGTGTATAGAGGATCCAGTTTGTGCCCTTCAGCTGGCACAGCTGGAATCAACTCATTGAGCCAGAAAAGGGGAAAGCTAGCCGACCAGTTCAAGTGGTCGGCCGACCACTTGCCCTGGTCAGCCGACCAGGGTCAAAAGGGTCGATGCACAAAAGCTGGTCGGCAGCCTTTATTGATGGTCTCCACATGAAATGCAAGCAAGTGGTATGGTGGGAGACCCACAAATGTGGCTAAAAAACTAAGGAGACCAGCTTCCTGTCAAGAAAATTAGCCGGCGGGAGAAAAGGTGGTCTCCAAGAGAAAATGTGGTCTCCCACCCTTGTACCGCCTTCTAAACAATGAAAATAGGGGCCATGCCAAAAATGAACCAAGACGGATGCAAAACGAGGGTTCGGGGGCCAAAACGCACAGCCGGTGCCCCGAAAATTGACTGTTAAGCATCGAAAGTGGCGTGCGACCATGAAGGTGGTCTCCCGGGCCACAGTGTCCCTCTAGAGAGAGGAAACAAGGTGTGTGCCAAAAATTGGAGCAAACAGAGAAAGTTAAGCGATCCCGAACCGAGGCGCACGACCGACGGCTCCGAAAATCAAAAACTGATCTCCAAACGGAAACAGTGGTCTATGACCACGAAAAGTAGCCTACGACCACTGAGAGATGGTCTACGAGACCTCTCCCTCCCTCCGGGAAGAGAAAACAAGATCTAATTCGCAAATCGAGGCAAAACACAAAAGGGTCCCGAGGTCCAGGTAAGGTTCTCAGCCGAAACTCCGAAACCTCAGAACAAGCACAACATGTGCAATCACCGAGTGCTTAATCGATGACGTCTGAGTCTTAAAGTCGGTCAAAAATGGGGTGTTTATAGCACCATATAGGTTTGCACCAGCTGAGTTGTGTGAGTTTATGAATCGAGTTATAACTTCAAGATTTGTTTGATAAGTGCTTCATTTATCCTAGTACATCACCTTGGGGAGCACCGACTCTCTTTGCTAAAAAGAAAGATAGCACATAGTGACTGTGTATCAATTACTAGAAATTGAACTGGTAACTATTAGATAATCTGCTTGACCAATTGAAGGGGTTTCGTTGTTTTTCAATAATTGATTTAAGATTGGGGTATCACCAATTGAGGGTGAAGGAGAAATATATTCAAAAAATGGCATTCCGTACACGGTATGGCCATTACGAGTTCTTAGTGATGCCTTTTGGGTTGACCAACACGCCGGCTTCATTTATGGACTTGATGAATCGAGTCTTTTGTGAGTTCTTAGATCGATTCATGGTTGTCTTCGTTGACGACATCTTAGTTTACTCACAATCTAAGGAGGAACATTTGCGAATTGTACTTGAATTGTTTAAAACACATCGATTATATGCTAAGTTTGGGAAGTGTGAGTTTTGGCTCAGCAAAGTTAAGTTTTTAAGCCATGTGGTGTTCAGAGAATGAGTGACGGTAGATTCATCTAAACTAGATGTAGTGCAAGATAGGGAATAACCTAAGAATGCCTTTGAGATCCACAATTTCTTAGGCTTAGCCAGGTATTACCAATGCTTTGAGAAAGATTTCTCTAGATTGGACTCACCATTGACTAGTTGATGAGGAAAGGGGTTAGATTTGTGTAGAGTGAGACTTGCGAAAAGTCATTTCAAAAAATTAAGGTTAGACTTACTACTACTCCAGTTTTGATTATTCCAGACAAGGGTTTGGGTTATTCGATTTATTGTGATGCATCTCAGGAAGATTTTGGTTGTGTATTGATGCAAGAAAGGAAGGCAGTAGCGTATGGTTTACGGCAGTTGAAAACACGTGAGAGAAACTATTCCACTTACGACCTAGAGTTAGTGGCAGTGATTTTTGCCTTAAAAATCTAGAAGCATTACGTATATAGAGAGAGATTTGAAGTATTTTCCAATGACAAGAGTTTCAAATACCTATTTTCACAGAAGGACTTGAATTTGAGGCAGATGAGGTGGATAGAGTTTATGGAGGATTACGATTTTAAGTTGCATTATCATCCAAAGAAGGCCAACGTAGCAGCCGATGCATTGAGTAAGAAATCCATTAATAGTGTAGCTAGTATTGTCATCTGGGAGTGGGAGATATTGGGTTCTATTGGCGAGTTTGACTTGTACTTGGAAAAATCCGTTGGATTGGCCACCTTACTTACCACAGTTGCACAACATACCTTAGTTAGCCGAAATATGGAGGTACAACAAGGTGATCACGAAGTAGAGGCTATCTGAGGGAAGATATCTATTGAGAAGGTAGAGAAAGGCTTGAATATTTATTTTGACTCGAGTGTAAGAGATCTAGATTGCCTTTATGTGCTAGAATCTTGTAGAGACTAGATACTCCAAGAGTTCTATCATTCACGCCTTGCGGTACATTTGGAAGGCACAAAAATGTAGCATGACCTTAGTTGCCATTTTTGGTGGAGGGGGAATCAAGAAGGATGTAGCCTTATTTGTTTTGAGATGCCTTACTTGTCAACAAGTGAAGGCCGAGCATCAGCGACCAGCAGGGTTATTGCAACCTTTGCCTATTGCCAAATAGAAATAGGAACATGTAACGATAGATTTTGTCATGGGCCTCCTGAGAACTCAATGGGGTAATGATGTCGTATAGGTAATAGTCGATTGGTTAACCAAATCTACACACTTCATACCTATGCGCACGAGTGACTCGGTAAACTACCTTGCCGATCTGTATGTTAGAGATATAGTGTGACTTCATGGGGTTTTAGTCACAATTGTTTCAGATAAGGATCCACATTTTACGGCTCAGTTGTGGCAAAGCCTACAGGGTGCCTTGGGCACCAAGTTGACCTTTAGTACCACCTATCATTCTCAGACTAACGGGCAGTCTAAGCTCACTATTCAGATATTAGAGAACATGTTTCGGGTTTGCATTCTTGATTTTAAGGGGTCGTGAGAGAGGCACTTGCCCTTGGTGGAATTTGCCTACAATAATAGCTTTTAAGAGAGTATTGGTATGACACTTTTTGAGGCCTTATATGATTGACTGTGTAGATCTCCAGTGTATTGGGCTGAGGTGGGTATTGCACCTATATTAGGTCTAGAGTTAGTCCAGGAAACAACGAAGAAGATTGTGCTTATTCATAAGAGGTTGGTTTCAGTTCAAAATCATCAGAAGAGCTATACCGACCGTAGGAGGAAGCCTTTATCTTTTGAGATGGGGGATCATGTATGTCTAAAAATATCACCGAGATAGAGTTTGATGAGATTTGGAAAGAGCGGAAAGTTGTCTCCTAGATTTATTGGCCCTTTTAAGGTTCTAGAGCAAATTGGGGAGATAGCTTATCGTTTGGCCTTGTCGTCCTAACTTTTTGGGATTCATGATGTATTTCATATTTGTATGCTTTGGAAATACGAACCTAATCCTTTACACATGCTAGATTGAACCGAGTTATAGGTAGACGAGGATGCCTCGTACGAAGAGAGACTAGTTCAGTTGTTAGATACTCAGGATCAAGTCTTAAGGGACAAGAATATCCCATTGGTTAAGGTATTGTGGCGACACCATAGAGTTGAGAAGGTGACTTGGGAACAAAAGGCAGAAATCCGTGAAAAGTATTCAGACTTAACTGTTGATATTTAAGACGTGTATTGAAAATTTTATCCATGTTGTAATATGTAAACATTGTAACTGTTTTGGGAACTCAATTTGTAATATTTGGTGCTGGAGGACTCTGTTTTATCATTATTACTAATGTGGTTGGTTAATGGAATTAAACTCTAGTGGTTATTGGTTTGATTCAAATTTCGAGGACGGAAATTCTTAAGGGGGAGATTATAACGATTCCAGTTTAGACCAGACCCATTTCAAGCTCTTAGATCTAGGATTCCATGTTTTTAACTACTGTTCGTGCCCTTTATCATCTTGCTGATAGTTGAGTTAAGTTACCGGTTGTGTTTGAAACAAGTTGGGAGTTAGTTTTTCAAAAGAGTTGTTATCCATATTTCTTCTTGTTCGATTGAGCGGTGTTTCAGTTACTTGAGCGATCTTCGAGATCTCTTAGTATTTTTGCAGGCCTGCAAAACTTCTACAAGTAAGGCATATTTGCTTAAACAGTCTCTCTTGCACTCTAAAGGTCTCTGTTATTTGCAAAACTTCTAGAAGGGAGTCGTTGTGCGCTCAAGTGATGTTTTGGTCGCTCAAGCGATCTCACTTATTATGTCTGACACTCGAGCGGTCTACGCGTATATCAATTCGAGGAAAGGGGGTTTTGAATAACTTTTTCATCTCTCTCTCTCTCTCTCTGTTTCTCTCTCTAAAGCACCCCTAACTCTAATTTCTTCACTTTCTCTCTCTAGTTCTTGTCTTAAAACCTCAAATACACCCTCACTCATTGATTTCTTCGCCATAGTCCCTTAGAGAAAAAAGAAGAGCTCGTCGAAAGTTTTGTTTTAATCGCAGAGGATCTTGTTTTTGGCTCCATCAAACTTCGACTCTTGTTTTCTTCCTCTTTCATTCTTGAGGTATGGATTTCTTCAAACTTTAGTATGATTCTTAGCTTAGTTATTTACTCTTTAAAAATGTTTTGTGATTTGGTGGTTTTGGGTTGAATCTAGGGTTTGATTGTAAAAAGTAAAAGAGATGTTTTTCAAATAAATTCTTGAGAAGGATAGTGGAAGAGTGTATGTTGTTGGGTTGTGTTGGAAAATCTCTTACTTAAATGTGATTTTGAAAATAAATGAGGCTTTGTTTGAGAAATCATTGATGTTTGATTTATGAAAGAAAATAGAAGGATGTTGGGTTTTCAAAAGATATAGAGAATGTATCTGTTAATAATAAGAATGGAGCTGGATATTTATTATCACTTCCATTTTGAAATTTATGAGATTTTATCTAATATTGAAAAATTATCTATTGAGCAAAGATATCTACTTTGGGTTATCGATGGAGAATCGTCTTGATTGTTGTAGAAATTGCATGAGGATTAGGTTAATTAAAACTAATTACTCATACATTTTGCATTGAACATTGTTTCATACTTAGACATTGAAAATGTATAGTTTTGAGAAAAATAAGTATATACCTTGGTGAATCTGGTTAGGGGGTGTGGTTGTGGTTTATATCGTTGACTTGTGTGTGCATGGTGAAAGTTCATAAACCTGCATAGTTATGTGTCGATCCTTCCAGTTAGTACTAGTAAAATGGCATTGGTAGTGCTTGTATAACCTATTGGCAGACACCTACCTAGAGATTCCTAGTGCTTTGTATCCACTGTCCTGTTTTCCGATATAAAAGTGTATTTTCATGAATAAAATATAATAATGATGGTATTACATTGTTTTGAGATGAAAAAATACAATGTTTGCTAAATGACATAGATATGCATTCACCTTATGACTTCGTTAAGTTTGATAAATTGTGTTAAAGTTATCTCTACTGAACTTTAGCTCACCCTATGTGGAAAACAATTTTCAAGTGTTGATGATATGTTAAAGTATCTCTATTGTTTTGGACTTGATCTATTTTGTTGTAACCAAGTAATGTCTTTGAAAGATGTAGCCATTAGGGCATAAACTTATCTGTATTGTTGTTTATTTCATTTCACTCATTATGACATATGCTATAGATTCAAGATCTAAGATTTATGAATGTATACTCGCATATGATATCTTTTGTATGGTAAAAAAATATAAATGAAAGGTTAATATTTCGCATGTTTATGTTTTTTATTGGATATCATGGTATGGGTTGTCGTTCTTGATTTGGGGCGTTACAACTAAATCATAAATGCCCACCAACTTGGCCATGTCCAAACCAAAAATCCCCATTATCAAAGGCAAACAGGGGGCCCATATTACTAAAAGCAATCAACTTTATATATATATATATATATATGGACCGCATTCATCATTGTCAGTATGAATACATACATACATAGATACACACACATATATATATATATATATACATATATCAATACACTATATCAGGCCATGAATAATAATCAAACAAACAAAGCAACAAAGAAAAAGGCAGTGAAGACTCACGTGCAGTGTATCAACGAAACCAACCAATTTTCAGATAAAAAATACGCAAAAACTCACTATAATCGGGTACTTCATCTCCACTGTGGCCCACTGCCATGTTGAAGGATCTCGTTCGATTAAGCAAATTTTTTTTGCCGATTCTTAGTTCTCCTTTGCCAAGGAGTCAAATCCCCAAACTTTTGAGCCCTAATTCGTTGTATGAGACAATTACTGAGAGCCCCTAATCATCTTTTGTTAACCTAGGGCACATGTAATGGCAGGAAGGGGTAAATTGACCACTTTGCTCTTAAATCTTGTGTGTGTGTGTGTTACACATGAGTGGTTTTGGATGGAAAATGTGACTTCCGTTACAAATTGGCCATTTGTGAGACAACTTCGTAACTTTGAGGGTTAAAGTGTCTAATTTGAAATGTCTAATTTGAAAGTACAGAGACTAAAGTGAAACACGTGTCCAAATACAAGGACCACCCATATATGATAATTAGATTAAAGCATGTTTATATCGATGCATTTGTTAGTAATGTAAAACATACTTTAGATTAAAATTTATACATAATTTCAATTCAATTAAAATTTTCACTATTTTTCTAATAACAAAAACCATGAGATTTCATCAAGGTATAATATTGAATTGTCGTTCTAGTTCTCTCTCTCTCTAAAACGAGAGCTTCTCTCTTCACCCCATTTCTTTAGGGTTTCTGCTAGCAGCGTTACTTGGGGAGGGGGAGGGGGAGGGGGAGGGGGCTCCGGCCTCCGGCTACCCCTCTCCTCTCTACTTTCATTTTCTTTTCTTCTTGTTTTCTACTCAATAAATCTTAGGAGATCTCTTTTCCCAACCTTTCTCTCTTTATAAGGAGTTCTCTTCCCCCATTGTGGAAGTTTGCTTTATTGCTTCTCTTCTATCCCGCCGGTGTCGAATCTACTATTTCCTCATCTTCCTCTGTTGTTCACTATAGCTGTCACCACCATCCCGCCACCAGATTTGCTTTGGATCTAGCCGTCTCCACAGATCCAGCTGATTCTCTAAGTATGAGGTTGTGTTTTTCAGTTTTTTTTTTTTTTTTTTTTTTTTTTTTTTTTTTTTTGAGTGTTCTTTGGAGTCCATCGGTGCTTTGCTGTGGCTTACCCACTTTATGGTTGTAACCTATGATCTATCTCAAACATGTTCTATGGCCAATTGTTTTGGCTTCTACTTTGCAGTACAAGTATGAGCACGAGCATGAGTTGTGCGTCAGAATTTTTCATAGTTTTTTTTTTTTACTCCTGTGTATTTTTTTTTATATGATTTTTCTTTGCTTGGTGTAAGTTTATTTGTTGGATGAATTCCTTTATGTAAGTGTTGTTTGACTTCAGTAATGGAAATTTCTTTCTGATCAAAAAATAAAATAAAAATGAGATTTCTCTGTTTAGACTAGAGAAAAATTCAATTTTGTCATTTTGGAACCCTTAACCTAAAAATGTTTACCATAAATTTTAAATTAAGTACCTTTTTTTTTTTTTTTTTTGGGGCTGTGTGTGGCAATTAGCCCTCTATTTTGTTACTTTTAGCCTTAATTGAAAATTTACTATTTGAAAACAAAGAAATTTCACTACCCAAAAATAGAGAAATTTCACTATCTTGGTAATAACAGAGAAATTTTGTATTTTTTTTATTTATTATTTACAATTTCATAATCAAAATTCGTCTTGTTTACAAAATCTCAACGGGAGGATTGCAAATGTACCAATTTTATCAAAGACAGAAATCTGTATAATTTTCTTTTTAATATTTGAATAAATTTTAAAACTGAAACAATTTTTTGTGTGCTCCACTATTGTATAGGTAATCAATAATGTTTGGGACTCCCTTTTGAGAAGACCGCCACCACCCCCACAGTGATGTGGGCCAATGATGTATTTGTATTGTTTTTTTTTTTTCCTCTTTTTTTTACTTGGACCAATCACAAGTTAGTGGAGGTTGTAAGAGTGATATTTTGTGGGGGTCTGAATCATTACTGATAGGTAATTTGTTCGAAAATAGCCTCCAAAATATTAAAGGACTTGGGTGAGAATACATTTTCTCTTTCTCCTCATATTGCTATAGAGAAATGACTGAGAGCTCGAATAAGCTCCAGCTCGAATCCCCCGAAGTAAAAACGACATCGTTTTTGCAATGTTTTTTTTTTTTTTTCATGTATATCTGAACACTGAACACAGGGGGAAAGAGAGAGAGAGAGAGAGAGGAGAGAAGAGAGACGGAAACACAGAGAGAGAGAGAGAGAGGCGACGGTGATGGCGGGGCGCGGCGACGGTGGTGCGATGGTGATGGCGATGGCGGGGCAACGGTGGTGCGACGGTGATGGCGGGTAGGGTGTTGCAGATGATGTGTTGAAGATTTGGGTTTGTTGAAGATGGAGATGATGATGATGTGTTGAAGATGAAGATGATTTGTTGTTGTTGTTGATTTTTTTTTTTCCTAGTAGCAGATCTTGGATGATGTGTTGAAGATCTGGGTTTGTTGAAGATTGAGATGATGATGATGTGTTGAAGATGAAGATGATTTGTTGTTGTTGTTGATTTTTTTTTTTTTTTTTTTTTTTTCCCAGTAGCAGATCTGGGTTTGATTTTTGGGTGGGTGGGTTTGATTTTGATTTTAATTTCAGTTTTGTGATGATTTTGATTTCAATTTTGTGGTTGAATCAATTTTGTGATTGAAGGAAAGTGGGTCTCTCCTCTCCTCTTCTTCAACTTCTTCTTCTTCATTCTTCAAACTCTTCAAACTTCTTCAAACTCTTCTTCAGACAAACCAGACAAACGAGAAGAAGATAAAAAAAAAAAACCCCAAAACGACGTCGTTTTGGGGTTTCGGGGGATTCGAGCTCCCAGTGATTCGAGCTACGTAGCGGTACTGTATTACTATAATATGGGACCTCTAAACAAATTCCTTGCTATAATATTCAAGTTTTGCTTCAAATTTAAATTTCTTGTGAACATTTAGGCCCTTCCCTAGTTATTGTTATCCAAGTGTAGGTGTAATTTGATCCTTGTGATTGCCATTGTCATTGTCACTAAAACTATAAAGCTAAGATTGTAAGAGACTTGAGTTAAACTATATCAGCCATTTAATTAATTTTCCACATGTACAATTTTAACTATTTGTTTTATTTATAAATTTATTGAAAAATGGACTATTACATGACTATATAATCATTTTATTAGTTTAATTTTTAAGAATCAAAATAAAAGTTAGATAATAAAACTTTGAGGGTGAAGGGGTTCAATAAATTGATTATAGGTTATGCTACAATTACAAACCCTGTTGTTATATAATTTAATGATAATTATTAACTGAGAACTTGTGTAAAAATTCAATTTAATGGCTTTGATAACTACTTTAATAGGGAGAAATAAACCATCATCATGAAAGATATCAAATTCCTTTCCATAAGAATTGATCTTAGATCTCACATTATAAAAGAGGTTACACAACCACCAAGTCAAATGCCCCAATTGTGAACTATGCTACTTTTGCCCGAGTGGGCTTAAAGGCATATTTTCAAATAATTGAGCATTTCACCTTCCTCTTCTTCTAAATACAAATGATTTAGTCATTTAGCAAAAACTGTACATATTAAATTTAGATGGGAGAAAAGGTCCAACTGCACATTTTCATGTTCAAGCCTAGTGTAGAAAGGGTAGTTCGATCACTAGGTTAATTAGACAATCACGTAAGAACTTCACATTTAAGAAAGCCCCTAATTTTTTAGACCATTTATATATATTATGGTGTTTTGGGAAGATGGTAAAAAGTTGGCTTTTAGCTTTGAAAAATGATCAAAACCCCTTTTCCTCCCACCCCTTTGACCCCTTCTCTTTCCTGATTGGCCAAATTTTTTTTTTTTTTTTTTTCCTCCAATCACCATCCGTCACGTGTGTGTGGGGGTTGGTGGGGGTTGGTGATTGAAGGGGTCTCAATCACAGCCCGTTAGCTTTTTACCAAGCTTTTTGACTTTTTTGGAAAGTGATTTGAAAAGTAGGTAAAAAGCTATTTTTTTTGGTTTTTTGGATTAATATTTGTTTATGGTATCACATCATACTAAAATGACTAAAATACTCTCACCCAACTTAAAAAATTTACATTTTGCCCTAGCTCTCAAGATGTAAACATGGAGGATAGTTACGTAATTTCCCAACTTGCTTTTTAGCCACTTCCCAAATGACCAAAACGCAACTTTGACGTTTTATGAGGCTACAAAACGTGACTTTTTACTGGAGTTCTCAAAAGAGCACACTATTTTCTTTGGAAAAACCTCTTATAATGGTTTTACATTGGCAAATTCTGAAAAGTTGCCTAACATGGGCAAACACACACACACACACACACACACACACACACACACACACACACACTCACAAAAAGTCAAGCCTTTTGTTTTATTTTTTAAAATTGTATTGAATCAAACAACAAGAAATGGCCTATATGCTATAATCCTCAAAATAAAATAAAGATTTTTTTGTTTTGACTTTAATGTATGTGGTAAAATGCAGAGTTTATTGACGGTCAAGAGTTTACCATCAAGTGATAACATAATCTGTTCAGATTTTTAAAATTTTTAATTATATTTTATATATAGATAAAACTATTTTTTCAATTGATAGTACGTTTGAACAATTTCATTTTTATGTGTTTTTTTTTTCATTTAATTTTAAAATAAAAAAGTTAGATTGGCCCAATAATTAAAATTACATGTTGGTTTCGTTCTCTTCAAAATAATTGGCGCAGCAACAGTCCATTAAATAATATTGGAACATCTATATATTAAGGAAAAGAGTCTTTTAAAACCCAAGGCTTGTGGAAGCTCCAACATGTCAATCCTAATTTCTTGATTTTTTAATATTTTTTTAAAAAAAAATTGACTTGGTGATTGGTGATTGGTTCAAAGATTGTAATAATTAAGCTATTGATTACAATAAACACTTAATTTATAAGGCTTGTGGAAGCTCCAACATGTCAATCCTAATTTCTTGATTTTTTAATATTTTTTTTAAAAAAAATTGACTTGGTGATTGGTGATTGGTTCAAAGATTGTAATAATTAAGCTATTGATTACAATAAACACTTAATTTATAATAATTACACTTATTAAATGAATAACGCAATAAATGAAATCCTAATTTCTTTACTTTTTGCATCCCTAAGAAACCCATGTAATTATTGTGTAAATGCCTCTTAAATAAATAAATAAACACTTATTAAATTCTTTCAAACTCCTCGGTCAAACCCCATGTATTTAATTTATATATTAAAAAAATCCTAATTTCCTAACACTTAATTTATAATAATTACACTTATTAAATGAATAACGCAATAAATGAAATCCTAATTTCCTTACTTTTTGCATCCCCAAGAAACTCATGTAATTATTTTGTAAATGCCTCTTAAATAAATAAATAAACACTTATTAAATTCTTTCAAACTCCTCGGTCAAACCCCATGTATTTAATTTATATATTAAAAAAATCCTAATTTCCTGATTTTTTAATATTTTTGTTTAAAAAAATTGACTTGATGATTGGTGATTGGTTCAAAGATTGTAATAATTACACTATTGATTACAATAAACAATTAATTTATAATAATTACACTTATTAAATGAATAAAACAATAAATGAAATCCTAATTTCCCCAAGAGACCCATGTAATTATTGTGTAAATGCCTCTTAAATAAATAAATAAACACTTATTAAATTCTTTCACACTCCTCGGTCAAACCTCATATATTTAATTTATATATTAAAAAAATAAAAATAAATATAAATATCTATAATTATCCCGTGTATAGCACGAGTGATAGGTTAGTATAATAATATTACGAAGTTACGATAATCAAATCAAATTGATTTTTTTTATTAATGATCCACCGTCAAGGACCAAGTCAGGGGTGCTGCTATATATTCACTTGCTAAGGGTTGTTTGGAATGTGCTACTTTAGCACATTTTTTTATTTGTTATTTAATTTGAGTCATATCACTTTTTATTCAGATCACATCACTTCTCTATCGTATTACATATTTTTTCCTAAAAAATAAAAAAATATATTTATTTAGATAATTTCAAACAACTCCTAAATTTCTCTCTACAGCCCATGTATGAATTTGTATTTAGTAGTGTAAAAATTACCATACATGCATTATAAAAGAAAAGATTAGACTCACAATTCAACTCGTAATTTTACAAATAATGACATGAAAAGTAATATATATTAATTTTTAACTTATCATAAACTTAATCATGTAAAATTGAACGTTGTTGACATGTTATTATAAACTTAACGACCAAGCAAACCTCCTGAGTGAAAGAGTTGTTTGGAAGCCTTTGATGTTTTACTGTGCTTGTTCAGTTTGCTTGGGGAAGGCCTTATGGTATAACCCCTCAAAACTTTCTTTGCAATTTCGGTTTGTTTTCTCGTAAAGCTCCCAAAATGGAGAATATTCTCCTGACCCAGTCCTCAACAAAATTATTAACGTTGTGTTTGGTTAAGCAATTTAAGAAAGAATTTGAAAGGAAAAAATAAAAAAATAAGTGAAATGTAAATAAAATATACTTATATTTCAACTAATTTCACACATTTTTTCTCTTTCTTTTTCAAATCTCTCTCTAAATTTTCAAACCAAATACAGCGTTAGTGTTTCAAAATTTTCTTTATTTGAATAATTTTAGAAATCTTAAAAATTTCATTAAAATTTCTATCAAATATCTTACGTGGATGTGGGACTCATGCAATGTAAGTCTCATGTGAATCTCATACTTATGTGAGATATTTAGTAGAATTTTTAAATCTCTATTATTTTTGTTTTATTTTAAATCAATCATTAATTGCTATGTTTTCAATCAATGAGTTTTAAATCTCTCTATCAATCACATTCAATTTAAGACTTTCGACGACACTTAACCGTGTGTGTGGGGCACTAAATAACTTTTAAACTTGATAGGTTACCTAATGAATGTGATGATGATGCCAGAATGAACACCAAATTGGCACTTGATGGGCACCCAGCGGTCATTACGGTTAATGATGCAGAGTATTGTGTAGGAGAAAATTACAATGGACTAAATAATAGCAAATTTTGAATTTTTTTAAGTCTGTTGATTTATTAAGACTGCCTTTGATTCTTGAATTTTGTAAAAACATTTATGCAGGAAGAAAAAAAAAAAGTAACATAAAAAATATAATATTTATTTTTCTTACATAAATCAGTCTCCACAAATTTAAATTGAAACACATTCTAAATATTAGCTGAATTAATCAATGACTCAATATCGTTGTGTATTCTAAAGAAACAAGGTGAACGAAAAGAGAGAATGTGTTATTAGGTGCTCCCAATAATTAATTTTTCCAAAAAGAGAGAAGAAATTCTCTGAATATTTATTATATGAGCAAAAATATCGTGAGGTTTTTATTGATGAAAATCTCAATCTATTTTCTTCAATTTTTTGAATTTTTATAATGTAAAAATAAAGTAATTATTCAGTAATTCCGGAATATAGATACGTGATATTTCATAATATTGTGTTTGGTAGAGAAAGTAGGTTAGTGGGGTATTGTGTTGGGTGATAGGAGAACATGAAGGACATATTAAATGATGATTTGTTAAATAGGACACGTCGTATTCTAGAAACATTTCATAATTTCCCCGTAAAAATATATATAGAATCACATTATTGGTTCTCATCAATTTTCTTTTTCGTCTTTTTAATTTTAATGATCAGTATGACAATACCTTTCAAATTTTGTCCATTAACTAGAAAATCTTTGAAAATTTCATCATATGGAAACTTTACATATTTTATAGGGCATTTACACACAAGTCTTAATTTATTAACTTATACTCCATTAAATCATAATTAAAATTTTTTAGATCTTCAAATCTCATTAAATTTTTAATAGTTGAAATTACCCTTCAAACAATGATTGTTCATCATTTATGATTATCTATAAAGTAACATGATGATTTGATATTTATTTTAATTTTCAAAACTTTAAAACAAACTTTAAAATTGAAAATATATATATATATATATTTATGTTTAAAAAAAATGAAAAAATTTAAAAAACTAAATTAGTTTTTTGTGCAAAACTGAAAATTTTGTGTTTATAAAGGAACATAATGATGGAACATCGATGTGCAAAACTGCAAAAAAATAAAATAAATAAAATAAAATTTAAAAATGAAAAATGAAAAAATTGATACTATTATCGATTTATTGGATAGTTGAATCAAATCAATAAGTAAAAAAACAAAAATATTTAATCTCATAGTTTGTTTTTTTTTTTTTCCTTACTTAGTGAAATAATTATTTGGAACATTACTATACAAAATTGATAATGTTCTTCATTTTAAAAATTAGAAAAAAATTGATCACATTCTCAGTTTTACTAAATAGGACTTATTGGTTCAAAAAATTTGAAATAGAACCTGAGTTACTATAACATCTATAAATAAGACTTTTAAGTAATTAACTCTTTTTTTTATATTGATGATGAAAATATCAATATATTTTTCTCAAATGTTTGAATTTTTATCATTCATTTGTTAACTATTTTTCTATTACGGAATATATATATATATATATAAATGTTGTCAAAAATAAAATATGGACCAAATTTATTGTTGTTACCCACAGTACATGAATTTAAATTTACATCACGTTTTATTTTTTTGATAATTTTTCTTGGCTTTTGATCTCCCTATTTTTTTTATTTTTTTTTTCAATTTTCTTATTAACCATCATTGGTATTGTAATTCAATACTGATATATCAATTTTCTAAAAATACCATTTAAAAAATATATCCAGAAAGTTTTCAAAAAATAAAATGTGGGGACTAGATGCATTTTGATACATCAATTTTGAATAATTTATCAAATTACATTTTCAACATCCTTAATTTTTTTTCATAGTTATTAGACCACACAGATATTGTTATTCAATACTTATATATCACACATTTCAAAAATTATTTACAAAAACTACCATAAAAATTAAAAATGAAAATCAAAAGTGAAAAATATAAAATGCTATATGTTTTACGCTCAGTTAAATTATTAAAAAAACATTAAAAAAAATGAAAATGTAGAGAAAGAACCTTGTTTTTGCTTTTCATTGGGTTAAAAATATGGGGAAAAAATGAATTAGATAATTGTAATATATATATATATATATTAATTTTATTTTATTTCCCTTGTAATCATTATCCAAAAAATTTAATGTCAAGTTCCTTATGTAATTATCTTAAATATACGTAAATAAAATATTTTATATATATATAAAACTTAAAATAGTCACTGTTTTCTCTTATTTTTCAAATAAAGTTTTTATTTATACACAAATGATAGAAAATACAAAATTTATAAATTTTTAAGTAGATTACAAAACTACCATTTATGTAAATTATAAATACACATAATTTTCTAATGTTAACTATAAATTTAACTGTTCAACGGGTCTAAGACTGGTCTAAGCAATTCAATTTAAAGATATTAAAGTCAAATTAGAGTTTTTATCTATTTTTATCTATGGGATAGACATTGATTAACAAAATGATTTATGTCAAAAATATTTCTCTATATATTTAGACAATATTTATAGATTTATATTTTCAGTTATGTCTAAATTGATTTCTCTTTTTCTATTAATTATAGTTAGAATATTTAAATTAATTAATTTCAAACTAAAAAGTAAAAAATGTTGGTTTATAGTGTCAGATTGGAAAAAGAAAATGGCATTAGATGGAATTGGATCAAAACAAGTTCGCACAAATGTTGTACTATTCCATTTGTAATCAACTAAAGTTATGTTCGACCTTAAATTTATATTTTAAGAGAATTGTGTATAAGTGGAACAAACAAAAAAAATTTTGTATTATATATTCAAAACAAACAAAAAAAAATTGTATTATATATTCAAATCGTTTGGATGCAAGTCTGGCACACAAAGAAAGACTTGCATCAAACACAAGAAATGAATTGCACTAAACATAAGACAGGATGCATCCCATGAAAATGAATTTTTTTTTAATCTGTTTTCTAATTGATTTGAGATTTTCTCTCATATTTTTAATAATTGACCTAATTTTAACATTGCACCATACATCTAACCATTCCATACTTTTATAAATTATATAAAAAAAAAAAAATTCAAGATAAACCATTCGATGATATTATTTATAAGGGGGGTTAGTTTGGTTAACAATGATAGAGATCATAGAATATAATCAATATATATTCTAACAAAATTTAGTTAGATGTTGATTGTAGAGTTGTAAATTGTAAGGGTATTAGGGAAGGGGGAATAAAAAAGTATAGCTGGGGAAGGACATTAGAAACGAGAGTTGAAAGTGATTAATGAGAGGTGAAATGATTAAGAAATGGTGCTTGATGTCGGTTAGAAAAAAGAAAAAACTTCATTTGGAATGGCTGGGGGAAATGGGTCAATGCTAATCTCTCTACCCAAAAAATAAAAATAAAAATTATTTCATTTTCGAATTTGTTTTCGATTTTAACAAAATTTTAATGAATTTTATGTAATTATAAATTAGATTAGAAATTTTAGTTATGTCCTTGAAGAAAATCTAATATAAAAGTATGTTTATCTTTTATGCTAAATGTAATTTTTATAATTCATTTAATTTGTTTACACTAAAATGTTACTTATCTATCTATTAGTAATTCTCAAAATAAAATATTAAGATAATTCAATTCAAACACGATTTTAATGTATTTAAATGAAAATCTTCTTTGTTTCTTCAACTTACCGTGCAGGTCAGTCTGTTATTTGCCTCGTTTTTCAATTCCTGGTTTGCTTTGGTATAATGTTGCCGTTCCCAAGGTACAATTCTTTGGTGGGCTTGATTGGAAAGGAAGGATCAAAAACTGTGTATTCCTACAAAGAATTGAGTTTGAGGTGTTTAGTCCCACTGCTAGTAATCTCTGTGATTTTTGTAATTTTGCGGAGGAACCCGTCAACCACATGCTTTTGCTCTATCCTTCTGTTTGGGTTGTGTGGTCTGAATTGTTACATTGGTGGGGCCTTCATTGGGTAACACCTAAATCTGTGGCTATGCTACTTGACTGGTGGACTAGCTTTAGATATACAAAGCTAGAATCAACAATCTAGAAAGTCATTCTGTTTGCCCTTCTTTGGTTTAGTTGGAAGATTAGAATTGATTACATGTTCAATGGTAAACCACCTAACGTGAACGAATTAAGCGAAAAGGTTATTGTGAGAATTGCACTATGGATTAAGTGCAGTTCCCCTGATATGCCATTTTTCGTGTACGACTTCATACCTTAAGCAAATTTTATTTTGTATTGGTGTGAAGCACTCTATTGGTGAAATTTGCTTTTGAAACAGGAAGATGTTTTGAAGATGTTTTGCTTTTGAAGATTATACTGTCGGTGGATTTTGCTTTTGAACCAGGAGGCCTCTAGCTGCTGGTTTTCTCTTAGCCTTTTGTTTGGGCATTTGTATTGTTCTTGTTGTTAGCTTTGGTTTTTTTATTTTATTTTTTTTATTTTATTATTATTGGCTTCTCACCAACTTCGTGATGCGCTAGCAAACATGTAACAGCTTGGGAAAACACCTCCCAAAACCTGTTCACTTGAACATTCCCGCCATACATCACACACCATACAGATAGAGACAATAATACTGAAATAACATTCATTACATTTCATTCCCTTTTAAACTATTCCCTAAGATTTACAATACTGCCTCATTACATCCATAAACAAAACAAAATAGTTTAGAAGTAAGAAAATATACAACAAGACAAGTCGCAAGTCGACTTCCTTCAAGAATGTGTTCCTTGTTACACTAGCATGAAACCGGCATCCAATTACAATACAGTTGTAGTCTAGAACACAAAAAGATTTCAACAAAAGTTTTCACGCTCCAAAAAGGTTTTCTTCTCCCTAAGAAATCACATAGGAGATGCTTAGTCTTCATTTTCTGAAATTGGTTAGCTTTGGGGTAAGCAAAAACTCAATAGGTAATGAATTTAACAAGTTATATAATTAATTGAAAGACACATGATCATGCAATGCAAACATTTGAAATATATAAAAGAAGATGTATATAAATGTCTATGTATGTGAGTGAAAACATGCACTGCATGAAATTTTGCCCAACCTTTCTACATTATCCAAGGGTGGTAAATATACTATGACATCTCAAGTATGGGCCAAAAATCAAAGCATACATATATAGATATGGTTCTATATATAAAAAATAGTCCCACATTTGTTGGCTCTGAAAACAGTGGAGCGATAGGCACTCAAAAACATTTTTCCCTTCCGCATTTACCGGCTCTAGAAATGGCGAGGACGCGGACACCCAAAACCATTTTTCAAAAAAAAAAAAAAAAGTTTTTTCACATTTGTCGACTCCTAAAATGGCAGGCTTGTGGACACCCAAAAACCATTTTTTAACATTTGCTGACTCCTGAAACGGTAGGCTCATGGACACCCAAAAACATTTTTCCACATTCATCCCGCGATATGTGTAGATAGAGCAATTGGGCACATTGACTCCCCACGCGGGTACTAATTACAATACACAACTCAAAATTAACCCGACTTACTAGCAGGACTCATAGACTATTTACCCCCTTTTAACTTTCAACCGTTGGCACCAAGGTAATACCAAAAGAAATGAATAATGCATATGATGCATAAGTTTATAAATAATTCATTTTTCCTACAATGATTTTCATTTACAACAATTTCGCAACTTCACATGTCCATAATAGAGGATTTAACACCAAACCTTTATCTTTCAAAAGAATATATAGAGAGAAGCTTCAAAGTTTTACAATCTTAACCTCAAAACCAAGTAATTACATTCAATTTCATGTTTTTGAAAACAATTGAGCAAAATCCCTTCTTATAATAAAAAAATAAAATAAAAAATTTGGAAAACTAGGCTTTGAGTAAAATTGGGGTTTTTCCATTCTTTATGAAATTGAGGCAATTACTCATCATAAACGATGATAATTATCCATAATAAGCACAACTTCTCTCTTAATCATGAAACATTTGCAACATGTATCCAATTATTCGTCCACACTACCATATCCTCACAATATATATACATACATATATATAGTTACTCTTTACATGTACATCTAATGAAATTACCACATATGTATCCCAAATCAAAGCATGTAACAAGTTAAAGACAACCCTACCTCAAGATTGGAAGCTAAAGATGAAGACCCAACTTGAAACTATAATGAAATCACAAAACAATCGGCAAAGGTCTTGATCTATGCTTATTCTTCAACCTTCTTGAAAGATTTAGGGTGAATCTTGGGTAAAAAAAAAGAAATCAACAGTTTGGAGTGTTAGGGTTTCGAGTATGGAGGATAAGAAAAGAAGAGATAAAGAAAGAATAAAATTTTTGGGCCAGAAAGTCATTTTACAATGCCTAATATCGACCAGGTCGCTCGAGCGAAAAAAGCTTGGCTCGAGTAGAGAAAAGAAGCTCCCAGATTCTCTGAAATTCGCGCAGTTCGCTGGAGTGAACTTGCTTCCAGCACAGATATTCAAAATTCAAACGGGTCTAGCTCTCGTCCGGACTCCGTTTTGGCTCGTTCTTATATCCAAATCGAAGCCCTGGAAACAAGCTTTCTAATGGTTCCTACCTCACATCCAAAATTTTAAAGTGTGGGAAAAGAGAAGGGCAAAAGAGTGAAGACTACTCATGGAACAATTATTCGAATCAATGTTTTTGGTTCAATCTTATTTTACCATTATGATACCACCTCAATCATATTCCAAAATGAACCAAAGGGGCTCCAAGTACAATAATAAGAGTGTCACAAGCAATCTCATGAGTTCAAGAAGTACCAAGCATTACTAAACGATTGGGCTTATTTTCGGTGCTAACCTAGTTGGGATCGCACAACAATACGGCCAAATCCAACAGGGAGAAACTATAGAGTCCACAGACGGCACATTAAGGCCCAATATACATTATTTGGAACTCATACTTACTTAAAAGCTTAAATCTATAAGTGGAGACCCACCTAATGTATATTAAGACCCTTTTTTTTTTTACTCTTTATCCGATGTTGGATTCTACTTTCACACATGCTCCAATAATCTCCCCCTCATGTGTGAGCCAAACATTGGGCCTCTCTTGGATCCCTCTCAAATCTTAATCTATAACTCTCCAATATCGAATCCAACCCAGGTAACCCCTGCACACACTCTATCATGAACCACCATACTCCCTTGAGAGTGTCATATTGCCACGAACCAACCTCCACGTGCATTAGGAATTTTCTTTGCTCTATCAAGAGTTATCATAGATTTTTCTTACTCCATTGACAATCTTTATGCAAACCAAAGGCCAACAACATCAATGCTCTAAGAGAGTCTGCCCATAGATCGTTTGTCGTCGACTCTAATACCAGTTATTAGGGAATTAGGGAACCTACAAGCGCATAATCATACCGGCCCAATCCAACAGGAAAAAAACTCTAGAGTTCACAAACACCACATCAAGACCTAACATACATTATTTGGAACTCATACGCACTTAAAAGCTTAAGGTTATAAGTGGAGAGCCCATCTAATGTATATTAAGACCCATTTTTTTTTACTCTTTATTCAATGTGGGACTCTACCTTCACACATGCTCCAACAATAATAATTCCCAACAATAGGGTAGAACTACCCACACTATTCACAGTATAAAAGCATGGTTGTTCTCCGATGACAAAGAGTTAGACAGAGAAATTTTTTTACAGAAAACTATTTGGTTAAAACCCATATCATGTTATATGTAATGTGTATAGATGCAAGAGATGTAACCACCCACAACTCTATCTTCTCAAGAGATGAGATAGTGGCTTATTCACCCTTATCCCTAAGATAAGGTGGTTTGAAATTCAAACTAATATGGTCATTAAATGGGTCATGGATCATGTCACCATGAAAGCCCAAAACCTTACCCGATTTCCAATAAGATCGATCAATTTTGCTATGATACACTTGCACTCACCCTCTTTATTGATGATGATCATTTGTATCTATCTTGGTTTATAATCAATAAAGTTTTTTTTTTTTTTTTTTTTTTTTTTTTTTTTTTCTGATAAAAAAAAAATTAAAACAATTTATTCACATAAGTTCAACTTATTTTTTTCTTTTAAAATTTAAAAGTATTACTTTAACTTTTGAAAAATCTGAAAATTCCCGAGATATTGATTTGTGATTATGTTTCATTTTTTAAACAATAAATAATAATCCCAATCAAACAATTAAAAACAAATCAACACAACGATTTAACATGAAAAAACTACAATTAAAGCGCCTCCAATTGTGATACAAAAATCATGGGCCAAAGTCATAAAACGGTCCACAAAGAAGACAAAAAGAAGTTACACAAGTATACCCTAAATTACCTAGCGAATATACATCCGAATTGAACCAACTCTATTGTGCCTCTTTCACCACCATCTTCACCTCGAAATTGTCTGGCCCAACATTGAATCCATAACAACGATGTTGAATCCACGACAATGAGCCACTCTAGAATCCACCAAAGCTTCAGGTCCAAGTTTCCCAGAATTCACAGAAGAAAAACTCTCTCTTTTGTAAACGAAACAATAATAACAACCCTTGACGTTCGACAATCTGAAGTTTGTTGATCAATCGATCACCTTCTATACACCGAGGAAACTTTATGTAAAATAGTCTCCAATATAAAACACTTCGTTTTTTCTTCCTCATTGAAAATCTGGATGGCTCAAACCCTAAAAACGGTGAATAACGCACTTTATAGAAAACTTGATCTCGCAGATAACTTGCGTGCACATTTCACCACTCGAGCAGTTTGACTAAAGGCGGTATGAAACATATAGGTTGACCGCTTGAGCGCAACTTTCACCGCTCGAACAATAAAACTTTTTTCCCAGAAGTTTAGATGCTCTACAAAAATACTAGAAGATCATTTTCTTTGCTCGAGTGCACAAATGACCGCTCGAGTAATCAAACAACTTCGACTGCATTTTTGGTTTTTGCTTCAAAGGCACTGCCTCCCGACCTCATCTAGGCACTGCCCCAAACCCGTCAAGGGGCGCTGTTCCCTGGACCCCTGCAAGCTGACCGGGCAGCTTGATCCTTGTACATGGTTAGCGCAAAGTGGAAAACTTATAAGCTCAAGACCACATACTCCTCTGCATAGGCATAATTCATGTTGGATTTGCATCTAAACACTCACATTCTTACTGAAACAAAAGAGCGAATAAATTTACAATTGAAAGGAGTTTTGTCAAATGGGATTGTCAATTACAAAAACATAACAATCTCCCCATTTGGAAATTCCGTGACAAAACACACCTAACAAATAAAATCCTAATCACCCTAACCATTATAGCCAGCTAAGATGTTATTAGTGCCATGATTTGCAAAACAACTATTAGTCGCACAGTTTGCAAAACAGCTATTAATGCCACAAGATAATATAAAAGCAATAGACATATGAAAAAATTATCTTGAAACAAGAATAGATGGAAATTTTAAGAATATGCAGACACACACCAAATACTCTCCCTCAAAATTCTTCATTTTTTTTTTTTGTCATGAATTGTCAAAGAAAGCTTATTTAACACCCCAACTTTTCACATGTCATCGATATTGTCCGCTTTGGGCCACGCCCGTACGTATTTGTTCTTCCCAGTGGGTCACCCATCCCAGAACTACTCCAACCTAAGCACGCTTAACTGGGAAGTTCTACTAAGGATTTTACCATTCGGGAAAAGGCCTCAATGCTATTTCACCAAATGGAGGGAAAGTTCTTGGGCTATAAAAGTAAAAACCTGGACCCTTATATAGCATCGAGGCCTTTTCCTGAGTAGTAAAATCCCTAGCAGAACTCTCCAATTAAGCGTATTTAGGCTGGAGTAGTTCTGGAATGAGTGACCCACTGGGAAGAACAAATCCGTGCGGGCGTGGCTCAAAGCGGACAATATCGATGACATGTGAAGGGTTTGAGTATTAAAAATGGTATCAGAGCCAACTCTCCGAAGTATCGAGTGTGGACCCCTAGCGTCTCTCGGTGCACGTGGGCGAGCTTGTGAGCTGGCAAGCTACTACACGGGGACGTGAAGCCCTAAGGAGGGTGAATTGTAAGGTCACAATGTCTCACATCGGGAATGGATGGGGAGTTCTTGGGCTATAAAAGTAAAAACCTAGACCCTTATATAGCATCGAGGCCTTTTCCCGAGTTATGAAATCCCTAGCAGAACTCCCTAGTTAAGCGTGCTTAGGCTGAAGTAGTTCTGGGATGGGTGACCACTGGGAAGAACAAATTTGTGTGGGGGTGGCCCAAAGTGGACAATATCGATAACAAGTGAAGGGTTGGGGTGTTAAAAATTGTAAAGGTTTCGGTTTCCCATATTAGGAATGGAGGGAGAGTTTTTGGGCTATAAAAGTAAAAACTTGGACCCTTACATAGCATCGAGGCCTTTTCCCGAGTGGCGAAATCCCTAGCAGAACTCCCCCATTAAGCGTGCTTAGGCTGGAGTAGTTCTGGGATGAGTGACCCACTGGGAAGAATAAATTCGTGCGGGCATGGCCTAAAGTAGTTCTAGGATGGGTGGCCCACTGGAAAGAATAAATTAATGTGGGTGTGGCCCAAAGCAAACAATATCGATGATATGTGAAGGGTTGGGACGTTATAAATGGTATCAGAGCTGACCCATGCACACAACCATGTGGGCCACTTATTCTAGGATGGCCACAAGCTTGTCGTGGTATTCTGATTGATTATAGACTCTCGCGAGGACGCGAGGATTTATAAGTGGGGGAGTTTGTAACACCTTGTCCTACATCAGAAGTTTGCATGGGTGATCTTGGACATATAAAGCACCACTTCCTTACTACTAAATAACTTGGACTTAAGCTTTTGGGTATTGTTGGTCGACCCACAAATTACTTGGGCTAGCAAGTAGTGAGGCATTACAAATAGTATTAGAGCTGACTCTCCAGAATATTGAGTGTGGGCCCTTAGCGTCTCTCGGTGCATGTGAGCGGGCTTGCGAGCTGGCAGGCTACTTCATGGGGGCGTGCAACCCTAAAGGAAGTGGATTGTAAAGGTCCCGATGTCCCACATCAGGAATAGAGAGGGAGTTCTTAGGCTATAAAAGTAAAAATCTAGACTCTTACATAGCATCGAGGCCTTTTCCCAAGTGGTGAAATCCCTAGCAGAACTCCCTAGTTAAGCGTGCTTAGGCTAGAGTAGTTCTGGGATGGGTGACCTATTAGAAGAACAAATCCATGCGGGCGTGGCCCAAAGCGGACAATATCGATAACAGTAAGGACAGAATGATGTAATAATCAATAGCATGTGAGAAATAGCAATAAATAAGCAGTGTACAACAATATACAAACTCACTAATGCCAATTTCCCTTACGAAACCAATCAATGTAAGTTTATATTGAAAAACCCTTACAATGATTAACCAAACTCCTTCTCACTAAGAGTAACCACAAGAACCGAAAACAATGAACAAAAAGAAAAAGGACAAAAATAATATGATGGAGCAAGTAAGGAATTTTAGATTTGTACCTTAAAACACACAAGAATATTCAAGAAATACAATTACTTGAAAAGACATTGTGCACAACCTCTAGAAAATTTCTCATGAAAGAATGTGATACAATATGTAAAAAGCATAGATCCCGTAATAAAGTGTACATGTGGCTCTTGAAGTTTGACAAACACTAGATTCAAATCCTAGTAGTGATCTAATGGCTGGACCTCCGGTAAGAAAATATGCGAATGATTGAGAAAAGTCAAACCTCTAGTGATCAAAGGGTACTTGTTAAGTAAATGCGGAGACTCCCCCCCAGCCAATGAAGAATTTTATTTTATATTTTTTTTTCATTTTTTAATTTTTCTTTCTTTCTTTTGTGCACTCACTGGCGGCTTTCACACTCAAAAGTATGGAAATCAAACTAGAGAAACATAGATTAAATAAGAATAGTCTGGTTAGTGACTTCAAGGTAGTCCTTTCCTTATGTCTTGACTACAATGACTTAAAGGGAAAACTGTGGAGATGCAAAAAGATGGTAGGGGGTAAAAAGACTCAACATCACTCAAGATATGCTAGCATTGGTCAATTTACACTACTACAAAAACATATAAAGATCACACTTTTTTGGTGTGATGTATGTTATTTAATCACACCTTTTAAATTTTATTAAAGTGTGATCTTTGGGAGTGATTAAAAGTGGTCATTTTTAATCACACCTTTTAAGTGTGATTAAAAGTATTTTGATCACACCTTTTAAGTGTGATCTTTGGAAGTGTGATTAAAAAGGGTCATTTTTAATCACTTTTTAAGTGTGATTAATAACATTTAGATCACACCTTTTAAGTGTGATTAAAAATATTTACATCACATCTTTTAAGTGTGATTAATAACATTCACTACTAAAAAAAATACTTTTAGCGACCGTCACATACCGTCGCAAATAATAAAAATACAGTCACGAAAAACTTTTTACGACGGCCTATGCGACCGCACATGGGGTCGCAAAAGACTTTTTGCGACAGCTATTTTGTCGTCGCAAAAAAAAAAAATAATAAAAAACACTTTTAGCAACCATTGTTTTACTGTCACAAATAATTATTTATTAAAAAAAATCATATATAGGTTTGCTACAACAAAAAAATCAATTACAAGCACCAAACAATTTTTTGTAAATGAAAAATAACAAAATTAACAAATTAATTAAATTTATAATAGACATTATCCATTAACCATCTTTGAATACACTGTACTAAAAAATTCAAGTCTTCAAAAAAAAAAAAAAAAAAAAGCAACATAATCTTTGGCTCCCAACATCAACCGCTCGATCATATCAACTATTCCCTCAACAAAATCTGCAAAAACATATGATTAAACAATGAAATCAATAAATATATCCAGATCATATGATCAAACAGCCAGCTATAGCAACTTCTCAAATCACTTTCCCATAACTGGTTGGGCCAAAAACATATTAACAACCTCTTCAATACATAAAATGCATGCAAAAACTTGACCATGTTGACCCAAAATGTGAGATCCATCAAACAAAAGCTTTGAAAATGTTACTAGTGAGAGGCCTAAAACCCAAAATCATCACTCAACCAGAAACATGATTAAACAATTTTACAACCACCTCAATAAAATTTATAAGCAAATAAAGATTAAGGAAACAGAAAGCTTACCAGTGATAAAGTAACAAAAGGACTCAACACTTCTCAAATACGCATGTGGATCTCAGAAACATAACATCCTTATATCATTTATTTGAGCAAATGTCATCATGTAATGCATTTTATAAAAGAGCTTACCTTAGTGAACAGTAGCCATCTAAGAGTAAAACCAAAATTGATGTGAGCACTGCTAGCAAGAGAGTGAACAAGAGATAGTGATCCTAACACCAAAAATTTCAGGTCAAAGGTTTGACTTCTCCATATAACCTGCAGGACACCAAAAAAAAAACAAAAAAAACAAATGGAAGCATTCAAATTCATGATTCATATGAATCCACAACAAATAAAATTCAAATTGAACATTTGAACGCAATTCCTAACTAATTAGTAGATAATTTTCCTAGCAAAAGCAATATCAAAGACCAATCAGTTGTTCTATGCAGTTGTTCCACCTACAAATGATACAAGAAGAGCATCTCAATGACCAATCAAATCCAGCTCATTTAAAGCACCACAATCCAAATATTTTGTAATACATACCATAGAAAATATTAAACAAAATCTCACGCAACAATCTGAAAAATTAAGACTCCCTGCAGTACAAGAATAGTAGCGTGCAAATTGCCACATCAAACCGATGTCTAACTTACATGATCAAATGACAAACTTTTAAAAGATGAGCCCAGATGGTCTATATATTTCCTTATGTTGTTTACTCTTATGTTTTTATCATAAAAAAGACTGCTCGTCTACAGAAGTATCAAAAAAATTTCAAGACTACACATTTCCCACATTCAGCTATTATGATCGATCAATTAAACCTTTCAAACTAGGTAAGTACCTCTGTTCTTCCAGGCATGATTGGCTTCCGGGCATACAGTTCTGCAAGGATGCAACCAGCACTCCACAAAGCAGCAGCAACTCCACAATCTGTAGCACCAAGCAAAGCTCAGGAGGTCTATACCACAAAGTTACTACACGGCTTGTTAGAGGTTACTTTGGATTGGAGTGAAAAAAGGTCGCCAACCCAAAATCACCAATCTTAAGATTTCAGTTGTTGTCAATCAGAATATTTGAGCCCTTGATGTCACGGTGTAGGACACCACAACTGTGGCAGTGCTCAAGTCCACAAAACAATTGTTACATGTAACATTTGATCTGCAAGTCCATCACATGAAATCCCAATATGAGGATATTGGTGCAGAAATAGATGTTATAAGTTGACTTTCATGGGTAATATGGAGTAGAAAAATAAATGACTTGATGCTTTTGGAGAAGGTATGCATCATGAGGTAATGCATAACATAGACATCATGCGTGAATATATGTAGAGACATCCTCATATCTTCCAGATGAAAAGAAACTAGAAGAAATTCATTCTCCTACACTTCATCGACATTATATTTTAATCTTAATGAATTACATGTGCTCTGCCCACAAAATGAGTCGACATATTTCTAAATCCTTTTTGAGAACTAAGGCATTGGACAAAACAATACCTTAATTAAATAGCAATTGTTTGATGGTTAATATTTAAGATGGCTACAGGCAATAATTAGACCTTTAACAGTGGCTACCCTTCGGAACTAATATGAAAGAACTTCTGAAACCACTACATGGACAACATAGAATTTAAAAGAACATTAACACGGAAAAAACGAAACTCTCCAGTACACGTCTTTCATATATACCTAACTAGTACTCTTCTTTCCAAAACTCTCCACATTATCCCTCTAGAAACCCAATCATGTGTTTTTTTTTGTCTATGTCAATAAACACCTTATGGAGGTCTATGTTTTTCATTAGTCGACTAAGTAGAAAAATAGCTCTGTAACAGAAAATTTTCTGTATTTCCCATCACATCACTGGCAAATCCTTTACTATAGTTGATGTCTAATGGGCACCCCAGATGCAAGGGAAGAGCACGTACCTGTGGTTCAGAAAACTTGATTGTGGGTGATGCTATAAGTCCAGCAAGATCATGCTCCATATATTCAAATACAAGGCATGGAACCTATATCAATCTCTGCTATGTGATTCATGGAACCTATATGTGACTGTGAATCTTAAATGCATCCCCATTATCACATTAAAATGCTTATGAAATCTAAAGAACAAATCATGAATGTTCATGGAATATTTTTTTTCTTTTTTAATTGGTAGAAAAATATGAAAAGAATTACATTCGGAATTATAGTCCAATAGTTGTAAAAACTCTAAAAACCAATCTAATAACTAACCAAGTTAAGAAAGAACACCATAATGGGGATATAATAAACAATACAACAAAGACTATCAGATGCAGGATCTTTATGTTGTGAGGTTACTACTTTCCATAATTTAAAGTTCGATTACCCTGAAGTTGGTTTATTCATTTGAACCATGGATTTCATTTCCCATGATGATTATGTTAACTGAAGAATATGTTTCCATGCACATCAAAACAAAGAGAGAATATATGTTAGGTTCAGATTCTTCAAAGAAAATGTTTCCACACAGGCACACAATAGAAAATATGGAATCAAAACATAGAACCATAGAAAATCTGGGCAAGGCACAACAACAATAAGGATTTAATGGATTTTGAAAAACAAAGCAGAATAACATAAATTAGAACCAATGGTCCAAAACTTTAGGGCAAAGGTTGAAAAACACAACAATAAGATATAATTAACACCACTAACTAAAACGATTGAAACTAATGGCAAAAACAAATAAGGATTTAATGGATTTAGAAAAACAAGCAGAACAACATAAATTAGAACCAAAGGTCCACACAACTTTAGGGCAAGGGTTGAAAATGCACAACAAAGACAACAAGACATAACTTGAGAAGCCAAAGAAATATTTCTACCCTGAATGGATTTTAATCAACTAACCACATTGAAATCCACTCTTAAATAATTAAATCATTTGTACACAGTTGATAACTTGAGATGCTTTCCATCATAACATCAGACAACTACAAAAATACAACCAAAAATAAAAATAACAAAAAAATAGAAGACCACTTTGTTTTGTAGGGCAACTCATCATCCAACACAAGGATGAAGATGAGATCTTTAACAATAAACATAGAACAATAAACACAGAACAACCATGCGATGCATCAGTCATTTCCATGAAAAGCCCGCTCCATTTCAAATGCTGGAACTGGGTATCGAAAAACACAGATTGAGAGGTACCAACAGAAATGGGAAAAGTTTTAAGTTAGGCCATCATAACATGAAAAGCAAAACAATTTGAAAAATATTCTGGCTCAAACAAGAAAATGATTACACAAATGTAAAAAAGGATATGCCCACATTCTTACGAACACCAATATGTTTTGAGATCATTGCTGTTAATTAGTGAACAAGTACAGAAACATACTAATATATCATACAACCTTCTAGAAATGCCAATAAACATCATCAAGAGCACTTCCTCATTTCCCTAAATTGCCTACCTGTCTCCCCAACAATATCCATTAACATCTATTCAATATCTAATATAAGAATCTAAGGAGCTACCAACATGTATAATGTAAATTAACGCAAACACTAGGAGCATTTCGGAAAGCAGAAGAAGATGAGAAGAAGAGGAAATCAGAGAGAGAGAGAGAGAGAGATACCTCAGTCAGTAGTGTAGAATCTAGATCGATCGCCGACGCCGTGTAGATGATCGCCGACGCCGTGTATGTAGATCGTCCGACGATGGGTAGGGTAGTAGAGAGAGAGAGAGAGAGAGAGAGAGAGAGAGAGAGAGAGAGAGAGAGTTGAGAGAGACAGACAGACAGACATGTTGAAGAACCTAAGGCTACAAAACGTGAAATGAAAAGAAAAAGGAGGCAACACAGGGGGAAAAACTAGGGATTTGGGATTTGGGGATTTTTGGTTGAGGGGGAAAAACGAGCGGGAATCAGATTTTGTGTTTTTTTTTTTTTTTTTTTCCGCCACATCAACCAGAATTGGCTCAAATGAAAATTTAAGGTACAGTTCAATAACATTTATATTTTTAATTTATGTTTATAAAAAATTTATAAATTAATTTTATTTATTTTTAAAAAAATATAAATTACAAATGTATTTGAACAAAATATTAAAAAAAAAATTAAAAATATAAACTAAAAAACATGTTTATCCAGGTCTAAAATATTTATATTATTTTGTTATTATTTATGACAATGAGATCATACACATTTTAATTGAAAAAAAATTTATTTGAAAAATTTTTATTTGAAAAAAATATTTAAAAAAATAATTAAAAAACTAATTAAAAAAAATATTTGAAAAATATTTAATTAAAAAAAAATTGTTAGTCAAATTTTTAGATTTCTGTTTAAAAACCAACGGTGTGTGGTAGGTAGCTGGTGGTAGTGGGTGGTGGCGAGTGGGTGGTGGTGGTGGTGGTGGTGGTGGTGGTGGTGGGTGGGTGGGTGGGTGGGTAGGTGACTGGCGGGTGGGTGGGTGGTGGTGGTGGTGGTGGTGGGTGGATGGGTGACTGGCAGGTGGGTGGTGGTGGTGGGTAAGTGGGTGACGGTGGCGGGTGGTAGCGAGTGGGTGGCGGTAGTAGTGGTGGCGGGTGGTGGTAGTGGCAGGTGGGTGGCGGATGGCGAGTGGTGGTGGGTGGGTGACTGTGGTGGGTGGCAGGTGGTGGGTGGTGGTGGCAGGTGGGTGGTAGTGGGTAGTGATGGTGGGTGGGTGGGTGGGTGACGGTGGCGGGTGGTGGGTGGTAGCGAGTCGGTGGTGGTGGTGGTGGCGGGTGGTGGTCAGTGGGTGGCAGATGGCGGGTGGTGGTGGTGGTGGGTAGGTGGGTAATGGTGGCGGTGGTAGGTGGTAGCGAGTGGGTGGTGGTGGTGGGTGGTAGGTGGTGGTGGCGGGTAGGTGGTGGGTGGCTGGTGGTGGCAGGTAGTGGGTGGTGAATGGTGGTGGCAAGTAGGTGGCGGGTGGTGGTGGTGGCGGGCGGTAGATGGTAGTGGCGGGTGGTCGGTGGTGGCGGGTGGGTGGTCGGTGGTGGTGGTAGCGACGGCGAGGGGTGGGTGGTGGTGGCGAGTAGGTGATAGGTGGGTAGTGGTGGCTGGTGGGTGGTGGTGGCGGGTGGCGGGTGGTGGGCGGTAGTGGCAGGTGGGTGGTGAATGGTGGTGGCAGGTGGTGGTGGGGGGTGGGGGATGGATGGTGGTGGCAGAAGACGGTGGTGGAAAATGGTGACGGGTGGTGGCTAGTGTTGGGTGGTAAAAAAAAAAAAAACTCAAAACTCAAAATGGAAACACATTTTTTGTGTTTTCATTTTTTGGCATAAAGAGAAAAGAGATGAACGAGAGAGACATAAAGAGAAAAGAGATGAACGAGAGAGACATAAAGAGAAAAGAGATGAACGAGAGAGAAGAGAGATGAGCATGAAAGACAAAGAAAGATGAGAGATAAGAGAGATAGAGAGATGGATGAGAGAGATAAAGAGAAGAGAGATGAACGACAGAGACAGAGAGAGAAAATAGATGAGAGAAGAGATAGATGAGTGAGAGACACTGAGAGAGAGAGAGAGAGAGAGAGAGAGAGAGACAAATATACTGACAGACAGACAAACAAAGAGAGAAGAGTGATGAGTAAGAGAGAGAAAGAGAAGAGAGAGATGAAGAAAATTGATGAAAAGATATAGACAGAGAGAGAGAGAGAAAATAGCGAAAAGAGATAAACGAAAGAGAGACAGAGAGATAAGCGAGAGAGCGAGAGAGATAAAGAGAAGAGAGAGAGAAATAAAGAGAATAAAGATGGACGAGAGACACAGAGAGAACAAGAGAGAGACAGACAAACAGAAAAAATGAGGATAGCTTTGAAGTTTGACGCTTTGACTTTTCCCATCACTGTCTATGAGAAAGAGACAGAGACAGAGACAAAGACAGACAGAGAAGAGTGATGAGTGAGAGAGTGGGTAGGTGGGTGGGTGGGTGACAGTGGCGGGTGGTGAGTGGTAGCGAGTGGGTGGTGGTGGTGGTGGTGACGGATGTGTGACGGATGGCAGGTGGTGGTAGCGGGTGGTGGGTGGTGGTGGTGGTGAGTGGCCGTGGCAGGTGGGTGGCGGATGGCCGGTGGCGGTGGGTGGGTGGTGGGTGGTGATGGTAGGTGGATGGGTGGGTGACGGTGGCGGGTGGTAGCAAGTGGGTGGTGGCGGTGGTGGTGGCGGGTGGTGGGTGGCGGATGGCTGGTGGTGGCGGATAGGTAGCTGGTGGTGGTGGGTGGGTAGGTGACGGTGGCGGGTGGTGGTGGCAGACGGTAGATGGTAGTGGCGGGTGGTGGCGGGTAGATGGCAGGTGAGTGGTGGGTGGTAGTGGTGGTGGTGGTGGCGAGGGGTGGGTGGTGGTGGCGAGTGGGTGGTGGCTAGTAGTGGGTGATGGGTGGCTAGTGGGTAGTGGTGGCGAGTGATGGGTGGTGGCGGCAGGTGGGTGGTGAGTAGTGGTGGCAGGTGGTGGTGAGGGGAAATGTAATTTCCAAAAGATGAGGGGGGAACTGTAATAAACATAAACTTCACGGGGTGTTAGTGTAATTTACCAAAAAAAATTAATTGGAAAAAAATTATTTGAAGAAAAATTAATTGAAAAAATTAATTAATTTAAAAAAAATTTTGCCAGTAAAATTTTTAAATTTCTATTTAAAAATCAAAGTAAACTTATTTTTTGAATTTACATTTTTTTCTCAAATTTACAAACTGAGACAACCATTTATAAACCAAAAAAATTATCAAACAAGTTTTTATAACAGTTTTTAAAATTTTTGTAAATATAAATTGAAAACTAAAAATGAAATGGTGTCTATTTGGTAACGTTTACGTTTTTAGTTTATATTTACAAAAATTTTATAAACTGGTTTTTGTTTATTTTTAGAAAAACATAAACTACAAACGCGTTTGGTAATTGACAAAATGTTTAACAAAATTTAAAAATACAAAATGTTAAACATATATGGATTGATTTTTAGAAAAAAAATTTAAAAATTAAAAATTAATTTGGTTAAGAAATAAAAACTAAAAAATAATTATCATTTAAGGGTAAAAAATAATTATAATTTAATTTTTGAGCTGGTTATATACATACATATGACTGTTTCAATTTAATTTGTAAAAAATTATTTCTAACTACTCGAAAGATAAAAATTATATAAAAATGATAATTATTGTTTATTTTTTATTTCTTAACCAAATTAATTTTTAATTTTTTTTCTAAAAATCAAACCATACATAGCCTAAGAATCTTTTGATAAGTCATTTCTTATGTTGGTAACTTATATAAAAATCAATTTGAAATATTTTATACAATCACACTTATTTTAAAAGTGTGATTAAAAAATAGTAATGTATATATAATCACATTTTAATTACCTTAAAAAATATATAAATAATCACAGTTATTTAAAAAGTGTGATTAAAAAGCAATAGTATATATATAATCACACTTTAATTAGAATGTGTGATAAAAAAATATATATATAATCACACTTATTTAAAAAGTGTGATTAAAAAGTAGTAGTGTATATATAATCACACTTTAATTAGAAAGTGTGATTAAAAAATATATAAATAATCACACTTTAATTAGAATGTGTGATTAAAAATATATATATACAATCACATTTGTTTAAAAAGTGTGATTAAAAAGTAGTAGTGTATATATAATCACACTTTAATTAGAAAGTGTGATTAAAAAATATATAAATAATCATACTTTAATTAGAATGTGTGATTAAAAATATATATATACAATCACACTTGTTTAAAAAGTGTGATTAAAAAGTAGCACTGTATATATAATCACACTTTAATTAGAAGGTGTGATTAAAAAACATATAAATAATCACACTTTAATTAGAATGTGTGATTAAAAAATATATATACAATCACACTTATTTAAAAAGTGTGATTAAAAAGTAGTAGTGTATATATAATCACACTTTAATTAGAATGTGTGATTAAAAAATATATAAATAATCACACTTTAATTAGAATGTGTGATTAAAAAATATATATACAATCACACTTGTTTAAAAAGTGTGATTAAAAAGTATATAATCACACTTTAATTAGAAGGTGTGATTAAAAATCTATATATATAATCACACTTAATTGAAAAGTGACATAAAAAATAAATATTATCACACTTAATCAAATTAAGTGTGATTAAAACATCAATCTAATTTTTTTTATCACACTTCTAATAAAAGTGAGATCTTTTTTTTTGGCAAAGTGTGATCTTTAACTATTTTTGTAGTAGTGTTCTCAAGATAAACACAAGAAACACTGCTAGTAATCCATAGAGAACTTTGATCATTTATGCGGAAGAGTCCGGTATTTGCTAGTCCAAGACTGTGTGTAGAATGAGACATACTAATCAAAGTACACACAATCCTAAATGAGTAACGACCATAGATAGCACACACATATTAACAGGAAATGGATATTCTCATTAATTCCAATATGCACTAAGAACTTCTCAAAAATTTCAAGTTTGCAAAACCATACTAAGAAAATCTTTTTGGATCTCTCTCTCTCTCTCTCTCTCTCTCTCTTATTATTTAAATTTCAAACAAAGCAAGAAATAAAACTAACAACTTTTAAGATAAAATTTTAATTATTCATTTAAGGTTGTGCATAGCACATGATTTTATGCTAATAACTCAAATGCAATTAGAAAATAAACAAGCAAAGACAATTCGTTGACCGATACAAAAATATTAAAGAAAAGGATCTAGGTTGCCTTCACTCCATGATTTGGACTGAAGGGTATTGTTCGGGTACATGGAGCCTTTTACAGGTTTCGTTTTAATAATTCAAACTGTTCATTTTGTTAAATCCCTCGTGTATATCATCCACAAAAAAAAAAAAAAAAAAAAAAAAAAAAAAAAAAAAAACCACGGTCAATTCAATAGTTGTAACCTATTCAATTTATCGCATTTTTCTATAAAAAAAAATTTAGATGACAAATGTGTTTTTAAAAATAAATCTTCTATTTGACAAACAAACGCAAAAAAAAATGAATATGATACTATTATCAAATTGACTTACTTTTTTGTGTGAATGATATACATAAAGGCCCTTACAAAATAAACAATTTGAATCATCAAAATAAAACTTGTATTGGGTTTCACAAACCCCAGACAACCCCCTCTCGTCTAGATCATGAACGAAAGAGAAGCCTAGTCCTAAAGGATTAAGAAAATGAGTTAAACTCAAATTTTAAAAATAAAAAAATAATAATAAATCTAAAAAAAAAGTAAAGGCGCTTGGGTGATAAATTTAATTTGATATTTTCTTTGTCCAAAGATCCAGGCGCTAAAATAGTATGTCCATAAGGACATTATTCTGCAAAATGACCATACTACTCTCAAAAGTTCATGGCACACTCTTATCTATTGAAAACCCAGTCTCTCTCTCTCTCTCTCTCTCTCTCTCTCTCTCCACGAAGAGTCCCCAAACATAGATAATCTGAGATCAGATCACATCTCCAAACACATTTTTTCCATACTTTCAGATTTTTTTTCTATTATTTGTTGTTGTTCTGATTTTTTTTCTATTAATTGTCGTTGTGTTTGATATCAGATTACATCCCCAAACACTTCTCCATATTTTCGCCTTTTTTTATTTTATTATTTGTTGATGAAACAGATATTTGCGACAACAAATTAAAAAATTTAAGCAGATAGAAAAAAAATTAAACAGATAGGGTTTTGTTTGGCTTGGTATTTCAACATATAAAAAAAAATTAAAAAAAATTAAAAAGATAGAATTTTGACAGATAAAATTCAAAGAAAAAATTGAACAGATAATAAAATTTGGACATGGATTTGAACAAATAGACAAAAAATTTGCACGGATAGTTAAAAAATTTGAACAGATAGAAATAAATTTGAACAAATGGTCAAAAAAAAGTTAACAGATAAAAAAAGTTAACAGATAAATTAAGAGGAAAAATTGAAAACAAAATGTCTTTCAAAACAAATAAAATGACTTCTCATCAAATTATTTTATAAATGATGGACCTCTCACTGATAAAAAATATTTATTAGACCTAACTACCTCATTCCATACTCATCGGGGTTTTTATTGATAAATCATATTTAAGAGTGTTCTAACCCAAGAAGTCCATGAAGGAAATTTATAACCCACCAAGTCCCATGTATTTATACATTTATTCCATAAGGTCATTTTTCTTGATTTATACTATTTTCTTAAACTCTTATACTCTTGTATTTAATGTTGATATGCATTAACTGCACACCACTATTTAATGTTGATATACATTACACACAAAAAATTAAACATGGTTCTTTATTGATTGTCATTATATTTTGACAGTTCTTATACATCCAAATGTTGATTGTACGTGATGACGTAAATGTCCACATCAGATGACGTAAATGTGAATGTTCACATTATAACATATGAATGTTAGTATAAATGTTAGTGTTTATAATGTCAATATTTATATTCCAGAATTCATGTGAACAATGTTAATATCTATATTTTAGAATTCATGTGAACATTCACATTTATATGTTTTAGTGTGAACATTCACATCATGTTTATATTCAAACGAAAGTTGAGGCTTGTGGTTGTATAATTTGATGCAATATTGATGTAAACCTTAACATTACCTTTATTACAACGTCATCTAATGTGAACATTCACGTTATCACGTACAGTCAATAGTTGAATGTATGGGAACTACCAAAACATAATGACAATTAATAAAACTATGTTTAATTTTTTGTATGTAATATATATCAACATTAAATAGTGGTATGTAGTTAATTCATTTTTTTTTTTTGGAGTGAAGATATGGAGAATATGAATGGTTTTGTTTTTAATGGAGGGAGGGTACTTTGGTTTTACCACATTAAATGGGACCTAATGGGATAATAAAAAATAATTTAAGTTTTATGGTATAAAAATGTTAAAAACGGGATTTATGAAAAAAATTCCCTACCTTCTACATTTCTTAGGTTGGACTTTTGAACAATTATCTATTTTAGTTAGCAAAACAAAAGTATTGTAAAATAGTAAAATTGCAAAAGCAGAGGTCGAAATGAAAGAGAATTTGCACAAAATTTGCTTAGGTCACGACAAAGCCGTATGTTTTATCCATTAAGCTATTTCTCATCGAACATGAGTCTTAACATCCAATCTGCAAACATCAGGCCGAACACAAAATTATCTTTTTCTTACGAGGAATCCGATATATCTAGGTACTCAGAGACATCACGAGGTCTACATCAATTATTAACCTTGTCATTGTAGTTGCAATGCAGTTCAATCCATGTAAAAATTTCACGTTGTATATTAAAATAAAAAAACAATGGTTACTGGCAAAAAAGAAAGTAGGATCAATTCGAGATAATTAAATGTGGCAATGATTATAATACAATGTGGCTTCATTACTAGAACCAAACTCTAATTTACAATGAACCCATAAAACTTTATCAGATAGAATAGAATAAACACAAACCACACATAGTTAAAGTTTTTTTTTTCCTCCGTCTTTCAAATAGGAGAAAAGAACAAATTAAAATAATATGCTACACTTTAACATCAATATACTGTTGATTCCTTTGGGGAGCATTCTCACCACGCATTTGAAAGAGAGATTTGGATGATCCTAATGACATTGATGAAGTACTGCAACGGCTACACGAACACGGAGTCTGATGTTTCTCCGAGTCTGTCACGCTAGCAGATGATGTATACGAAAACCTACACATGCTCATTGGAGGCGCAAAATACATTGCCACCGGTAGCTTTCGCGGAAGGCTAGGTAATGGAGCTTCAAAATTAAGAACATTAATCACTTGCCTAATAGAAGGCCGGATAGTATGATCCGGATGGCAACACCATAACCCAACAACCATTAACCGCTCTGTTTGGGGCTCATCGTATTCCTTGCTTAATCCCTCATCTGCAGCTTCAAGGATCTTCCCTTTTCCATATAGGTCCCAAACCCACTCTACAAGCCTTACCTTACTTGGTTCTACCCTTAATTCAACCGGCTTTCTTCCACAAGCGATTTCAAGGGCAACAACACCAAAACTATAGACATCGGTTTCTTTACTTGCTTTGCCTGTGGTAACACACTCTGGAGCCAAATATCCCATTGTGCCGGCCAAAACAGTTGTTTGTGAGCCTAGATCATGGTCTACAAGCCTTGCTAGGCCAAAATCACCGAGTTTGGCATTGTAATTTGAGTCCAACATAACATTACTTGACTTGATATCTCTATGCACCACGCATTGTTCCCATTCTTCGTGAAGATAGAGTAATGCAGAAGCCAAGCCAATGGCTATTTTGTACCTCACTGTCCATTTTAGCTTTGTTTTCCCACCAAATAGATGGAAATCAAGGCTCCCATTTGGCAAGAACTCATAAACCAGAAGGAACTCACCTTGTTCATGGCACCAACCAAAGAGTTGAACCAAATTCCTATGTCTCAGCCGGCTAATGATCTTCACTTCGGATAAGTACTCCTTTTTCCCTTGCTTTGATCCTCGCGAGACACGTTTAACCGCTACTTCAGCTTTTATATCGCTTAAAAAGCCCTTGTAAACACCTCCAAATCCTCCCTCTCCAAGCTTTCCTGCCTCAGCAAAATCATTCGTTGCACGACTCAGTTCGTGAAAGGTGAATCTCCTAGGCCCAGTTCCTTTCTCAAACTCATCATCATCTATTGCATCTATGGCCGTGTTTTTTTTTCTCCGACAGATCCTTTTTCTCCACAAGATGAACCAAAACAACCCGCAACCACACCACAAGGCACCGATACCCGTGGCCAAACCCACCAGCAACGTTGATTTCGTCTTCTTGTTACCACCCTCTAAGGTTGAACTAAAGCTCCAAGAAAGAATTTCGTGTAATTCAACCCACTGGTCCGTGGCAGCCGAAAAACCAACAGTCACCCATTCCGGCAAAACATCCCTCAAATCAACAACAAATGAAAGGCTAGAATCGCCCCTGAAAACCGGCTCATTAGCATAAGTTAGATATACACTTAAATTTTTGGTAGTGGAATTGTAACTCACCCAAGCATTTGCAGTTGATCCACCCTTGATACTACTTTTCCATGTGACATTAGCCACTGAAACAATTGAGTTGACATTGATACCGACATGGTCTGAGCTAGGATCCCAAGGATTTTGGTAAGTATCAAACTCAACAGCAACTATAGAATTGCCAACAGGGTTGATGCCAGAGCTGTTACTCAAAAGGCCGAGGAAGCCACCAATTGAATTGGTGGGAATGTCAGCCCTGAAGGGTGCAAGAAAGAAGGCAAGTCCATCACCGTAGAGACTCAAATTAACTGCTTTGATGATGAAAGAGAAGTGAGTAGTGAAGTCAGTCAACTTCCCAGTTTTGGCATCCCAAATGTGGACTGGATCGGCATACGAGGCTCGGCCTACACTTCTCATGAGGGAACTGTCTTGCTGATTCTTGGTGACTTGGATTACACCACTGGATGCAAATGCATCCCTTTGGAAGTATATCTCTGGTGTGTTTGGTTGGAAATTGGTGAAGTTGAAGGAAATTGAGTTTGCAAAGGGGACTAGAAATAGGAAACTGAAAAAGCTACAAAAGAGAATCAATTGTAAGAAAGCCATAGTTGCAATGAAATATGGAAAGAGAAAGTGAAAAGTGGGTTGATGTGATTTACAAAGGAGTAGTGCTAGTTCAACATATACTTGGAGTTGGGTATTATCAACTTAATCAAATCAAAATGCTCTTCAGCTGTGATGATGAATTTGAATTAATAAATTAAAAGGCCGAAGACCCATTAGTTGATGGTGAGATGTTGAGGGGGAGGTGGTGTCTGGGCGGCATAACGATAGACTTTGTCTATATGAATCATCATCATATGAATAATATATATGGATATCACAATCTTCAACTTCCACCAAGTTAACAGAGTATTCTATGAGGATGATGAAATGTGTGGATTGGCCCCAAGTTTTTTGGATTGCTGTGTAATTTTGTCCTATCCGATGAAAGTTTATGGGAAGAGACGAAGAAATAACAAGGGGCTTGATGGCCTTGAAGGAGATAATATAAGTAGATGGCTTTTCTCCGATTGGGTTGAGAGGTGTAGTTTGGATGGTGAGCCTTATATCAATTTTATTTTGATGATTTGATTTATTTTGAAAACACAAGTATATAGATAATCACATATTTTTATCATATTTGTTATAATAAAATGATAGTCTATTTTAAAATTACATAATTGTTATTAATTTTTTTTAAGAAATATAACAAATTGTGATTATAATTATTGGATAAGTATCATAGTTTTTATGAATAATTTACACTTATATTTATAATATAAATGGATGAAATAGTGGAACTCATGGAAGGCTATGGGACCAGCCTGCACCATCGTGGATTGGAGAGAAGTTTGGTCCATAATATAATAAGATCATGTTTGTTTAGATGGACATAACATTGGGATTGGACTAATAATCTAACAAAATGCATAGTATGATGTTTTATTACAAAAATTCGAGTATGGACTAATAATAGTATAACATATATGAGGAACTATTGTATCCGAAAAGGGGTTGTAGGATACAAATCAGAGGACTACAAATTGCTTGGTACTAATTAGTTAAATTGCAAAATTGATAAGATTTTCTCAATCCTTTTTATAATCCTGAGACAATCTAAACATTAAACATAAGAAACGATACAAAATTCAAAAGAATTGATAATTTTATGATTGTGGAATACTAATCTTTTCTACTCTAGTTTGTCAAACAAACATGTCTTAAAATAACTCTATAAATTTTCGGCAGTGATATGTCCCCCGAATTGGGGGACCCCGAATCCCCCGAATTGCCTAATCCAAAAAAAAAAAAAAAAAAAAAAAAAAGAAAAAAGAAAACAGTTTTTCAAAAAAGGAAATTAGGGGGATTAGGGGGATTGTTTTTAGGGGGATTTTTCATTTTCCATAAATTTTTATGCATCCCTAAGGTATTTTTTATACATCTCAAAGTATTTTCACATAATTTATACAATTTTTTAACTCATTTTAATAAACATTTACACACTAGATATTAGTAACAATCCATTGACTGATATATTTTAATAGTATTGTTATTTTATATATATAAACGATGAAATGTATTAAATTTGTGTATGACATAAAAAACAATGCCGGCTGCCGTCCTAGCATTTTTTTAGTTTTCGAAGGTAGGATGCTCTCTGCATAATCAAATCAGCCCATTGAAGAAAAGGAATGTAGAGAGATCACAAACTTCCATATAGTTTTATAAGAGCTTCCCATATTATGGAGGTAGGTGTGTCGCCAAAACTCCAAAAGCCAAAATCCCAAGTATGATATAATATACAATATCATGAAATGATAGAGATGGATGCCGGCCCAACATTGTAGAGATCGCATTGCAGATGCTATTTTGTGTCTTTTGAAGCATTAGAGCATTTTCACTAGTCATATTCTCAAAATCTATTGCCAAACTTTTGGAGCAAGTGCACTGACAAGTTTAGTACTCGTGTCACTTTAGTCCTAGACTTTTCAATTGTGACACATTTGATTTTGAATTTTAAATTTTGTTTCAAATAAGGATAATTGAAGATACCATTGTTTAATTTGAAAGGCAAAATCGTCAATTTAATAAAATATAAACTAATTTGACAAAAATAAATGTCAAAAAAAATATTTTTACTTTTTAAAAAATTATTTTTATCCACCAATGATAAAATTATGTAAAATTGATAAAAATTAATAAAAATTACATGATTAGTTTTTTAAAATTAATTTTACATGATTATCATCCAAACACATAATAAAAATTAATTTGATAAAAAAAACAAATAAATGTCTACAACATTTATCAATTTTACATAATTTTATTTTTAGTGGGTAGAAATAATTTTTAAAAGTTCAAAAATATTTGTTTGACATTTATTTTTATCAAATTAAGTTATATTTGATCAAATTGACGATTTTACCCTTGAAAAATCTAATGATATCTTCAATTGTCCTTATTTGGAATAAAATTCAAAATTCAAGATCAAATGTGTTATAATTGAAAAGTCAGGAATCAAAGTGACACAAACCCCAAACTAGAGAGACTATTAGTGTAATTCACCCATATTTTGATTCACATAAAACTTAACTTTATTTTTATCAAAACATTGTTAGTTATATGAACAGAAAAAATAACGTTGTTATCTCATGTATCTTCAAATGCATATTATATGTTATTCATTTTTGTGTTTTCATATTATCTGCATCAATTCCAATCTCTTTAAAATTTCTAAAGAGAGATCTACGTAATTATGTTAAAGTTATGAATCTTCTTGTATTTTTTTCCAAACTTAAGAGAGATTAATGTAATTTACCCTGTTACATTTTAATAATGTGATGCAAATATTATTTTGACACAATTATTATTTTTCTTTTTCATTTTTTCAATCATCATTTCTTTAACTACAATTATCCCTTCTTTTTTTTTCCTTTTTTCAAATTACCAATGAATATTTATAAAGGAAATTTTATTTTCAGATCCCTAATAATATTTTTTTAGAAGGATACATAATTTTTTGTATTAGTATAGGTCCCCCAAAACATACGGTGACAAAAAAAGGCCCCTACCACACCACTTTAAGTAACACCTATTACTTTTTTAACTCACTTGAAAATTTCAAAATTCTATTAGTTTTTCAAGCGTGTTAGCAAAAAAGGGCCCCCACCACACCAACTATTTAGTCAGATGATTGTTTCGAAATTCTTTTTAACCTCAATGAAGAGGATTTTTATTGGTGGCTTGATTTTTAGGAGAAAATTAGGAAGAATAATCAAAATAAAAGCAAGAGGACAAAACAATGTTTAGAAATCAAATTTCATTAAGCAAATAGGAGTTTACAATCGTACCTTTGCACTTTTACAGCTTCGAAAGGGGTTATAACAACAAACTATTTTAGAGCTACTCCTAGGAATTTGAAATACAGAACTGGAAAATAAAGGACTAGAAAGTAAAGGACTGGTAATAAAAATGCAAAGTAAATAAACTGGTTTCTGGATCTATTTTTGGGCCCTTTCATTATCAGCATCCTCCTCTATTTATAGGCTCTGATGATAACTGTCAAAGTGCATGATAACCGTCAAAATAGATAATAACTGTCGAAGTGAGTTCCATGATCACTGGTCATGGCTTTAAACAGTTTATTTCCACTATACCACTCTTGCGGTTCTTGAATTTGAATTCAAATTATACGAAACCGTTTGGCCATGTCACCTTGTGTGTCTTGACTGTTCCTATGTCTCACGGATCCATTGCCATTGCTACAAGTCGCCACGTGTCTGTTGATGATTAGAGACCTTTCCTAATTCCCCAAATTGCCCCTTATGATCCACGTGTCAGGCCGCAATAGGTTTGTACAAAATATATAGCTAACAATAGCATTATTGTGTGTTAGAAACTACAGGTGGATTAGGAAATTGAATTATTTACAATCATACATCGCATTGTGCATATCATGGATTTGTAAACTAGAGATTTTAATGTTTTGAATTGATTCGGTTGGAAATACATGTATTGTGTCTTTGGAAAGGGTAAATGATGCAGTGCTGATCGAAACAATAGTAACAATCTTAAGATCCGTTGATTCACACAAGAATACCAAAAATAAGACTCTTCTCTAGACCTGTTGATTCACAAAGAATACCGAGTTTAAAGGCTCAACCAAAGTTGATTCACACAGAATTAACCAAAGTTGGAACAAAGAGTAATAAAACTCAAAATATATTAATCATCAAAAAAACTCTCTAGAGCCCTAAGGCTTACATGCATTATTTATAAGTAAAATATAGACCTAACTTAATTATAAAACACCCAGAATTGGCAACTACTAAAACATAGACCTAACTTAATTAGGAAACAACTAGAATTGGCAACTGCCATAATGCAATACAAAAATAAGGAAACTAAATAACTAAATAATTTCATAATAATATTAATTTTAAAATAATAAAATAAAAATACTTATTTTCTAAAATTCAATCTGCATCATTCTTCACCACTTGAGAAAACTCGTCCTCGAGTTTCTATTGCTTGAAATAACTTGGCACGTCTGCACTTATCCGCATCAACCTTGTATTTGAGGTTAATTTTTTCAAATCTAAACTTCAAAGAAGAGTCTCCGAAAATTAAAGGAACAAATTTCTTTAACAAATTTAACACATCTTCACCAAAGCCCAAATTTGAACGATTCAAACTCAAATTTATCAATTCTTCATGAAATTTCTCTTTGAACGGATCATAGAAAATATTCTCCATATTGTAAATCGATTTTGAATGCTCATTGAACTCATGTAAACCAAGTATATGATCTTCCACAAAAAAAAAAAAAATTAACATCAACCCTTTCATAACTCTGATTTATGCTTCCAATAGACAAAATATGATTAAACATATTATTAGCTCCATCAATGAATGGATCATCATCAAAAATCGGTGGTTTACTCCAATCCACAATCGGATCTGGAATAAATTTTGATGTGAAAGGCCATTTAATCAGATCATCCTATTTAGTGATTTGGTTCACGTGATCTTTATAATTTTTCAATGCATGATCTCTCCTCGGTCTTTCACTATGAAAACTCAGCAGGTTAGAATCATCATCTATTACCTCCTCCTCCACATGAACCTCTCGAGCACCACTACGATTCCTAGGCATGAAGCAAGAACGTAGCAAGCTCTGATACCAACTGATGCAGTGTTGATCGAAACAATAGTAACAATCTTAAGATCCGTTGATCCACACAAGAATACCGGAAATAAGACTCTTCTCTAGACCCGTTGATTCACAAAGAATACCGAGTTTAAAGGCTCAACCAAAGTTGATTCACACAGAATTAACCAAAGTTGGAACAAAGAGTAATAAAACTCAAAATATATTAATCATCAAAAAAACTCTCTAGAGCCCTAAGGCTTACATCCATTATTTATAAGTAAAATATAGACCTAACTTAATTATAAAACACCCAGAATTGGCAACTACTAAAACATAGGCCTAACTTAATTAGGAAACAACTAGAATTGGCAACTGCCATAATGCAATACAAAAATAAGGAAACTAAATAATTAAATAATTCCATAATAATATTAATTTTAAAATAATAAAATAAAAATACTTATTTTCTAAAATTCAATCTGCGTCAATAAATAAAATGGTAAAACTATAAGGGGGTGTGGTAATTAATTTGGCCTGTGTGTCCATAGTGTAAGACTAGAAATCCGCGCGGTAAGTGTCAATTCCATCTAGATAATCCCAGTAAAATGGCATAGTTAGCTTGTTTAACTTACTATTTCTTTGAACGCTAGCTCTGTAGATTTATCCATTGTATTTACCATCGTGTTGTTTTAAAAAGGAAGTGTTGGAAAGGTGATTTTTGGAACTCTTGTATAGCATTGTTTCAAACTAGAAAATGTATTTTTTTATCATGGCATTTCATATGCATTCACCTTATGGTATTGTTAAGCATCATCATATATGTCTTTAAGATTGTCTCTACTGGGTTTTATACTCACCCAACATGGAAAACCATTTCCAAGTGGATTGGTGTGCCTCCGTTAAGACAATGGCTTGGGAGGATCTTGGAGCTTGAGGCTCAATTAGTTGTCGTTTTGTTTTATGTTAAAGCTAAGGGTTTCTTTGTATTGAGTTTTAACTCTTTTGATGTAACAGGGCTAAGCCTTGGAAGTTTGTAGCTTCTAAGGTATTTTCTTGCAATGATCCAAGTATTATTCTTGATAATGTGTTAAGGTTGATATTATTGTATCAATGTATATGTCGAGCATGTTGTAGATTCTTGGACAGTAATGCTAGGGATTATGAAAAAAATATCATGAAGATGATTGTGAAAAATTTCCCACCTTTAGATTACACACACAATAAAATATCACACACGAATCAAAGGATGAAAAATTTTCATGATGCATTTCATGATATCTTTTTCATGATCTCTAATATTATTCATTCTCGGATAGTATTAAAGACTTTGATGTTATAATGTCATATGTTTTATGTAGAATGATGGCTTTCGCAAGTCTTACGGGTTATTATTATGGATTTAAATGTCTATTTATTTTGAGACGTTAAAACTAGTTACATAAATGAATATAATTAAGCATAAAAATTGATACAAAAAAAAAAAATTTAGAAATTGAAAAATTGTAAATGGGGTAAAATCTAAATTCTTTAGATAAAAAGACATTTAGGGATACACAATCAGTTTAGATAGGAAAACACCAATTTAGGGATACAAAATTAGTTTGAAATATTATTCAAACAAATCAACAATGAAGAAACATCCAAAATTATTTTGAATTGAATGGTTTGAATATCTAATAGTGTTTAAAAGTGTGGATATTCACAGTTTTCATAAATAGAAAAAATATAAATTTTATAAGTTTTAAGTGTAAATATTCACACTTAAATCTATGACACAAAATCTATTTATGTAAAACTTTACATTTTTAGAAACTACTACTATAGACACCCCATTTTTGACCGCCCTCAAGATTTGGACGTCATCGTTTCAACATCCGATGATTGCCTATGCTCGTGTTTGTTTCGAGTCTCTAAAGGTCTCAGCTGAGCTCCTTGTCTTGAAGTCTCTCAACTTGTCTGTTTTGTGCTTGGTTGTAGACCAAGTGCTTGCTTCTTTGCTTCTGAGGGAGAGGGTGGCTTGCCAGCTATCCTTACAATCCATCGGCCATGGATTGTTCCTGCCGACCATCAGTGGTGGCCGATTGGCCACATGTGTGGTCGGTCGACCACTACTGATAGCCGACGGCTATTTTTCTCTTTTTTAGATATTTTTGTGCTAGTTGTGCCAGCTGTTGGTCACTGAAGCCATCCTCCATACACGTATATAGAGGGATGGAAACAAGCTTTTGGCTTGTTTCCTATATAAGAGGAGGCCTCTCCCCATTTTTAGGGGTTACAAAATTTCAGAGCTGAAATTTCTCTCACTCTATATATATATATATATATTGTGTTTGAAAGTGAGTTTTCTTTACAATTTTGCATACAACCCCTTGATCAAACATCCGTATCTTGGAGCTGAGGTTCCTTAAGGCTTGTTTGGAGTTCCTAAAGCTGGTTTTGGCTCAGAAGAAGACTTGTTTTGCAGTTGTGCTTCAAGGATAAGGCTTTGCTCCTTTTAAGCCTTGCGTTGTCTGTTTGGTAACGTTTACGTTTTCAGTTTATATTTACAAAAATTTTACAAACTGGTTTTTGTTTATTTTTAGAAAAACATAAACTACAAACGCGTTTGGTAATTGACAAAATTTTTAAAAAAATTTCAAAATATAAAAAAGAGTGAGAAATGGCAAGTGGCGGCGGAAGACGATGGTGGAAAGTGGTGACGGTGGGTGGTGGGTAGCTAGTGGTGGTGGGTGGTGGGTGGTGGCGGGTGAGTGGTGGTGGTGGGTGGGTGGGTGTGTGGATGACGGTAGCGGGTGGTAGCGAGTGAGTGGTGGTGGTGGTGGTGGTGGTGGCGGGTGGTGGTGGCAGGTGAGTGGCAAATGGCGGGTGGTAGTGGGTGGTAGCGGGTGGGTGGTGAGTGGTGACGGTGGGTGGGTGACGATGGCGGGTGGTGGGTGGTAGCGAGTGGGTAGTGGTAGGTGGTGGCGGGTGGGTGGTGGGTGGTGATGGTGGATGGGTGGGTGACGGTGGTGAGTGGTAGTGAGTGAGTGGTGGTGGTGGTGGCGAATGTCGAGTGGTGGTGGGTGGTGGCAAGTAGGTGGTGGGTGGTGGTGGTGGTAGGTGATGGTGGCAGGTGGTAAGTGGCAGCGAGTGGGTGGTGGTGGGTGGCGGATGGTGGTAGTGGGTGGGTGGGTGACGGTGGCGGGTGGTAGTAAGTGAGTGGTGGTGGTGGTGGTAGTGGGTGGATTGGTGACGGTGGCAGGTGGTAGGTGGTAGCGAGTGAGTGGTGGTGGGTGGCGGATGGTGGTGACAGGTGGGTGGCAGGTGGGTGGTGGTAGTGGTGGTGAGTGAGTGACGGTGGCGGGTAGTAGATGGTAGCGAATGGGTGGCGGTGGCAGGTGGGTGGTTGGTGAGTAGTGGTGGTGGTGGTGGTGGTGGTGGTGGTGGTGGTGGCGGGTGGGTGGCAGGTGGCTAGTAGTGGCAAGTGGTGGATGGTGGTGGCAGGTGGGTGGTGAGTGGTGGTGGCAAGTAGGTGGTGGGTGGATGGTAGGTGGTTGGTAGGTGGTGGTGGTGGCGGCGGCGAGGGGTGGGTGGTGGTAGCTGGTGGTGGGTGGTGGTGGCAGGTGGGTGGTGAGTGGTGAGTGGTTGTGGGGGGTGGGTGGTGGGTGTTGGTGGTGGAAAATGGTGGCGGGTGGTGACTAGTGTTGGGTGGTAAAAAAAAAAAAAAATTGGAAACTCAAAATGGAAACACATTTTTTGTGTTTCCATTTTTTGGCCAAATTTATAAACTGAGACCACTGATTTATAAATCAAAAATTTTACCAAACAAGTTTTTATTTGAGTTTTTAAAATTTTTGTAAATATAAACAGAAAACTAAAAACGTAAGTGTTACCAAATGGCACCTAAGTGTTTAGCCATCTCTTTAAACTATTTTAACCTGGTTTTTCAACCATAAAAAAACTCTAATTTTGAGGTTTTAAAATAGTGGTTTAAGCCTTGTTTGGTTAGGGGGTGTTTTCCTCCCTCTGTCATTTGGCTTGTAAAGCCTTTTAAGTATTCTTTTAAGAGCTTTTGAGTCCATCTTTTTGGCCTTAAAACCACTAAATTCCAGAGGAATTTTAGTAGTAGAAAGTTTGTTTTGAGGTTCAAAATGGAAGGGGATGGCCCCCCTCCTTGTCTCTCTATGCAATGCCTGGTTAGCATTACAAAGTAGCATGTTCTTATGACTTATGTTAGCTTAGTTCAAGCATGTTTTTGGCCTTATTTTAACATGTTATAACTCTATTTTTGGCTAGTTGGAGCACCTCTTGTTTGCTTCTTACACTTGTAGTGCAATCTTGCTCACTAGCCTTGCGTGCTTGATGATTTAGCCTATCATCCTAACTTGTGTTAACTCCATCTCAGCATGTTTTTGCTAATTTTTTAGTGTGCTTTAACTCTATTTTGGTTGGTCTTGGTCACATGTGCTTCGCTTTGTATAGTTATAGTGTAAATAGCCTTTACTAGCTTTGTGTTTCAAGGCTCTTAGTGTGCTTTACTTGAGTTATTGGCATAATATGGCATCATTTAACATGTGATTTCAGAGCATATATCATTGTCACTCTCTTACATATTCCACTCTTTCAATGCTTTGGAGAGTTGTGCTTTGTGTCTTGTTTATGAGCCAACATGTGAGCATGTTTTTCTTGCCTTTTGTACCTAAGTTTCAGCATGTTTAGGCAATTATTTTGGTATGGTGTAGCTCTGTTTTGGGCTGGTTTGATCATTTGAGCATTATATTGCATGCCTCTAGTGTTGTGTCCTTCACTAGTTTCAATGTTTTGGCTCTTAACATGTTGTACATGAGTTGTTTGCATGTTATAGTCTTACTTGTCATGCCATCTCAGTACTAAAACATCTGCAACCTCCTCATTTTCTTCATTTTTCAAATTGTTTTGAGGGTTGTTTGGCCTTGAGGTTGTGTTTAAGTATAAGGTAGGGTTTGTGCTTAAATGGCTTTAACCCTCTTTTGAGGGTTCCTCCTAGTCAAAGGCATAATCCCTCTCATGTCCTAAACCACCCTTTTGGTTGACCCCTCTCATTAGAGGATTTTTACATTGGACTTAACCAGTTAAGGGACTAATTGGTAAGCTAAAATGTGTAAACAAGAAATGGATCAAGTAAAACTTGAACAAGATAAACATGTTTGTTGCATTGCATATGTTTGGATCGGACGTTAATCCAAACACGAGAAATGTGGGACGTTTCATACTTGAAGTGATGAAACGTGTCACATTTCTTGGTCGCCGTCACCCTTGATCATGCATGATAGGGTGGTGGCCATTTGTGTCTTATGTGAGCATTTATTAAGCTTGTACAAGCTTGGTTTTTAGGCCATCATGCATTGAGATGCTTGATTGGTGGCTTGAGAGACAAGTGCTGCACTCCTTTGAGCTTGAGATATGATAAGGAGGGTGACAGTACATACATTTCCTTGCAAATACATTGCCATGCCTCTGTTTGCTCTCTGTTGCAGCAAAAGGAGTAATTTCAGGGAAACAGTAGTTGACCGGCCACATGTACCAGCCGACCGGCCTCCAGTACTGGCTGATGGCCACAATTTCTAGCCGATCATCCCTCAGCATGTTCATGAGATTAAACAGAAGCAGTCTGGAAGTTGGCATGATTTTCAAAGGTCCAAATATGTGCAAACAGAGGCATTTAGAGGCAAGGTGGTGGATTTTTGGGAGGACGCAACCGAGCATGCATGTCTCCCTCGCCGGCGAAGCCATCTTTATCGCTTTATTAGCTAGTTGTAGTTAATTACATGTGCTGTAATTAATTTAGCTTGGTTCATTTTGTAATATTCTCATTAGCTTAGCATAGCTAGTTATTCGATCTGATCTATAATAATTAATTAGCTATAATAGTTAATTAGTTGGTGTGTAATAAGTAGCTTAGCTTAGTATAGCTTAGCTTATTTATTCGGACCCCCTGTCGTGAGGGCGCAATGTTGTAATAAGGGTGCGTGTGTGTGTGCATGTCTTTTAGCCCTACGTCTTTCTCCATTTTATTTAACTGCTTTCGATGGTTAGATTAGGGACATTTTTAATTAGCATACCTTATGCTTGCATGTTTGCATTCATTCATTTGCATTGCATGCACTGGGCTCGGTGCATCATTCAAACTGCATTGTATTTCAATACTTCTTTGAATACGTGTTATCAAATTGTTACATTCATATGCCATCTTAGATAGCCGAGCCTATTTAATTGCATTTTGCATGTGTTGCATTAGGCATCTTGTATAAGTTAGGATCATGCATTGCTTCTAACTAGTTTTCTATTTTGGCTTGGAGTACACTGTAAGTGTTTACGTTTTAGCATACTTGCATGAATGTGAGTGTTGCCATGATGGCATGCTTACCATGAGACTATATGCTTAATTGATTAACTGCATGAATGCCTGTGGATGAAGGCTTTATTGCTTAAATTGAGATAATTCGATGATTGTGAGTTTTAAACCCACTTTGTGAAATGACAAATCATGTTTCAAGCCCATCATGTTTGATGGCAAATTCGCGCTTTAACCCACTTGAGAGTGGTATTTTCAAACCATTTTCGAAAACAAACATGAGTTGTTTTGTTTCAATTCTTGCGATTTTAGTCTATACTTGTATGCTGTGCGCATCACATAGTAAGTTAGCTAATAACCAGAATAAGAACACATGTGTTTATAAAATAACATATCATTCTTAATAGAGGCCGATCCTTTGATCGGGCGAGCATGGGTGCTCATTTCAGGACCTTCCTCTCTCGTACCCAAGTTCTTGAACCGAGGCAACTTTGGTGATGACGAACATGTGGCCTTAGGTACGAGTCAGGATTTTCTAAATTTTTCAAAAATAAAATATTTAGGTGGCGACTTTGTAATCTGGCAAAGGAGTCCAGTTTTGGCAATATTTGATTTAAAATATGATTTTCCAAAATGACTTGCCGGATTGGATTCTTTGGTGTTTATCAGTCTCACATTGCACTTTGTGAGATTAGATTCAGAACCGTGACAGGAGTCCAAACTGTAGGAGACCAATTTGCGCCTCTCCGAAAGGGGGGCGCGAAAAGAAAGTCGAGTCTACAACTACATTTTTAAGTAATTCAATTAAAAATGTGAACATTCAACCTTTTTAATCTGAAAATTTAACATCCAATAAAAAGTATGAACATGCTCATTTTTATTTTAAATTTTTTTTTTTGAAAGTATGAATATTTGCATTTATTAGAAATTTTCATTTGGATAACTTATGTTCCATTTGGTCTTATGAAAATTCTTGTGATACATCAAATCTTGCGTGATACAAAAAATTACTCAATTGTCACTAGTTACGTAAATGAATATAATCAAGCATAAAAATGGATATTGAAATAGATTTGGAAATTCAAAAATTGTAAATGAGATAAAATCTTGAGATTCTTTAGATTGGAAGGCACTAATTTAGGGATACAAAAAGCATTTTGGATATGAAGACATTAATTTAGGGATACAGAATTAGTTTGAATACATTATTCAGAGAAGTTAACAGTGAAGAAGCATCCTGATTATTTGAAATTAAATGGTTTAAAAATGTGGGGTGTGTTTGGTTTGGTTTTGGGAGATAAATTTTCAAAATTTTTTTGGAGAAAGAGTTTAGAAATTTTTTTGATTTGTTTGGTTGTATATTTTGGAAATAGTTTTAGAGTATGGGAGTTTGGGATGATTTGATATTTTGTTATAATTGAGTAGATGTGTGTGAGAAAAAAAGTAATTAAGAAGGAGAGATGAGAGAGAAAAAGTGATTGATTGATGTGTAGGAGAAAGAAAATGATTTTGGAATTTTTTTTTCTCCAAAATAACTAAACCAAATAAAAATTTAGAAAATTTTCTCCAAAATTTATTTATCAAAAACAAACCAAATAAGGCTATAGTGTTTAAAAATATGAATAGTCACACATTTTATAACAACAAAATATAACCTTTTGGGAAGCATAAAATTTCAAGTGTGAATATTTATACTTAATTTTATAACACAAAAATTGTAAGTGTAAAAAATTCACATTCTTAAATACTATTACATTTTTAAACCATTTCATTAAAAATGTGAATATTCATACTTTTCATAAATAAATAAAAATATAAATTTTTAGGAAGTTTAAACTTGTAACCATGAATATTTATATTTAAATTTATCACAAAAAAACTATAATTGTAAAACTTCACATTTTTTTAACATTCAATTAAAAATGTGAATGTTCATACTTTTTTACTTAAAAAATAAATCTTCAATAAAACGTGTGAGTTCACTTGAAAAAAAAATATTTAATAAAAAATGTGAACGTTTATATTTTTTTCCCTCACGGAAGATCAAATCTATTAGTGTCGACACTCACCTTAACATCTCTCCATAGCATGTAATGAAGAACATGGAAGGGTAAGAAAAGTCATGAAATAGCACACGAATTAAAAAAAAAAAAAAAAAAAAAAAATCCCATGTCACATACTAATTTTTCTCAATTCACACACTTAAACAAAATTTTTTCTTAATACAGTTTTATCTTAGAATAAAAATACCATAATATTCTTATATTCTTTCATTGAAATCCAAATTCTAAAATTGCCAACGCCACCTTCTCATTCACCATCCCATTTCGTTGTCTCTTTCTCCGTTCGCTTGCGACCATCTTCCTTTACGAACCATACACTCCTATAAGCCCCCGTCGCAAACCATTCACTTTCGAGGTCTAGGGTAGGAGGGGATGTGTTAGGAGTGACGGGTGATGGAGGGGCTGGGAGTTGTGACAACAACAATGAAAGGGTTGGGTGGAAGAAAGATTTTTTTTTTTGAAATTTAAGATATAAATTTTATTGAAATAAAAAGATGTGTCCTGATATTTTTTTACTTTTTTATGTTTATACTGAGAATATTTTCATTAAGTGTGTACTAAGAAAAATTTATGTATAAAAATACAATTATGCGTGATATATTTCTGAATAAATAAGATTTATTAAGTTATAAGAATTTCCGTAGAATCGACAATAGGTAAGTTCTCAAAATGTAATTTTCTAGTAATTTTCTCTTTAATTAATTTTCAGTTAAAAAAATATAATTTCAAGCATTAAATTATACTCCAACACCACTTAAATAAATAAATAAATAAATAAATAAACTGCTGAAGTAACCGCATCATTTTCATAAATGTATGCCCCAAAATCAAACTAAAGTAATAAAAGTAAAAATAAAAAAGTATATTTGGTTAGTATATTTGGTTAATGTTTCTATGTTGGACATCCAAGTCACAGTCACTCACATAATCCGAGAGAGAGTCGCAATCTCAAAATTCCTCACACACGACTCTCTCACAAATCCCTGGCAATATGGTGATGGCGATGGAGATTTGGGCTTCGTGGACGGGATGGCGATAACGATTTTAGGTAGGCCGACTTCTCACCCACTGTAGAAACTTCTGTGAAATTTTGATTTCTTGTGTTATTTTTGTTGCTGCTTTTCTTGATTTCTTGATTATTTTTTTGGGAAATTGCGTTTGTTGATTGTTGTGTTATTGGTGTTTGAATGTTGATTCTGGTTGTTTTGTATTATTTTAGCTTTGGCAGTGTGTGATTTTCTCTTCTTGGTTGTTGAGAAACTCCAATTGGATGTATTTTAGTTGCTCCTGTTGGGTGTGTATTACCAGGAAAGATAGGGGTATTCAGTTGGCTTACCCCATTATAGCCTAAGAAGCATAGATATGGATACAGTGATTTGACAAAATTTAAGAAAATAGGATACGGTTACTGCCGGTATACATTTGTAAAAAATATATATTTTAAAATTATTAATAGTGACTTACACATAAGTTAAAAAATGTTGAAAAATTACAATGTATTTTTATAATGTAAAATACTAACCTTTAAGAATTAGGTATTAATTTAAGCTAGTGGCTTGTTTACCTTTTAAATTTTTAATAGGTCTTGCAAATATTTTATTTCAATATGAAGGCTAATATATTTATATTATAATAATAAAACAATTCACAACTTGTTCCCATGCTTTTCTCTTTGGCACTAGTACAAAATGTTGTATTTAATTTATTTTCTTATTTATTTATTGATATTTAATTTTACTATTGTTATATCCTTTTGTTAATCCTTACTTTATAGGGGATATGCATGAAACAATTAGGATACTTGACTTGGAGTATTCGATACTTCAAAATTAAGTATCCGATACTCCAAAATTAATGAAAAATTAATTAAGAAGTACCTGATACTTTTAACAAGTATCCGATATCTATCTGCGAGTATCCAAGGAGTATCGGTATCCAATACAGATACAATATGCATACGTCATCCTATTTGAAGTATCCGTACTTCATAGATTATAGCACATAAGTGGAGAGCACACTTTTGCTCAAAGCTACTATATTTTAGAAATGGAAGCTGTTTTAGCTACCCAGTGGAGTTGCTCTTACCTCCCACTAGGTCTCTCATGATCTGTAAGAGCATCTCCAAGGGAGGAGGTAAAAGAGCATCTTGAGGTGTTTTTGCTAGTGCAACTAATTTTCTCCTCCTCGAAAGGACTATGCATAAAATGCCCATTTTGATTTTGGCTATCCACAATTAGCTAGCCTTCATTGAGAGGCAAAAGGATTTCCTGCTAAAATTGCTTGCTCCATCCATCGTTTGAAAATATTTTTTATAAAAATAATTTAATATATTTTAAAAAATAATAATTTAATTATTTATTTAAAAAAAATATTTGCAAATGTGACATCAACATATGCAGCATGTCATAAAAAGATTATTTATTCATTTATCTATGCTTAGGGTTGACCATTGATTCAATAGTTAAGACTTGGACTAATAACCTTAAGGTTATGGGTTCAAGTCTTGGGACCACCACTTTGTGCATTATGCCAAAGGTTAGGCATGTACTCAATCTTTTCCTTCCCAAACACACATTAATGTGTACTAATTGGGCGTTGTTTTTTATTCATTTATCTATGCTTATAATATTTTTCTTTTAAAAATTAGTTAAATTAGTTTGATTGATTAGCTAAAATAAAGAGTGGTTGGAGTGCACACTAGCTAAATTAGTTGGGCAAAATAAAGAGGGTATTTTTCTGTGTACTATTGCAAGGCATTTTGCCTCCTACCCTTGGAGTTGCTTTAACTTTGAAATAGTGTCTAAATAGGAGTATCATGCACCAAATACGGTCTTAATGAGGAGCTCACTTCTTAGATATCACCATTGTTGGGTCTCAATCTTGCAATGGTAATTTCCTTTAATTCATACAGTAACCCCTCTCATTCATCTGCCTTCATAGACACTCTGAATAGCCATATAAACACTTCTATTGCTTACAATGGTAGTATGAACCTCTATTGGATGAGTAAAACTTTAATACGATGGTGATACTATGTCATGGCATGTATATGGTATCACCACCCAATAATAAATTAATATGTGCGCATACTGAGCCCCACTAAGCAGATGTAGTAGTTGTTGGATTGTATTGTATTTGGTAATTTAATATGGACTAGTGCTCTCTCTATGTTAAATGGACTCGGGTATAGGTGTTGAGTGTGTATCTAAATGTTGGACCCATCAAACCTCAAATTTAACGATATGTGGACTCAGCCAAAAAAAAAAAAAAAAAGGTTATATTTTTATTCTATTGTTTTGGATGAAATGGTGTTATATGTCAAATAGGGATTTTACTCATTTTATAGCAATTATATAACAATATATACTTATAATGATAGTGTTGAATATAAATATATCAGAAGTGTCTAATGGAAAGTATCGGACACATATTCCATACTTTTGTCCAAGTAATATAGATATACATATCAGTGATGAAGTGGTGTCACTGATATACTAATTCTTAGGACCTCTCTTCTGCCATCCCCATCATGGAGTTAGTTGAAGCCATCTTGTTGTGTGAAAGAGAACTATTAACCAAAGAAACAGTGCCTTCTCTTGTTTATCATCCATGGACATTGCAAAATGCAAACTTGAAAAAGATGACAAAAAACAGTTAAAGAATTAGATTCAAAACATCATTCAAAACAAAAGCACCAATCTATGAAAACTAGTCATCTCTTCTTTTTTTAATTTGTGTTTTGGTGAGGTCAAGGCTTCTCTAGTTGACCAAAAATTGATCTGATTCAATTGTTTCATGCTTTCTCAACTTTGAATATATATGTATATTGTTAGAATATAATATATAAAGTGCTGCTTTAATAATTAGGTTAGTATAATTATGTTTTCTCTTTTGCTTTAGCCTTTCGGTGGCCACTTATAGGCTACTTGATGTAACTACTCTCTTCTATAAAGAAGAGTCCTTTGAACCCTGTAAATGAGAACATTCAATAACATCAATATACATTATTCTCTTTCTCTATACATTGAAATTCTACATGGTATCAGAGCAGTGTTAAGAATCTCATAATTTTGCTTCACCGGCGGGCGGCAGCCTCGCCTTGGCCGCCCGCCGGACCTCAGCCCTTGTTATCGGAGCACTGTCTCTCTCTCTCTCTCTAAAATTCTCTGAATATAGAACTATGGTACCAACTTCTCTCTCTGGTCAGAAGCTCATTCCAATCTATATTTGGGAGGCAACCCCATACAGCAGCAGTGGAGAGAGGCAGAGCAGACATCATCATCATTCTGGAGACTCAACCTCAAAGAGTCCAATTTGCCTTCTCTTCAACGCCGTCGGATCAATGACCTCCATTAAAATCAGAAACTTTAGCACCGGTGAGATTGAAGCTGTTGTCATCGCTACCGGTGTTCATACCTTTTTTGGAAAGGCTGCCCATCTTGTGGACAGCACCAACCAAGTTGGGCACTTCCAAAAGGTACTTACTGCAATTGGGAACTTCTGTATTTGTTCCATTGCTATTGGAATGCTGGTCGAGATTATTGTTATGTACCCAATTCAGCACAGGAAGTATAGGGATGGAATTGACAACCTCCTGGTTCTTTTAATTGGAGGTATTCCAATTGCTATGCCCACTGTTTTGTCTGTGACAATGGCTATTGGGTCACACAGGCTATCACAACAAGGTGCCATTACCAAGAGAATGACTGCCATTGAGGAGATGGCTGGCATGGATGTGCTCTGCAGTGATAAGACAGGGACACTAACCCTTAACAAACTGAGTGTTGATAAAAACTTGATCGAGGTGTTTGCAAATGGTGTAGATAAAGAACATGTAATGTTGCTTGCTGCAAGGGCTTCTAGGACTGAAAACCAGGATGCTATTGACGCTGCCATTGTTGGGATGCTTGCAGATCCTAAGGAGGCACGAGCTGGCATCAGAGAGTTGCATTTTTTTCCCATTCAATCCTGTGGACAAGAGGACTGCTCTGATCATCTGGATCATGGGCACTCCATTACTCTGGTAACACTAGCCTTGAGGCTGCTGTGAATTGGGATAGTTGCTATTTTTATAATCAAGTAAGTGGGTTTATTTATCATGATGGAGCCATCAGATTTTTTAGTGGAGATTATATATATGTTATATGGAGCATATCTACATAGCACTGATGCTCTCCCTCTTTCCAAGGCAAAAGGCAGCACTTTCTTCCAAAACACACCCAGACATCAACTTCTGTTCCCTTAAACCAATTTTTTAAACCGTTACTTTATTTTATCTTATTTTTATCTTTTCTTTTTGAACATTACACCACCACCCAACATCCTCCACCCACAACATATTCTTTCTTTTCTTTATCTATTATTATTATTATTATTATTATACAAACCAAAACAAAACAACACCAACATACCACAACCTCTTTTCTTTTATTTTTGTCGGGATCAAACCCGATCACCATTTTATTAAAAAAAAAAAAAAAAAAAAAAAACAAAAAAAAAAAAAAAAAAAAAAAAACCGGCCTTATTTTTTCTCCTCTTCTGCTGTTCTCTTCTTCTTGCCTTTGTCTTGGGCGGCCCTTGCCGGTGCTGCCTCCGTGTTTCCCACGCCGCCGAGTACGTTCACTTCCCGTTGCTCCTCAACTGTCACATATGTCAGACCTCCAAATCTGAGTATCACGGTGGCCTTCCGCTTCAGTTCCTTGTTTTCTGCCTTCAGGACACATATCTCTGCTCGGGCATCCGTATACATGCGCTGGAGCAGAGCCAGTTGGGCTTTTACCTGCTGCACCTCAGTTGTTCTACTCTGAAGCCGGTGCGACAGGTTGTTGACCGCAGTCATGGTCTCAACACATGACCTTAATGTATAATAATTGGCCTCAATATTAGATTGAGCAGCCATTATCTGCTCAACTGCCACCATCGGATAGTTCAACGGCGCAAAACCAGGGGGGCTTGGTCCAGGGGCGATTGGTTGCGGTTCCAGGGCAACTGCCCCGGTTATCTCTCTTGTGCACTCATTGAGGTCGGGAAAGAGAGTGAGCAGACTCCGGGAAGAAGAGGCTATGTTCTGGGTAGCGGAACGGGAAGAAGAAGCCATTTTCTGGGCAGAAGTGTTACAAAGTATCTCTCTCAGCAAAATGAAGAGGTTTTCAGAGGATTTTTCAGCAGATGTTTTGTTCTGCATAAGCGGCAGCCTCGCCTTGGTATAAATAGGCAAGGCAGACACGCGTATCACGCTCCTCTCAACGCCAGACGACAAATCGGCGCGCCTTTTGATGGCTCGACTTTTGATGACTGTCGGGCACGTCTTTTGATGGCACGCCTTTTGATGGCACGCTTTTTGATAAGATTGGGCACGCCTTTTGAGGGTGCAACTTTTATGGGTCCGACAAGACTCTGTAAACTGTCCCGACTTTGATTCCGGTTAGCTTCTATATGGGTCCGACAAGACTCTGTAAACTGTCCCGACATTGATTCCGGTTAGCTTCTATATGGGTCTGACAAGATTCTGTAAACTGTCCCGACATTGATTCCGGTTAGCTTCTATATGGGTCCGACAAGACTCAGTAAACTGTCCCGACATGGATTCCGGTTAGCTTCTACATGGGTCCGACAAGACTTAGTAAACTGTCCCGACATTGATTCCGGTTAGCTTCCACATGGGTCCGGCAAGACTTCGTAAACTGTTCCGACATTGATTCCGGTTAGCTTCACCAACGGTCTGACACGACCATACAGTGTCTCCTATCCTATTTTATTTTATTTTCCCATTTTGTTACTCTCTCCAAACTCAAGTTGGTTGGTTCCTATCCCCCTTGAGTTTGAGGGGGGCTGTTAGAATATAATATATAAAGTGCTGCTTTAATAATTAGGTTAGTATAATTATGTTTTCTCTTTTGCTTTAGCCTTTCGGTGGCCACTTATAGGCTACTTGATGTAACTACTCTCTTCTATAAAGAAGAGTCCTTTGAACCCTGTAAATGAGAACATTCAATAACATCAATATACATTATTCTCTTTCTCTATACATTGAAATTCTACATATATATTTTAACTTGATCAGATTTTCATGATAATGTTGAGTGCCTGAGAGAATTTCAGTGCCCAATCCTGCTTATCGATTTGACTAAAGTCTACGAGGCATAGAGACAGATACAGAATACTGATGTAATACAATACAAATATGGTGATATAACTAACTAGGACTAGCTGCTCAGTTGGTTAGAATCTTTGTACCTCTCTAACAAGTCAAGGGTTTAACTCTTGCCACGTGCAAGCCTTCCCCTCCTCCAAACTACTGTGCCTAATGTACCAATAAAAAAAAAATGGTCAGAAACTTCTATAATTTTCTAATGCAAGATGCTAAACTTTAGGTATTAGTCAATTTACTTTTAAATTTTTAATATATCCACAGCTTACCCTTGTAGTTTTCCCTTCGCACTGAAATGTTACATGTGAAAATTTTATATGCATGTAGGTCAACCTTAAAATTTAAGGCCCAGGCCTAAGACTAGGACCATGGGCTTTGACTGGTCAAAAGGGTGGGCTTAGGCCAACCCATTCTAGATCCTAAAGCCCAAGCCCTGCCTATAGTCATAAAAATATGGGCTTAGGTCCGAGCATGGCCAATTTGGCCCTAATTTGGACCCTAAATTAAGTTTTTATTTTTTAAAATTTTTTTTTTTATGTTAAATTTAAATTTATTGGGAAATGAATAAGGAATTATAATACAAAAATTTGGGCTTATGGACCAAATTTTGGGCTGGGCTTTGGGTATCCCATCGAGCTGGATTAATGGTTGGGTCATAAATTCTATCCTATAGGTATAGGAGCTGATTGTGAATTCCGTAACTGTGGTTTTGCAAGTGATGAAGGTTGGTCTTTTGCATTGATAGATGAGGTGGTTATGTCTTACAAATGAAAATAGAGGCGGGGTTCTTCAATATGTATTTCTTCGTCTATAGTTGTATCATTTTCGTTGTCCGGGATATTTTCACTGTGTTTGATGGGTGTTAGCATCCTGCTAACAATCTTTTTGTGGATGAGGGGTGGGGGTGGATATGCAAATGCTTAACTTGGTGTGTTTTCAAACTATGTCGGATGCTCGTAGTCATGATGCTATATGTTTTTTGTATCTATCCCATGAATTGCAGCTTTGTTGCTATTTATCCTCACAAGTGGCAAAAATAATGGACAATTGAATATTAATTGATAATCTTCCTTAGGCCTCGTTTGGGGAGTGGCTAAATTAGCCAATTAGCCAAAAAGTTACCTTTTTAGCCAAAAAGCTAACAACCCATACCAAAAAGTCAAAGATTCCCTTTTCTCTCTACTTTTTGCACATCTTTTCGTAATTAGCCAAAAAGTCATCCCAAACATACAAGTTTTTTTTACCAACCTTTTTAGCCAATTAGCCAAAAAGTTACTAAATTAGCCTGTTCCCAAACGAGGCCTTACTATCTTCGCATGTATATTCACCCTTTCTAGGCTCAAATAAGTTCATCTCCATTATTTCAAAATTTTACATACTATATAATGTTTCTTGTAATTAATCATCCCAATTATATGTATCACTGATCTCGATCTAAACATTGTTCAACAACTTCAAAGTGCACACATGAATGTGGGAGAGAGAACTGATTAGCATACTATGCATCCAGCCTTAAAATGAAATAAGTGGACTAGATTTATTCTAAGTGAGCCCCACATCACACCAAATTTGAATCTACGTCATACACTTACATTTCAAGGTACAAATTTTTTCTAAAAATTGATATATTGCAGTATTCTATTTTAATCGAATTTTTTATTAAAATTATTTTTGACATATATGTATACAAAAAAGTACGAAAGAGTCCATCAACAATACTGCAATATTCTTGCTCATTAGAATTTGAAAGTAAAACTTTCATCAAAATTAACCCTGAACTTCCTCAATCCATATCCTTTTTGCATGGTTAAATTATGAATAAATTTTATGGGTAATGCTAAAGATTCCTAAAATACCACCCTTAAATTTATCCACACTGGTGTGGCATTGGGTTGGGTCTTCATTGATTTATTCCTAAATAAATCAATAGCTGACATGCAACAACATGTCATTGTGGTTTATAGGTCTTAAGCATTTTTCAAAATAATAGTCTACAATTCTAACTAATTTTAAAAATAAAATAGGATATAATGGTTCTCATAATGATATTGACTAAATAAATCCTATAACAGAAAACTACTTTTCTAGAATGATATTCCACTTTAATTATGTGAGCACATATTTGATTTTAAGTATAAGAATTTGAGGAAAGTAATCTGGGAGGCTTTATTTTTTGCTAGTTTGTGGTCCTTAAGAGAGTGGCAAGGAATGATTTGGTTTTCAAGAATAAGAATTATAATTGGGCAGATATTGTGGAACCCTTAAAGAAATGGTTGCAATTTGAGTCAAGTACTCAAAAAAATGTTTTTCATTTTTCTATTTGATTTTGTCAAATACATTGCGGGTGTTAGAGAATTGATGCATAAGGTAGCAGGTGGGTTGATTAGGATTGTTTTGGATATCAATGAATGACAGTTGACCGTTGTTAAAGTATTGTTGTGGTGCTTGGTGATTCCCTGTGTTTTGGGATGTGGTGCTTTATAATTTTGAGCTTTGGCTTTTTGACACTTATTAAGTGTGTTTGGTTTGAGTTTTCTGGATTAAGTTTTTTGAAAATTGAATTTTTTGGTTTTCGTATTTTTTTTTATTTTTAGTGAATATTTTTAAAATTTTAAACATTTTTTTTTTATAACTTTTTTAGATGCACATTACTTAGATGTATCTAAAAAGTAAAAAATTTGTGAAAAAATATTTAAAAAAATTAATAAATACATAAAATTACAAAAAATGTACTAAATTATTGTATTTTTTTTTTTGTATTTTTGATATTTAGTGAATTTTTAAAAGATTTTTTTTTACAATTTTTTTTTTACTTTTTAGGTGTATTTATGTTAGGTTTGTCTTAAAAGTAAAAAAAAAATGCTTAAAATATTAAAAAAATTTCAGTAAAAACCAAAAAAATGAAAATAAGAAAGTCGGATTTCCTGAAAAGTGTTTTTGGAAAAATGGAACCAAGCAAAATATTTTTGGAAGGGTTGTTTGATTACTTGTTCTTTATGAAGCATAGATAATTCTAAAAGGGCAACTTATCTGTATCGTATCCGTATCGGATATTGATACTACTTGGATACTCATAGATACATATCAGATACTTATTAAAAGTTTCGGATATTTTTAATTAATTTTTCATTAATTTTGAAGTATCGGATATTCCAAATCATCTATTACTTTGCGAAATTAGAATTGTAGTATTTCTTACATACTATTATAATATACTATAATTGTGAGGGTAAATACAAGAATATTTTTTCAATACTTTGCTTAGTTCTTTGATAAGAACATAGTGAATTAAAATAATATAATTTGTCAAATTGATTTATTTTTATTGTATCATGCTCATCCCTTATAACTACATAGAAAGTAAGAATTAGAAAATAAAATAAATAAAATATCGCTGTTCTATTATTGTAATTAATACCTATTTCTTAAATATTAGTATTTTTCATTATAAAATTACAGTATGGTTTTTCAACATTTTTTAGCTTCTGCGTAATTAACGACTAATAATTTTTTTTTTAAAAAGATATCTTAGCCGTACTTGTATCATATTTTTTTAGATGTCATATCACTATATCCATATCGTATCATATCTGTATCTCATATTTGTATCAATGATTCTTAGCTTGTTCTTTGATAGGGGAATATTGTTGTTGGCATCTTCTCCACTTTTCTTTGCTTTTATATATATATAAATATTTTCTTGTTTTTGCTCACATTTTATTGGTGTAATCTCAGTGTAATCCTCTTGTACTCTTTTCAAATCATCAATAAAGTTCTGTGCTGAGAAAAATTAATAAAAAATTGTCTCATGTAAGATGTGAATGTACACATGACTTGAAATGTTTACTTGAGAAGAATAGAACTGAAAATGCTTAAGAAGAACTGAACTGAACAGAACATCTGACTTTAGAAGAAACTGAACTGAAACTTTCTAGGTGTGCTTGAACTAGTGACCTCCATCACCCTTAACTCCTGAACAAGAAACATTATAAGGAAATGGAAGGACTGAATGCAATGTTTGCAAACTAAGAAGATTATCAAAAATAAAAAAAAAATAAAAAAAAATGAACTGTATGTGAAGAGGGGACAAAAAATAATAAACTGTACAGCACCTTAATTATACTAGTCTCAGAGAAAATGTGTATAACAAGGACTAAGACCCATATTAGAAAATTTGTTTGGATTGTTATTATTTGCATTCTTTACCTCAGGCATCGGTGCCTCAACCTTAATAAAGAATAGACAATTTAGTACCATTGGCATGGATTTAGTGATACAGGCCTTTTTCTTATTGTTTATTTCAGTGTTATTAAAGGCAATAGGTGCACCAAGGTCTCCTGGGGCCTAGGCTCAAGACGCAAGGTGAGGCGCTGGTTTCACCAAAGTGAGGCACACCTTGTACCGAAAAAAATATAATTTAATATGTAAATAAATAATTTAAAATTCAACATAAACAAAATGAAATGTTAAACATTTAGTGTTTTTTGAAGATTAGGAATTAAGACTAATTTTTCTTCTATCATTCATTTGGAGTTGAATGCCCTATGTATTGACATCTATAATAAGAGTATGGATTTTCTGTAACTTCATCATATTAAATCAATTGTCAGATTTTAAACAAAATTAATTAAAATAACAATAAAAAGAGCCCTTAAGACCCAAGCCTTAAGCCAATCAGGCCCCTTATCACAGTCATCTAGCCTGAAACACTACAAGTGGGGGTATTCACGGGTCGGTTTGGACCGGTTTCACTATCAACTCGCCACCCAAACCGCCCATCACCGGTCGGAGAATTTAACATCCGATTTCGACCGTAGACGGTTTGAAATCGCAAGCATCGGGCCTTACGGTTTGTCGGTCAGAATCGGTTTTCTCGGGTGATTTTTCCATCAACAGCTTATCCTCCTCTTGCGCATAGACAAATATACATACAGACAGATTTGTGAAAGACAAGGAAAGTAAGAAGAGGGTTGTGGTATGTTGTTGACATTCATAGCTTTTCGATCTAATCCAAGAGCATCAAAACAGAGCGATCTGGATAATGGTTGTTGATGACCGAATGGATCTGGATGCAATAAACCATCAGAATCGGAGAGGGGTTGAAAGAGAGTGTTTGGAGAGAGAGAGAGAGAGGGGCATTACAGTTCTGCGAGAAAAAATGAAGAGTGAACAGTAGACAAACAACAATACATAAAACATGTATATCATAACATCATGTATATATGATGATGTGGCTATAATCATATATATTAAATATATATATACATATATAATTAATCACATGGATCCATGTATTGAAAATATCAATCTGTCTGTGCTATAGGGTTAGGCTAGGGATGCAAACGAGCCGAGCCAAGCCGAGTCTTGCTGAGCTCGAGCTCGGCTCGTTAAGCTATCGAGCTCGTTTATTGAGCTCGAGCTCGGCTCGATAAGGAACTGGACTCGAGCTCGGCTCGGCTCGTTAATTTTTGTCGAACTCGAGCTCGGCTTGGCTCAGCTCGATAAATTTTTTTTAATATTATTTATATTATTTAAATATAAATTTTTAAATAAAAAATATTATTTATATTATTTAATATATAAAAAATGCATTTATATTATTATTTATATATATATTTATATATTTTTAATATATAAATAATGTATTTATATATTATTTAATATATAAATAATATATTTATTATATAATTTAATTATAGATAAACGAGCCGAGCCTACCGAGCCGAACACAGGCGAGCTCGAGCTCGGCTCGTTAACGAAACGAGCCCAATAATCGAGCTCGAGCTCGGCTCGTTTACTAAACGAGTTGAGCCGAGCTGAGCCTGTTCACGAACAACTCAGTTTATTTGCAGCCCTAGGTTAGGCACTAGACTACCTTACTATTGGTCAAATATTTATTAAGGTTTTTTTTTTTTTTTTGTTTTTTTTTCTTGCATTTGAAATGTGAAACGAAAGGGAAAAGAAAGGTTTGACCTTTTTTTTTAGCCATGTGCTACTTTTTCTGTAATTGATACAGAGACTCAGAGTTTTGATTATTATTATCACGTGAAATCAATCTGACTGTGCTATAGGGTGAGGCACTAGACTACCTTACTATTGGTCAAATGTTTTTTTGTTTTGTTTTTTTTTTTTTTTTTCTTGCATTTGAAATGGGAAACGAAAGGGAAAAGAAAGGTCTGACCTTTTTTTTTTTTTTGAGCCATGTGCTACTTTTTCTGTAAGTGATATAGAGACTCAAAGTTTTGATTATTATTATCGCGTAAAGAGTGAAGATATTTAATTTCTATAAGCCTGTTGGACTATTTTTCGGGCGGTTCGAATTTAGTTGGTTCCCAAGGAACACCGTCTACCGACCGAAACATTGATAAATTTTACATACAATGACTGAGTCGACTGCGAAGGCTTTTTGAAACCGACCATAATCATTCGGTTCGGTTCAGTTCGGTTCGTTTCGGATTGGTCGGTTTCATCAGGTGATTCGATTTTTTGAACACCCCTAACTACAAGGCGCAAACCTTGGGCTTGGACGGGACTTGGACCTAGGCACACGCCTAGGCGAGTTTTATCGAAGTTGCTTGGCCTGGAACACTACAAGGTGCAAACCTTGGGCCTTGATGAGACTTGGGCCTAGGCGCATGCTAGGTGCGCCTTTAATGACATTGGTTTATTTCCATTTCTTGCATGCAAAGTATGATAAAGAGTATTAACAAATAAAGTTCCAAGAGAGATATTGTCTGTACAGAGGCAAACTTTGGTGAACGCTTAGTAGCAGGAACCTTCTATTCGAGTGGTGTTTCTTACTAAGAAATGCGATTCTGTGCTCCCAAGTAAGAAACTCGCTCCCGTCCAAGGTTTTAAAAAGCGGCCACAACCGTTACGTAACGTTGTTACGTAATGGTTTTGGCGGTTACCACCACCCATTACGGCCGCTTTTGCAGTGTGATTGAGATTCACAGGTGTGTCGGCCGTAGCGGCTGCTGTAGCGGTCATAACGGTGCCGTAACAGTCGTAACGGCCTGTTATGCACCGTTACGTAACGGTTCCAAACTGTTTCTTTCGAAAAAATACAAAAAAAAGATGAAAATGGAAAAAAAAGGGATAGAGAGAAGAAGGAAGATAAAGAGAGAATGGAGGAGCAAGAGATAGAGAGAGAAGAGGAAAGATGAAGAACATGTTATTGATTTGTTGAAATTGTAAGACCTATGTTATTCTATTTAGCTGCTATCATTAAACCATTTTGTTTGTGTGTGTCTATCTATATATTGTTTGAAAATAATAATAATAATAAGTGTGATTATTATCTATTTGGCTTGGTTAAAATATGTATATATATATATATGTTTAGACTCTTATTTATTCTCTTACTTTTGTCATTGTTTATCTTATATATAATAGTTAGTGATTGATTTTTTGTATAATATAAAGTCATTAATTATTAAAATAAAATGTAAAAAACTTAGTTTATAGTGATTTAAAAATATGAAATATATTGGATCATACTTAAAAATTTATAAAAATTTATCAATATTTATTTTTAACTCAATAAATATGATCATGGAAAAAAAATATGCGTATCGGTAAGTTTTTTTTCAAATTGTGCGAAAAATAAAAAAATTCACGATTCCGGTTACCGCAACCGTTACACTACGGCCTTTACACCTCGCAACCGCGTCACCGCCACCGTTACGGCGATCGCAACCACTTTTTAGAACCTTGCTCCCGTCAATAAGGAAACTCGCTCTCAATTGAGATAGAAATCTCTCAAACTTACAAATTTCATAGAAATAAAAGAAAAACAACTTAAACTTATTCTAATAGTTTCTATTTATATAATATTTATTTATACTTAACAAAGACAATTTGTAATTGACATAAATCTCTGATATATATTTATATTTTAATACATATGCTACAACTAAGCAACAGAAAATAATTGTTAGAATATCTTTATATATTTAATAAATAAATACATACACGCTCCCATAGCTGCTTCCAACATAAGAAATTTTATTTTCCGTCGCTTCTCCATCCCCGCTCCCACTTCCACTCCAGCCCCCGGCCCCACTTTGTGTAACTAAGGTTCAACGACCCATCTCAATGCTTGTGTAGGTTATTGAGGCCCCACCAGTACTAATTGTTGATGTACTAGGTAGGTTATACATGGGAACTGGCATCTTCATTGGAAGATTTGGCATTGCTGCCTCAAAATGAAGCACTTGAATAGCTTGCCTTATTGATGGCCTCAGACTTCGGTCAGGATGAGCACACCACAGGCCAACAATCATCAAACACTCTGCCTGCTTCACCTCAAAATTCATATTAATCTTCTCATCTACAGCTGAAAGAAGTTGCCCTCTTCCATAGAGCTCCCAAATCCACTCCACTAACCCAGTCTGAGACTCTTCATCTCTGGGATCTACCGATTTTCTCCCAGCAGCAATTTCTAATATAACCACCCCAAAGCTAAAAACATCGGTCTCTTTACTTGCCTTGCCTGTACTTATGTATTCTGGTGCCAAGTAGCCTAAAGTTCCAGCCAAACCGGTTGTTTGGGGGCCTAATTCATGGTCCATAAGACGAGCTAAGCCAAAGTCCCCAAGCTTGACATTGAAGTTTGAATCTAGCATTATATTGCTCGACTTGATATCCCGATGGACCACACATTGCTCCCATTCCTCATGTAGATAGAGCAATGCAGAGGCCAAACCAAGAGCTATCTTGTGTCTCAAGGCCCAAGTGAGAGGACTCTTCTTGCCAAAGAGGTGAGCGTCAAGGCTTCCATTTGACATAAACTCATAGACAAGAAGAAACTCACCTTTGTCATGGCACCAACCCATGAGCTGCACCAAATTCCGGTGTCTCAATTGGCTGATAATCTTCACCTCAGTTATGTACTCCTTTTTCCCTTGTTTAGACCCTCTTGAGATTTTCTTCACAGCTACAGTCATATCTAAATCACTAAAGTACCCCTTGTAAACGCAACCAAATCCTCCTTCTCCCAATTTTCTTTGGCCAGAGAAGTTGTTAGTAGCCGAAACAAGATCCATGTAAGAGAACCTTCTTGGTCCAGCACCTCTTTCAAGATCATCATTGATCGATGTCAAGTTAGTCGACTCCGCTGTTTCCCTTCTATTATGTCTCCTTTTCCACAAAATTATAGACGTTATGATCCCCCCCAAAATCAAAACACCCACTGAAACTGTTAGGCCTACTATTAATCCAATCTTTTTCCCCTTCTTTGTGCTTGTGTCTTTTGTATCCAAACTTGACCTAAACTCCCATGATTCAAGCGTGTGACGCTCTACGTTCTGACCGGTAGCAGCTGCAAATCCAACCTTGACCCACTCTGGTAGAACCTCCTTTAGGTCAATTTGGTAAGAAAGACTTGAATTCCCTTGAAAAGTAGGGTTTACCTGATAGGACCAGAACACACTCAAATTCTTAGTAGTGGCATTGTAAGTAATCCAAGCATCGGCTGTATCTCCACTATGCAAGCTAGCATTCCAAGGGGTGGTAATGGCTGATGCAATGGAATTGTTATTGATCCCAACATGCTCATATGAAGGATCCCATTCAGGATTTGGAATAGGAATCGAACTCGACCACAACTATTTGGTTCCGGGATGAATCACTAGTTGTGGTATTGAACAGGCCTAGGAAGCCACCTGCCGAGTTTGGTGGGATATGGAAATCAACAGGAGCAAGGAAGAATGCAATCCCGTGACCATAGTTGCTAAGCCCTTGGGTATTGATGTTGAAGGAGAAATGGGTGGTGAAGTCAGAGACCTTTCCAGTGTTGGAGTCCCAGAGCCGCACACTTTCTGCATAGGTGGCCCAGCCAACACGACAGAGATAATTGATTTTGTTGAATTCAATGGCTCCAACAGTAAGGTACTGCATCTCCTTCATAGACTATGTTGGTTGCATCAGGATCAAAGCGAGGTATCTGGAAATAAACTGAACTTGCCAAGGGAAGAAGAAAGAAGAAAAAGAGGAGGAGAAGAAGAGAATAATATGAGCATTTGGAGATGTAAATGAAGTTGGAATGTTGTAGAAAGAGATGGCCATGATTGACAATTGGGACTAGTAGTTGAGCAAGTACATGATATACTGGCTCTTGAACTTTATAGAACTTTTATACTGAAACTAGCTATAGCCTAAATTTATTTAATAATTTTGTTTTGTTTACGTATTTGAGGCTCTTTGTCTAGTCTAGTCGTCAGGTACATATAGAGTCCTTTGTCCTACAGTTATACCCAATTATCCGGACAGGTCCTACAATGGTCTGCAAGAGGATCAAGTACTTCATGTGATTCGAACGCATGTCACTCGGCTGACCCGTTCAATTAGCTATAATCTAAATCTTGATGGTCAAGTTTCACCTACTAGATTATTCAATACCTAGAAGAAGCTTCATTGAAAGGGAAGCATATTTATTCAATACCTAGAAGAAGCTTCAATGAAAGGGAAGCATATATCTGAAAAAAATAAAGAATGACTGGAGCTTTGTAAATCCTTTGCCGGCACAACAGTGTCAACCTTAAAAAGTCAAAATAAAGAAAACAATTTAGTGATAATCTCAAACATTACTTGCACATTACTGTCCAACTAATCTGCAGAAAACTAACATTTATTGCCGTGAAGTTCAACAAACTTAGCTGCTGTTTCTTGTGATTGAAGTTCAACTCTTTCGTTGAAATGTAATTGGTTGACGAAAACATCCAATAGTAATACAACTTGATTCAATTGTGAACAGTTCATAAGAATATAAAAAGGGACTAGACTATACAAACAAATCATCACAAAGAGTTGACCTCGAAAGGTTGGCATCTGAAAGAAGGTGCAAAATTTAGGACAGAATAATTTGCTTACTAAAATTGCATTTCTTGTCACTTTCTATAGATGAAATGGAGTCCAGTTGTGTTAGGGGCTAGTATGGTTTGGTTTAAAAGTAAATCGATGACTAAATCACTGCTTAGGTCCAGGAAATTTGGAACCAAACCAAATTATAAAAACCACACCGAACTAATAACATGTATTTCAGTTCGGTTCGGTTCATTTTGTAATGACGATCTTTAGAAACTTGTCATCATTTACAATTCTAGCGGTTGGCACACGCGATACATGTGTAATTCAAGTAAGTGAAAATAATAACAAATAATAATAAAATTAATATCATAATGTGTGCTGCTCAAGTGGTAAGGGTTTTCTTTCTTAGATTAAAAGTCTTAATTTTAAGTCTTGTGCACTTCAATATTTGGGTAAGTATTTGCACTTCTATATAACTTTTTTGTTTTATTTTAACTAGAGAAATGAGAGACACACAGCATAAGGAGAAGCAAGCAAATGCTTGGACACCAAGTCCAACTTCCACTTTATATTACAATAATAATAATATAGGATTGTATAGATGATCACAAAATATTTTTGACAATCTACTAAAACATTAAATAATAATTCAATATTTTTCAAGCAATGATGGTTTAGATGAATGCTTAGAATTAGTTCTATCACAGTAAGATTAATTACTTGTGTGTATACATATATATTGTATATAGGTTTGATTCTAAATTGAAACCTTAACTACAAAATCATGGATTAAACCATGAGGTACAATTTGCTTATTTTAAGAACTAGAACTAAACCATGCAATGGGTTCTATAATTGTAGATGTGATCCATACACTTTTTGAAAGAAAGATTGCAGTTTTAAACCAATCACAAATTATATTTTGTTTACTTAGTCTATGAGGAATGACATGAAATACTTTATTAATGATTTTGTAGAAAATATTAAAAAATAATTCTATAGACACTAGCACTCGTATTAAAATTTATTATAAGAACAAGAAACCATATATTATCGGTGGTCGAAAGTAATTATTCTTGGACATCTAATGATGTTTGAACAAGTCTGCTTTAGTAAGTTTTTTAATATGAAAAACTTAATATAAAAAATTGCAAAATGCTTCCTACCCCCAGTTTTCTTTACACCCAGTGACACCCAGTGCCACGTGTCACTGGGTGATTGGACTGAAATAAAAAAAATAAAAAAAAAACTGACCAGTGGGGGAGCCCCACGTCACTGGGGGTCAACCCCCACTGGGTGTATAAGGGAAAGTCCTAAAAAATTTGTACATATAATGTTGCTTAATAATTGGTACACTACATCAATTTTGATGAGTTGGTTTACGATTCCATTAAAAAGATGACAAGTGTACTAAATTACTAAATTATTGGCTTTTGCATTTGCAAAAACCCTTCTCTCCTCTCTCCTCTTTCTTCCCTCAAAATCTCTCTCAAATTTTCTCTCCTCTTTCCATCAAAGTTCCCCCTCCATTTTTTTTTTGTTTATTCTTTTATCCAATTTCAAATATGAGATTTCCATAGAAGATCTATTCACCTGCTCCATCCTTTCCCTCTCTTAATAATACTTTCTCATTCTCAACTCATAAAAGAGAAATTTTAGATAATTTTTTTTAGCCTGTAGATTTGTAGACTTAATTATAATGGTGTTTTGACTTATCTTTTGGTTTGGTGTGGTCTGGGTTGTACTGATGAAAATGCCCGGTGCTTTCTCTTTGTAAAGGGAATCAATAAAACTATTTGCTGTTGTTTTCTTTTGTATTACTTTATGCTTCATGTTCCATCAATAAAAAAACTTCATTTCATTTTTCTTGGTGAATATAATGGTAAGAGATAAAAGACTGATTTTTTCATCAGAAATTTTCGAATGAGTTGAGAATGGGAAAGTGTTGAGAGGGGGAAATGATGGAGTAGGTGAATGGATTTTCTGTGAAAATTTCAGATTTGAAATTAGAGAAAAAGAACAATAAAAAAGAAAAAGAAAAAACATTGATGGAAGGAGGAGAGAGAGTCTGAGAAAGGAGAGAGGAAAAAGTGGAGAGAATGGTTTCTGGTGGTCTAAGAGACAAGAATTTAATAACAGTAATATTAGAGATTTTAAATATTCTATTAAAAGTTTTACTAAATGTCTTAGATGGGTGGAGGAGCTACACAATATGAGTCTCACATTCATGTGAAACATTTGATAAAATTTTTGAAATTTTTAGCATTTTTGATTTAATAATTTAATACCCTCGTCATGTTTTTAATGGAGGACGTGATGTACCTGTTACATTAAATATTCTTTTTAAAATTGACTTTACTAGTACATGTGACTTGTTGGCTATTTGTACCACATACGTCCAAAAACTAAAATTTTTAACAAAAATGATTTGTCTCCTAATTTTCTTCCCCTTAATTCCCTAATTTCTTTTTTGAAAAACTGTTTTTTTTTTTTTTTTTTTTTTTTTTTTTTTTACGAAAAGTGGGAATTGTGGGGATTCGGGGGACTCTCCCTCGAGGTCCCAATCAAAACCGAATTTTTAATTAGCTTTGACTAAGTGTATTGTAGATGGTTATTAAGAGCAAATGGTATGGATTGCGGGCCCATTGTTGACTTGAACATTGGGAGTCAGAAATATATTAATTTAGGATTAATTATACTTTTCATTCATATAATTTTATTTAAATTTCATTGTAGTTCATATTATTTCATTTGAAATAATTTGATCCTTACACTTTAAGTTTAGTTGTAGTTTATTTTTCTATCTAAATTTTGTTAATTTTGTCTGTATGTATACCTTAAAAAATTGACAAGTATTCTAAAATTACTAATTTCAACCTCCAATGTAGACAGAAGGATCAAGTTAAAACTAGCCTTAAAGTGTATGAATCAAATTATTTAATTTGAAATTATAGGGATTAAAGTAAAATTTAGATCAAAGTATAAGAGTAAAAAGTGTAATCAACTCAAATCATATTAACCATGAAAAAGTGCCTTGAATTTTATCTCGAAACGAAGTGTATAGTTTAGATTTAAAATTAGTAGATTTAGGCTTCACCTAGAATGATTGTGATTTATAAATTTCTGAGAATTTTTCTTAATAATTTTTCTGAGTATCTAGTATTGTTATTAATTTAAAGAGCAAAATGCATAAACACATTGATAGAAAAAAATATATAAAATTACAAAAATCCAGAAGTTTGATGTACTACTATGGAAAATTATGATAGCGTTTGATAGAATTTTGTAAATATGATTTGAGAATAGAGTTGTATTTTGAGTTTGTGAGTTTTTGAATTATGATTTGAATGTGGAAAATTTGTTTAGGTGAATGGTTTTGAATTGAGTGGAAAATTTTTGATGTGACATGTGATATTTGATACAAAAACTCACAATTGATAATCAAACATATAACTCAAAATTTTATTCAAAACTCATAATTTTTTTTATTATTTAAACTATAAAAAATATCAGGTGCCAATTGTTAAAAAAAAATAAAAATAAATAAACAATAAAATAAAATAAAATAGTACTGCTCTGGTCAATTGGCCAGATGTTCGGGAGGACGACCGATTAGTCCAAATTTTTTCGCCTTGTAAAGAGTTTTTAAAAGTGAGTGTAAAATTAATTTTTGAAAACGCTAAATAAACACCACACTCAAAAATAAGTGTGAAATTATATTTTAAAAGTTCTACGAAACGGATATTTTGCTCCAAGACAAATACAGATGGTGCATTACTTTGAAATAGTAGAACTTACCAATTTTTGTCTCTTTTTAAGAGATAACACAACAAATGTCCTAACATAATGGTGTAAATACTCCGGAATTACCATATTATTTGGCAAATATTATAGTCAATGAGATACGGTGAAGAATTGAAATGACTTGATGTTAATATTTTCTAATATTGATCATTCAGATACGTGTAACATATAAAGTCATCTTTCAAACTTTGAAATTGTCAATTTTGCTCTTAATCCTGACAGCAGCTTGATTGATTGCGATTTGATTTCAAATCTCATAATTTTATTTATTTATTTATTTATTTTAATACAAACGTATTTTTAGGAGCATTGGTTATAATGTGTACATTTCTTAATATTTTTTTGGGACAAAATGTATAATTATTTAAAGTATATTAATCGAGCAGTGGCGAAGATAGGATAAGACCAAGAGGTTATGTGCTGTTGAACCTTTAATATTTATACTAATATCCTTATATATAAAGATTGTGTTATATTATTGTTTGTATTGAAAATGACCATCTTATCAAATGTTACTAGCGTTGGTCATGCAATAAATGCATGTGCATGGTAGCTTTTGTAAATTTTTAGAATTTGAAAAGTGTTGGTGCATACATGCATTTATGTTATTTTAATATTAAATTTGATAAATATATATATATATATATATTGTAGTGCATTCATGTATATATATACATCATGTGATAAAGTGTAGTTAAAGATTATACAGTAATGCAATATGATGAATTGAAAGAGTTCGAGGGTGTCATGTGAAAGTTTAGGAGTACAATTGATTTATTGTTATATTTAATATGAGGCTCTTCATGTTTTGATGGATGTGTATATATAGGAGGAAGTGTACATGAAAAATATGAGTATATATATTTTATATTGTGTTTATATAGCAATGGTTAGGGAACTTGTAAAGGTGTTTTTATGGTGTAGCTTTAAACTCACTCACTTGTGCAGGGTTGGTGGAGTCAACACGACTAAAAGTCGGTTTGTTGTATCCTAGGGAAGACATGTTAATATGTGATAGTCTGTTACATCGGGAAGTGGTAGTTTTTACCAATTGAGAAGGTCTTGAATCCCCTCAAAGAGAGTGAGATTATCGCGCCTCAGTCCGATTTATTGTATATTCATATATTTAGAGATGTGATGTGTAATACATATTTAAAATAGTGGATGAGGGGTAATATCTGTGGATGTAGGTGGATTTGCCAAACCTCGTAAATCTGATGTCTTCTTATGATGGTAATTTGTATCTATATTTATTTTGACTATAATTATTTATTTATTTTGGTAAATATTCTCACAAAAAGTTTTACCCCTAAAGACTAAATAGGGGTATAAATATGGCCCGACCCGGCCCATATTGGGCCTCGTTGGCTCTCACAAAATTCGGGCTGGGGCGGGCTGGGCCACGGGCCAAAAAGTTAAGCCTAGGCCCAGGGGTATACAGGCCTTGGGTGGGCTTAACTATTTTTTTTTGTTTTTTTAAATTTTTTTACTAAAATTTTATTATTTTTCACTAAAAAAGACACAGGGTCTCAGGTTGGGTCTTGAGTGAGCCTTAAGCGGGCTGATGGGTTAGACCAGGCAGGCCGGGCCTATAGGCAGAGCCGGGCTTCAAAATGATGGCCTAAGCCTGGGCCCAAACGGGCCTAAAAAGGCCAGGCCTATACCAGGCGTCCACAGACAGCGGGCCATTTTTACATTTCTAAGACTAAAGTGCTTTTTCCAAGAGGAACAACTCAATAAAAGATTGCCATGTGGCAGTAAAGAGAGAGGGTGAGTAACAGTGGTAGTAAGAGGGAGAGGTGAGTAAGAGTGGGTAATTTTACCAAATCGAGAGGGTATCATTATCTGGCCCTATTTTCTTGGGGATGGTGATCAATTATGCTAGAGTCAACTTCCAAGTCAAATAAGATCCCTAAATTATACAGGTAGGCTGGCGATTGGAAGATTCATAGAGGAAAGTAGCACATGATACTCATCTAAACTAGAGGGAACTCCACTAACTCTCCCATCCAATGACCATATTTGAGACTCATAAATTGTTGCTATATACAAGGATTGTGCTTTGACCAACGGGACACATGCTAGCTATCTAAGACCCACCACCCATCAACCCAATGGTTGAGATTGCAGAAGGCACAACAACACCCATTTCTTGAGGGATACTCCATAAATGGCATTTGCAAATAAGGCAACACGGACACGTGGAGCCACTGAGGTAATTAAACACCCTACTAACCAAAGTAGTAGAGAAGTTTCAGGAGGTCGTTCCTGACTTCCAAGAGGCACCCAACAATTATAAATAACCGTTTGCAAGATGGAAAAGGGCATCCAAACCAATCCAAATCAACACAACTTACATTGGCATCCATGTCATTAGCTTAGCTTAGCTTAGTTCAAGGCATCAATGCTATAGTTTAGTTTAGGGCATCTATGCCACCGACATTTGTATCGTTCAGATTAGTTCTTGCCATCATGTTATTGTCACAATTGTGTTCAATCCATTGTAATTCAATTGATGTTACTTATTCTTTTTTTTTTTTTCCACTTATTTGTATTTTCAATCTGTTGGAATGCGAATTCTTGTTTGTGTTCTTCTCTTACTATAATCTCTTCCTCACTTTAAAAAAAAAAAAAAAAACCCTTAGGAATTGTATAGTTCTCTTTATTAAGGCAAGTAAAGAACCATGAGCCTTTTAGCTATAAATATGTAAGGATTCTGATAGTTTTAACTGTGAGAGTTTGGAAGAATAAAAGAGAGAGAGAGAGAGAGGCTTTCTCCATTGTGTTTGTTTTCCAATATTGAATAAAGTTGAGTTTCCAACTTTAATATATCTCTCTGTGTGTTTTGAATGACCACCAGTAATTCTAAGATTCTCATTCCTCCAACAAGTGGTATTAGAGCCAAACAGGTCCAGAAAATGAAATTCAAATAATAATATAAAAAAAAGCAGAGCACAATTATGTATTTTTCTCCAAACTATACAGAATTCGAAGTTGTCAAAATTAATTTTTGAGTACATCAGAGTGTTCATCTTGTTATCAAGAGTCCAACAATACAAAAATTGAAGCCATTGGAGTACTCACATGCTATCACACGCTCCCACAAAATCATGAGTAAGGCCCACACGCACCACGCACCATCTCAAGCGAGAAGCAGCCGTTTTTGTTGCTGACTAAAGAATATTCCGAGTGAATATTCTGTTCGTGTCAAGGTCAACCAAAGTTGACCCACAAAGTCAGTTCTGACCTGTATTCAGTAGTAGAAGACTTGACCCGTTAGATAACTACATCGTATAGTTGGTACGGTTGCATCCGGTTTTGCTAAAAGGTTTTTGAAATTGCAACATAACCCCAAAAGTTTCTAAAAATTCAATTTTAGCCCCAGATTATTTTGGATGTTTTTACTTAAGCCCTTGAAAATTCTAAAATTTTTACAGAGTGTGTTCCTAGCTAAATCAACCTTTCTGATAGGGCTGTTCACGGGTCGAATTGGATTGATTTTTCTATCAATCCAGCAACTGACTCGACCATGACAAGTTGAAGATATAATCAACCACTTTTGAGTGTTCATAGCTGCTATTCAACATCAATTTACTAGGAATAACCCAATTTAGGGTTTGTGTCACGACCCAAACCCGTCCCTATAGGTTTAGCATCGTAACCGACCAGTAATCCTTAGATTACCGAAGGCCTCTGAACAGATTAACATATCATAAGGGGCTGCGGAAGCAATAACATAAATATAAATGTCCAATGAACTGTGCTGACTTATATGAAACAGAGTAATTTAAAACTTTATATACAAATCAGAGTGCCAACAAAACATTATACCACACACGTTACAGATTCTTGAGTACAGCCAACATAAACAAATTCAATTTCATGCATAAACAGACTAATCAAAACTTGAACCCCTGACACTTCGGGAACCTCCACGTGAGGCACAATGGTTGGCTGGTAACAGAACACAATCCCCTTACAATAACCTTTGGGCTCGACTCCAGAATTCTCACCTATATACATATATTTACAAACAGGGAGCTATAACCCAGTGAATAACATTAAAGTAAAGGGATTAGTGAACGAATTCCGAACATTTTATACGTATATAACAGATCATTGCATAATCATAGTCATCTCATATCAGAACATAATAATGGCATATCCTATAAAACATATCGAACATATCACATAACGTCTTCTGACTAGAGTAACCGGTCCCGAACATCAATTAAACACATATCACCACAATGAAGTGGCTAACGAGATCTCGTAAATGTCATGGACCCACATTTTCATGCCGTCTCCCATGACTTGGGACTATCTATGGATGCCATAATAGATTTCAAACTTGGAATGTTCGTTCACAGAAACATATATCATTTCAGAAAGCATAGCTTATCACATTTCATTTGGAACATAATTTCATATAAACGTATCTTTGCGATAACGTTACTCACAGTGGTTCCCGTAAATGGTCAATCAATCCTCGAGTCTTGACCTACAATCACAAAATACATAGCACAAAATATGTCTCATTATTATTTATTTATGTGGTCATACATGGCTTAGCTTTTTCACTTTAATTTTCCATTCATTCCATGTTACACAACTTGTTTATATTGCCCATATACTTGGATTCTACACATATATCCTAATTCACTTACTTATGTTATCTCTTAGCTTATTAATCTTTAACGGCTCATAAATCATGCCTAGGAATGCCCATAAAGAGATGGGAGTGAAGATATGTGCTTAAAACTTCTTTTGAAAACATGCTGAAAATAGGTTGGTGGCTAGAGCCAGCTTTTCTTGGCTAGAGCCAGCAGAAGGCAAAAACAGAGCTCGCTCGAGCCAAGACTTCTTCACTCGAGCCAGCCTTTTGCAGAGTGCAAAATTCTAAGAGCTCGAAATGTTGGCTCGAGCCACCACTTCTTCGCTCGAGCCAACTGTAAAATTCTGGGCAGTAAGCTCAACAAAAATGGCTTCCAAACCACCTTCAAACCTTAGGGTCTTGCATGATTTGATCAAACACACAAAAAATAGCTTTAGAAAACTTTAATAGCAAGACCCTTGAAACATCTGTTATTTAAAAACTCATCAATTCTTGAAAGGTTTGAACCAAAACTTCTTCATGCAATGTTTTTCAACTCTTCCATGGTTTTTCATAACATGCAAATGGTGACTAACAACTCGTGAATTCTGGAACCAAGGACAAGATTAAAGCTCACATGCATGCAAGGCCTTCAAAACTCCAAAATGATGAAACCAAAAGTTAATCTCCAAGAACTCACATGCAAGACATCCACTTGATCATAGACCCATTGCTCTACAATTATCATGAAATTGGCTCAAAGATATGTTAAGACCATGATGCATGGGAGGTTATCTACAGAAAATAGGCTCAAGATACTTGCCTAGATGATGGATTCAAACAACAAGAGATGGCCTTCCTAGTTCCCTTCTTCTTCGTCTAGCTCTCTCTCTCTCTCTCTCTCTAGATGGGCCACATGAGTAAAAGGGGTGATACAACCCTCCTTCAGCTTTCATCAGAATGTATACAACACACACACACACACTCTCACATTGAGCACATACACGTGCTCACACATGCACACTCCAACACACACACACAAAGATTAATCCTCTACACCCAACACCACCAAGGCCTAGCACACCTCACTCTTAATCACATCTTGGATTATTAATAGAATTAATTTAGGCACCAATCTTGCATTATTTAATTCAAACATAAGTAACCTTAATTTATTCGGGTTAGCACGAAATTCAATTAATCTCAAAAATAGTTCCCGTCAAGGCTCAAGTTAATCACATGCGATTTTACGAAACCGAATTAATTTTTAATAAAATTTTCCATGGTGTTCTAAAAATTCTAAATAGTCAATCCATGTGCTCAATTTGGTTTCTGACAGCATTTAGGCTAACAATTTCAGATTCAAAGTAGAAATCATGACAAATAACTTTCAAATCAAATAGATATGCACCAATTACTACAAAGCACATAATAAACCCATAATTAATTTTATTCACTTAATTAAGATCCTTAATTACTGATTAGTGGCTAATTACAGATCGGGGTTGTTACAGTTTGGCTCTTCATCATCGAGTCACGGTCACAGACATGTTTTGGAAATTGGAATAATGGAGGTAAATGAAGGATTTTGGGAAAGAGGGAAAGAGAAATAGTGTGAGAAAAAGTTGAAGAGGTGTGAGGAAGATACTGAAAAAGATGGAGAGCAAAACTTGCGTGAGAGATAGAGTAGAGGAGAGAAAGAGAGGGGGGTGAATGCATGTAAGTGAGAATGAGACAATTGAAGAGGCGCGTGAGGAAGGAAAATACAAAAAAAGAGAGAGTCACAGCAAAACACGTGAAGGAATGAGATACAATGAGGGAGAGAGAGAGAGAGAGAGAGAGAGAGAGAAGGACATCAATATCAGGCACAAGTTCTAAAAATCATATCACCTGTAACCTAATCCCTAGACTAGTCTATCAAAATCAAGTGCTAAAAGTCATTTTCACTTGTCAGGTTATAATGCTTAGGGATAAAGGGTAATATGAAAAGCCAATAGCACACATACGTGAGTAAAATTATATAATATAATAAATATCGGTCGGATTGGTCTTTTTGGTTACCATATATATGAAACTGTGGCCCATCTGAAAAAATTGATTTTTTTCATTAAAAGCATCCGCTACCGTCCGTTGTTTATTGAGCAACCGTCCATGGGTTGATTTTTCGATTCGAATTAGTAGGTTTCGTCGGATGGTTCGGGTTTTTGTATAGCCTTACCTTTTGAGTTTATCCCGGAGGTCTATTTTCTATAATTCATGCTTGGAAATTGCATGTAGCTTATTTGAAGCACACAAATCGATCAATGGCCAACATGAATTGCATTTTCCTACTCCAATTTTTGAAATTGAGCAAAGAAAAACTATGAGAACTGGAGTATCTAGATGCGAGTGTTACGAGCCTCACAAGATGTGTGGGACTTGGTTGACTGAGGTTATGAAGAACTGACAGGCCTTGAAAATGAAGAGAAATTGTATGAAGCCCCAACAGGTTACTTTGAGAGATGCAAGAAGAAGAGACAAGAAAGCTTTGTAGTTGCTTTATCTAGGCATTGACGAGTCAAGCTTTGAAAAGATTTCAGTCACGACAACCTCTAAAGAGGCATGGAGTATTCTTCGGAGTTCACACCGAGGAATTGAGAAGACCATGAGGATTCAACTAAGTATTAAGGAGGGAGCTCGAATTGTTGTAGATGGAGGACCATGAGTCAATTTTTGAGTACTTTACGAAGACTTTGACAATTGTGAACCAGATCAGGCGATATGGAGACAAGATGGACGACGTTTGACTGATAGAGAAGATTCTTTTATCCCTAAGTTTGAAGTTCGAACACGTAGTTGTCATAGTTGAAGACTCCAAAGAACTCAAAATCATGACCATAGATGAGTTGATGGCCACGCTGGAGATCTACGAGTAGAGGATAAACAAAAAAACTTTCGCAAGTCCCTAGAGCAAGCTCTTCAATCAAAGTTAACATTTAGAAGGAATGAAGAAGGGCAATGGAGAAAACCACAGAGAGGTAGAGGAAGAGGCCATGGATGAGGTAGAAGATGTAACGCCCCAAGTTTTATTATCTGAATACCATTAACAAATTCCTTATTAAAGTCCAATTCCATAATATAAATGCGGAAGCAAGATAATAATGAATAAACAATAAATGTTCTCTCATACATATAGTGATGAAATAACCAATACAGTAAATTACAACGGATACCCTTAGGCATACATTGAAGAATATACAACTGAACAAAATAAAATAAAAGGGACTAACCCCCTTTACAAAACATTGGCATTTTGCCTGCAAATATTAGGCCCCATGACCAACAATAAAAGAAGACTTCTTAATCTTGAACAATTCTTCCAACTTCACACCTAAAAAAAGGATCAACAATGTGGGATGAACAATAATGTCCAGTAAAGATCTATAGTGATCCTAAACAATAGTATCCTATAGACATATATTATCATGAATGCTCAAAGTCAAAAATATGTAAGTAGTGTTACCTTTTTATATCCAAAATATACACATAGTTCACATGCTTTACCGAGCGTAAGCCAAAAGGAAACAAAACCTGTCTCAAGTTGCCATGCTTTACCAGTCATTATTTGGTATGAAACAGAACCTCCACACCACTTTACCAGGCGCTAGCTGGAAGGAGATTATAACCTATCATTCGAAGCACAATCTATTTTATCGTGTGCTAATCGAAAGGAACTTGAAACCTCTATATAGCACTTTTATCATCCTATCTCGTCAATTTTCCACATCATTCTAATTTACGCAAGTTAATCAACTAAACATAACATCTAAGAGTTTCTCTAGAACAATAATTACCATCCTCTACCAACAACTAATGACAAAATTTCTAAATAATAGATGACATTAAATCTCATAAATTAAAATAATATAATTCTCATAATGTTTCCCCAACTTCAATGTTATCAATATTGACAAAATTTACATCAACAATCATAATATCACATATCTCTATAATTAATCCCATCAATTCCAATCGTTAACAATTACAACACAAACCATTTTCATGGCAATCGTTTATTTGTTTCTCTTCCCTTATCACATTTCTAATTTAACAATAATCAATGTAGCTCAACAATTATACAATAATTAACTCCTCTCATTTTCTCATAAATATTACGTTAAAAATTAGGGATTTTTACTTCAATCATCATAACCCATATTCTATTAGCTCAAATTTACATGATCAATAATAAAACACAAGATTCAACTCTTTCAATTCGAAATCCTAACTCTCATCTGCATGCATTTCAAAAATCTCTTATCAAAACCATGTTTTTGATACAATAGAAACTACCATACATCTATCTATAAGGATGTATTGAATAAAAGAAAAAGAAATCCTTACTTCTTGAAGAGGAGAACAATCAAGAAGAAAACTCTCAAATTTCAACATCATCGGATTTTGATCTCCACCGGTCTACACTTAGCCTTGGAATGCTCATCGATTTGGCTTGAAGAACTAGTACCAAAATCTCCTTTGATTTTGTTGGATTGAAGGATTTGTAAATTTTTAGGTGAGGGTTTAAAGAGAATAAGGGGAGAAAAGAGTAAAAAAGAGTGAGAATGGAGAAAAATGATGGAAAAAATGGGTGATTAGATTTGAGGAGATTGAGCATGAAAATAGAGGTAGAAACACGCCTTTCCGCATATGCCGTGGTCCCTTCCCCACGTGCGGTGCCACTTGGCTGAATGTGCGATCCACTATAGAACCAAACTCTGTTGCTGCCTCACTTCGCTGCATGTGCAGGCCCCCAAACCCAGAACCCATTTTTTCCCTACACTAATCCGCATATGTGGGCCTACTTGCCACACCTGCTTAAGCCCAGTCCTTTCTGAGGTGATTCCACGTCTCCATTTTTTGGTCTTTACGCTTGAAACTCAAAAATTCTAACTCACTTAAACATCAAGAAGATTAAGCCAGGTTTAGTTCTCAAACACTGACACATCACCCGACACCTGAGATTCTGAAGAAAAATGCTCAGTTCAAAAAGATACACTCAAGTTAGGTCAATGGCCCAAGACATCACAGAAGAAGCCCCAACATAAGGGGCATAATTCAATAGTTGGTTAACAACAGAGGACAACAGGTGGTTGTTTTGCAAAATAGAAGAGGTCAACAGATGGTTGACAATAGAGAAACAACAAATGATTGTTTCGAGAGACAAAAGTCAACAAATGGTTGATAGGAAAAGACAACAGATGGTTGCTCCACGAGGAAGAGGTCAACAGTGGGTTGGCAGAAAAATAAGAGGTCATGACAGAAGCTACGTGCAATGCTATAATTGCAAAGAGTATGGTCACTATAGCAATGAGTGCACAGAAGAGGTGCAATGCTACAACTGCAATCTGTATGGACATTATAGTCATAAGTGCATGGAAGAAGCAACATATGACGAAGTTGATGAGTATGTAAACTTGGCAGAAAATGAAGAAGTTATGTTGCGCATGGCTTATAGTGATGTTGTAGAAAAAGAAAAGGATGAAGCAACATGGAGAATCAAGATTAAGGGGGATGTTGTGAAGTAATCTTTGTTTCTCCATCGGCCTAGCTAGGAGAGGAATGAGTTTGCTAGAAACAAGGGTTGAAGGATTGCTGCATGTTACTATAGGTTTGACGACTAAAGATTTCAAGTTTGAATGGTTTTGTTGTAGTATATTTAACACATTCATGTTATCAATGTTTAGCTTTAAATATGTGAGGATTTTGATAGTTCTAAGTGGGAGTTGAGAAGAATAAAAAAGAGTCACTACTAAAAAAAATTATTTTTTGGATCGTTACAAGCCATCGCAAATAATAGAAATACATTTGCAAAAGACTTTTTGCGATGGCCTATGCGACGGCAAATGGGGGACGTGAGTGTGGGGGTGGCAAATACTTTTTGTGACTGCAAAACAACAGTCGCAAACTATTTGCGACTGCCTAATCTACTATAGCAACTGATGTTTTGCCATTGAAAAAAAAAAAACCTACAATGTATTAGCCACCATCTGTTTACCGTCGCAAAAAAAATAAAAAACAATGCCTAAAATATTTTGGCAACCTATATTCTCATATATATATATATATGTATATATATATTCAAATATTATACACAATAAATGTAAAGAGATATTTGCAAAAATTTTAACATTCATGCATTATTTTCTATCTCTTCTCTAAATAAAATTCTATTGCGATAATAACGAGGAGTTCCTAAAAGAATCCTACAAAGGTTTTCCACCTCTTGCAATTACAAAGAACATTTGAGGTTACAGTAATTCTGATTCCAAGAATACTTGCAATTACCCACCCTAACACATAAAAACTAGTGTATGGAAACAAGAAACAGGGCACTCTTTCACAGCCTTGTCATAGAATCTAGAAGCAACTCTTGAGAATATAGACGTCTTTTGGTTTCATCAACTGTTTTTTGAAAACAGCGAAGTTCAAACAATCATATGAAAACTGTTAGAACAACAAATCAAAAGAAAACATAATTATAGCCTTTTTGGTTTAGACCTGAACCATTCTATGTTTTGGATCTGGGTATCATTGTCTTATACAGTTGTTCATGTCTTGGCTCCCCTTATCTCTATTTGAATTTGGCTTTGGGACGTGTTGGTTACATTTGGAACAGGTTGGTATATTGTTTTTTCAAGTTGTTGATGCCCAAAATTTTGTTCCTACGCAACGGTCTTTGTGAACCTCTAGTACTTTTGTAAGTTTGCAAAAATACTGAGAGTTTGTATTTTTCGCTCGAGTAAAGCTTCTTGCGCTCGAGCGACGGTCTTCTGTCTGTGAAACTTCTGGGAGATTGTATTCTATGCTCGAGCGAAGATTCTTGTGCTCGAGCGGAATAACATATTGTGTCTAGTCATTTGAGCGACACTTCTTACGCTCGAGCAATCTGTGTGTATATCAGTTCGTAAACAACCACTTTTGAGTCACTTTTTCACCTCTCTCTAAACATTTCAAAACCCTAATTCCTCTCTCTCTCTCTCTCTCTCTCTCTCTCTCTCTCCCTAAAACTCATCTATTAACCTTGAATACACCTAGATCTGTTGATCTTTTCACCATTGTCTCTTTGTTAAAAAGATAGAGCTTGACGAGGGCTTCGTTCTAATCGGTGCAAAGTTGCTTTTCAGCGTCTTTGAGTTTTCTACTCTCTCTCTTTCTCTCTCTCTCTCTCTCTCTCTCTCTCTCTCTTCTCTCTCGCACTTTCTAAACTTGAGGTAGGGATTCTTCACACATTCTATGAGTTTTAACTTAGTTATTTGTGATTTTTAAATAATATTGTGATTTTGGGGATTTTTGAAACAAACCTAGGGTTTTTGGTCAAAACTCAAAAGATGGGTTTTTCTAATAATTTCATGGAAATAGTTGTGGGATTGGAAATGAGATTGAGTTGTGGTAAAATAGTTGATTTCGTTATACAGAATTGATTTTGGAAGAAAATGGAGTTTTGCCCTAATTTTGTCAAATGATGATTTTGTACAAATTATAGAATTGGTGTTGGAAATATGAAATTGGATTGGTTTTGATGAGGATGGTGGAGTTGGATATGTATTACTATTTACATCTTGACAATTTGGAAAGTTTATCTTTATTGATAATTATTTATCTATTTAGAAATATTTATTTTGGGCTATCGGTGAAGAATAGCTATGATTGTTGTAGAAATTGCATGAGAATTCGGAGAATAGAAACTATTTTCCTCATTCATTTACATTCAGTATTATCTCACGCTTATACATTGGAAATGTTTATTATTTTGAGAAAAAATGGTGAATCTGGGAAATATATATTGTAATGTTGAAATAAGTTGGCCTGAATGTCTATGATGAAAGTTTTAAAAATCGCACGCATACATGGGTGCCGATCCTGCAGACAAAATTTCTGTGAAATGGTAATAGTAGTGTTTTGCTGCCAAAAGGGTTTTGTTTTGTGGTCAGAAAATTGCACTGTTTTCACCTCAGCCTCTGCTCTGCTCTATAAGGAAAATGGTACTGTCTAGCTGAAAAATGAGGCCGGCCGGCCAGAAGTGGTGGACGGCCGTACAGTATAAGTGGCAGGCCGGCCACTAATTTTGGGTTTCTCTTGCTGCAACAGAAAACAAATAGAGCACAAACAGAGCATTCTCAAGAGATGTTTGTCTACCTTACCTCTCCTTATCATCAGACAGATCAAAGGAGATGTAGGCTTGATTTGCAAGCCATTAATCGATGCAAATTCATTGCATGATGGCCCAAGAACCAAGGGATACAATCTCAATAAATGAAACTAAAGACTAACAAAACCTCTCCCTATCATGGAATTGATCAAGGGAAGTGGTTGACTTTGGAAACTTGAACTATTTTCATCACTAACAAGTATGAAATGACTCAAGATTCCATCGGTTCAATTAACGTCCGATTGAACCCCAAACCATGTTATTATCTTGTTACCTCTTTTAAGCCCCAATTTATTGCCTCTTTTAATTACCTTTCCATTCATTAGTCCATTTTGTCCAAAATGAAGATTAAGTCCACTAATGGAGAGAATTGTCAAACAAGGATTGTTTTAGGCATGAGAGGGAGATCATGCCGTTGGTGATAAACCTCCGAAGAGATTAAACCATTAAGCACAAGGTCACCTCTCAAGCTTAAACAATACTCATTTTGGAGCAACTCTCAAAACAAAAAGAAAAAGTCAAGAAAGGAGAGAGGGTGTAGAGGTGATTAGAGGTGAATAAAAGTATAGAAAGCTTGAATAAATGCTATCAACTCAAATAGGGTGGTGGCTAAGGCCTAAAACACCAAACCTATGAGGACCATTACACTACAAACATGCTACATAAGACACAAATGAAATAAACAACCTAAAACAGTTCTAAAACAGTAAAAAATAGAACTAAAATTCACATGAAAAAGCTTGAAAAAGTTAGCTACAATATTGAGGAATTTAAGCTAGTAAACAAGCATAAGGAGGGGAGGCTAATCCCTCCATTTTTTGGACTTCAAAACATCATTTTTAACCTCTGAAAACCTCTGAAATTCAGTGGTAAAAAGCTCCAAAAAAGGTGGTGAAAAGATGGGAAATGCAAGGGTAAAAGCCTAAGAAGCAAGGTTCAAAGAAAGGTGGTCAATTCTTTTACTTTTAATGGCCTTAAACTACAAGCTTCAGCCCATAAAAATAGGTAAAAAAATAGCACAAAAACAGAAATAAATGATGGAAATAAATAGTGGAAAGAAGCTTGGAATTATACCTCTTGAAGAGGGACAACCCTTTTAGTTATAAACCATCAATTCCACACCCTCAAGAGCTGAAATTCAAGCTGGAGAACCTCAGCAAGGAACCTTAGAAATTAGGTTTAGGAAGTGTAGAGAGAGAGAGTATGTAGGTTGCAAGATAGAGAGGGAGAAGAGATTTTTGGGAATTTTTCTTCTCAAAGTTTTTTATAACCTTATTTTATGAGAGGGAGGGAGTCATCTATATATAGAAATATATAAGACTATCTCGGAAATATCCATACAGACAGAGCTGATGTAGTGCATGCACCTACAGAGACAGTTGGCAAAAAGATCTAGTTTTTTGACACAAGTGGCCGGCAGGCCACTAAAGGGGACGGCTGTACACTAATAAGTGGCCAGCTGACCACTAGTGGGTTTGCAGGCCCCTGGGTGGTCAGGCTTGAAAAAATGTTGTTTTGGTTCAAAACTAGTGCAAGGTTTGTAGGTTTCTGAGGCTTAAATCCGAGGCTTTCTGCTGAGGAAATCGAGCATTTGACAAGCGTATACATTCATCATTGGCGCCCAAGTCGTAAGGCCGGTCAAAAATGGGGTGTCTACATTATCCATGATCTATCCTTCATCTTGTACTTATGAATATAGTAGCATTTCTAACCATTCGGCAAAGGGAACACGTCATTCACATTCAACTTCCCTTCTTATAAGATTTCATCACAGAACATTCTAAATATATTTCGGGTGAATAGCTCAGCTCCATGTCTCTCTATATCTCGAAATGGAGTAATCAATACTGGAAAAGTGTTATTTGTTTCGGCATCATCTCCAGCCTCGTTATACCTTATCTTTGCAAGAGCCCGATCATAGTGCCTAACAAATTCATATAACTTCAATTTGTGTTGGAGGAAGGGATTGAAATAAGCATTCATACTCTCCAAGCACTGAGTGTTTTGCATCACAGCAAAGAAATGTCTACGCATATATGTCTCCAACACCCAACTGTTGTTTTGAAGTCCAAAATTTTCGACCATTCTCGTCTAACCATCCTCAAACTTTGCCTCATCCAGTTTCCATCTCCATGCACTGCTTGAAAGCATGTGCAAAGCCACTTTTGTGAACATTTGACACAGCATTTTTCCCAAGATGCCAATTACATAATTGATGTCTTGCGTCTGGAAATACTCTTCTGATTGCCTCTCGTATCGCCTTATCCCCATCTGTCAGTACGGATACATGTGCTTTGTTGTCCATCGCCTCCATAAATGTTTCCAAAACTTATATGTATGTATCAATTGTCTCATTAACTAGCAAAACACATGCAAATATCGTGGTCGTGAAGTGGTTAGTCACATTAGCCAACATGACAAAAGGTTTCTTGTACACATTGGTTCTGTAAGTTGAGTCAAATATGAACACATCACCAAACTTTGCGTAGTCAGCTCGCGATTTCAAATTTGCCCAGAACAGATTTTGTAACTTGTTATCCTTACACACATCATACTTGTAAAAAAACGTGGGTCAACATCAAGTTTTGTACATTGGTAAACCAATGCACCTTGCGCATCACCATCCTCAACTTCTGTTCTACGTTCGTCTTGAATATGGTTGTGCAGATCCGTACGAATGAAACTAACATTCTCATAAGACCCGAATTGATGTACCATATAGTCCATGATTTGGCTAGTCTTTACACCGACGTTGCGCATAGCCATTGCTTGAGCTTTGTCAACATTGTATAAACCCCGATGTGACCTCAGATACATCACACAGTGTTGTTCCGCTAATTCATGGTTGTGGTCTACGATGAAGTGAGTCATAACATACTTTCCCCTTTCACCAGCCTTTGGATCGTACCGTATGTGAAATTGTGCTTTGCAACCTACTCTTGTTAGTGCCTTGGGAGCTCTTCTCTGCTCAGCAACACGGTCCAAGTATTTTTGTAATCTCTGACCTTCCCTTGAACTCAACCATAGCCTACTAACAACGTTTCCCTGTTTATTTGTGTTAAATCTAGATTTTCATATACTAAATCCCTTGGCTTTAGCATACGCGTTGTAGAAAGCTTTTCTATCTTCGACCGAATCAAATTTCTATTCCAGAACAGCACGTTCAACCTCACCAGCCATGTCTTTGCGATGAGCATCATTAGTCGTTTCTTGTTTCGCATTGGCTCGGCCATCTTCAATGTTGATATTGATTGCTTCTTCATTGCTCGGACCAGCTTCGCAACCATGACAAGGTTCCACCCGACTTTTATTGATTAAACGAATGTCATCTGCTTCATTTGGAATGTCATAATCAACACGTTCACTTTTAACTTCTGCTGGGGCCATACTGTACATGACATTAGTACAAACAATTACTTGATGACTGAAAAATGTTAACACAAACACAAACATGACATTTTAACACGGTTGGATTGTTTGTGGAATCGCAAACACTTGATTGAGAAAGAGAGAGGTTAGTTACCGATGGAGGGGTTTCAGTTTGAACGAAGCGAAGAGGGGTTGAAGTTAGGATGAGGGTTTAGTTGAGGGAAAATCACTGAAGTGAAGAGGTCAGAGAGAGAGAGAGAGAGAGAGAGAGAGATAGCTCCATACCTGATATCCAATTGGAGAGAACGCCTTCACTTCAGTAATGGAACCCAACAGAGCCTTGTAGTTCCGTTGTTGCTGGAAATCAAGGGTTATACTGTTCCCTATAGAGATTCATCAATAGAACCCAGCAGAGGCTTGTCGTTGTTAATGGAAATCAAGGGTTTCACACTCAACCTTACAGAGATGAAGACAAGAAGAGGGAGAGAGAGAGTGAGGAAAGTGGGATGCAATCATGCAAACATGAGGATTAACTGGTTGCCCCGGTTTCAAATTTTTTACGATTAAACAATTCAATGGTCTTGATCAATTATTGTAATCTAACAGCTAAAAATTAGGTTGCATATGGTGTGCAACCTTAAGGGGGTTGCACACTTAAACAGATTCCGTTAAAGTAGTATAATTTGTCAAATTGATTTATTCTTATTGTATCATGCACATCCCTTATAACTACATAGAAAGTAAGAATTAGAAAATAAATTAAAATTAAATATTGTTGTTCTATTATTGTAATTAATACCTAATTCTTAAATATTAGTATTTTTTATTATAAAATTACAGTATGATTTTTCAACATTTTTTAGCTCATATGTAACTGACCACTAATAATTTTTTTTTAAAAAAAAAGATATCTTGGCCGTACTTGTATCCTATTTTTTTAGATGTCATATCACCGTATCCATATCATATCGTATCTGTATCTCGTATTTATATCCATGCTTCTTAGCTTGTTCTTTGATAGGGGAGTAGTGTTGTTGGCATCTTCTCTACTATTCTTTGCTTTTTCTTATTTTTATTTTTATTTTATATATATATATATATAAATATTTTCTTGTTTTTGCTCACATTTTATTGGTGTAATCTCAGTGTAATCCTCTTATACTCTTTTCAAATAATCAATAAAAAGTTGAGAAAAATTAATAAAAAATTGTCTCACGTAAGATGTGAATGTACACATGACTTGAAACGTTTACTTGAGAAGAATAGAACTGAAAATGCTTAAGAAGAACTGAACTGAACTGAACATCTGACTTCAGAAGAAACTGAATTGAAACTTTCTAGGTGTGCTTGAACTAGTGACCTAGCAACCACTTTTCGCGACCAATGTAAAAAGTTGGTAGCTAAAAGTTACCTTTTGGCGACCAAATATTAATTAGTCACGAATGATCATTATTTTTGGCGACCAAATATGAGTTGGTCGTAGAAGGTCATATTTTGGCGACCAAAAAATGAGTTGGTCGTAGAAAGTGGTATGCTTTTGGTGACCAACTACAAATTTGGTTGCGGAAAGTCTCATTTTGGCGACTAAAAAATAAGTTGGTCGCGGAAGATCAAAAATAAGTTGGTTGTGAAATTGGCGACCAAAATTTTAGTCGCCAAAAACTTATTTTTCCCGACCAAAAATATTTTAGTTGCCGTATATTGAGTTTTGGCTACTAAAACAATTTTAGTCGCCGAATGGAAAATAAAAAATTATTTTTTTCTTTGGCAACCAAAAATTTGGTCGCCAAAAACTTATTTTCAGCAACCAAAAAAAAGTAGTCTCCGAATTAGTACTTTTAGCGACTAATATTTTAGTCGTCGTTGATTGAGATTTGGTGACTAAAAACGTTTGTCGGCGAAGGTACCTTTTCTGCAACTAATCTAGTCTTTTGGTCGCCAAAAGTTTGGGAGGGAAATTTGAAACGTGGAGGCGAGAATTGGAATTTTTTTGCGACAAAAAAATTTGGTCACCGATTGTAAAACGACGTCGTTTTGTACCAGGAAAACAAAAAATTTTTTAAAAAAGCCCTAATCTCCCCTCTGTTTTGATAATATTTATTTTTTATATCACTTTTCAATTAAGTGTGATTATATATATATATATATTTAATCACATTTTCTAATTAACATGTGATTAAAGATCACATAAGAAGAATTAAAAATATCTCACACTTAATTTTTAATAAGTGAGATAATATTTTTTTTAATTACAAATTTTAAATAAGTGTGATTATATATTTTCATCACAATTTCAGGTGTGATGGTATATATATAATTTTTCAATTTAATTTAGACGACTCTTTGAAACACCCATCTAGATTGAATTTACTAAACAGGGTCTTTTCTCCAATTAATTTGCTCTGCTTTTCTTTTTGAAACAAAGCCCTAGTTAATTTGTTCTTATTCACATCTCTCTCACTCTCTCACAAACCCTCATCCTATGGCTCCAAAAGCCCTTCATCTTCGACATCTGAACTCGCCCCCACACCTTCTCCGCCATCTCCGGCACCAAGGACCTCCAAACGATTAACCCTCCGTGTCCTCTCTCGCCCTGAGGTCTCTCAACAACCCCGATCTTCCATACCCTAGGCCTCGAATACAACGAGAAAATACTTCATTCGATCGGCAACGAAGTCCTCAAGGCCGTCGTTGCTCAATTCAACGCCGATCAGCTCCTCATCGAGCATCCTAGCGTCTTCGCATTGGTCTGCAAGAGCTTGGTTCGTCGTGCTAAGGATTTCAACATCATTCGCGATGATGTTGTGATCATGCACTTGTCATATGGGGCTGAGTTGTCCAAGGCCGTGGAGCAGAAGTAGGTGGCACAGCAGGAGGCGGAGAGGTCGAAATTCATGGTGGCCAAAGCGGAGCAAGAGAGACGAGCGGCGATTATTAGGGTGGAAGGTGAGAGTGAGGCTGTGAAATTGATTTCGGATGCAACTGCGGCTCTTGGAATGGGTTTGATCGAGCTCAGGAAGATTGAGGCTTCGAGGGAGATAGCGACGACGTTGGCGAAGACTCTGATGTGGCCTACCTGCCTAATGCAAACAACATGTTGTTGGGGCTCAATCCTTTCGTGGCTGGATGTTGATTTGGTGATTTCAGTGACCTTACATTGTTTTCTGTTTCAATTCATGAATTCTTGAAATTGGGCTTTAGGAGCTTACTATATTGATTATAATTGTTCTAAGATCAACAACTGACCCATGCCTTGATATCCAAAGATTTGGAAATTGGATAGATCACACTTAAACACACCTGGCCAAGGCATTTACTTTGATGTATGTGATTAACTAAGAACCATGATCAGATAATTTTAGATAATCAGATAGTTATAACATGTCAAGAGCTATTAAAAAATTAACTAATGTAACAAAACAATAATTAGTTGAGAATAATTTGATTTTTTAAGCTTTCCACTATTTTCTTAGATCTGAATGGCAGCATAAACAACTCAAATCTGAACACATATGCAAGGCGATAATTGAATATGAAGGTGTACTATCTCTAAAGACTGTTACATATGTGACTTAACTCGTGAGTGAAAGTAAGCAATTAATTAGTTTCCAACTTAATTATTTTTCTTTATTGTTTTAATAAGTAAACAATTAATAGGTTCCAACTTATTATGAGTTAAGACCAAAAATATCATAATTGACTAATTTAATAACTTTATCTTTTTCCATTTGTAGTATGGTTTCTCATTTATTTTCCTTTGTTGAATCTGCCTTAGTTATTTCTTTTTTGGCTATTGATTGGGATACTTCATTTCTTTCTTAGACGACCCCATCATGAAAAATAATATGAATGACTGTGTTACAATTCATAATAATTATCAGAAAGTAGAAATGGGAAATATTGTGCTTGCACACATTTTTCTTACAAAAGAATCAAATTTCTAACAAGAGTTCTGGTCATGTTTGTATAGACGTCCCCGAACGCATCCCGGGGAAAGGGTGCGTGTCCCCCCCCCCCCCCCCCCCCGCCGCGTTCTGGTTCGATATTGGGTCACTACATTTCGAAGGACTCAAATGTCACGGTTCTTAATCTTGAACCAAAGAGTCCAAATCCGGCAAATCGTTTTGAGAAAACAGATTTTTTTTTTGAAAGAAGTGCCAAACATGGACTGCTTTGCCAGATACAGAGTCGCCACCTAAATATTTTATTTTTTTATGAGAAATTTATGAAACCCTGACTCGGTGCCAAAAGGCCACGTGTCCGTCATCACCAAAGTTGCCTCGGCTCGGGAACTTGGGTACGATTGGGGAAGGTCACTTCGTGAGCACCCCCGCTCGCCCGGTCAAAGACCGGCCTCTACTAATTATGATATCTGTTTTGAAAACATTGTGAGTCCTTATTCCGGTTATTAGCCTAGATTACTATGTGATGCGCACAGCATACAAGTATAGACTGAATCGTCTGAATTGGAACAAAACATTTCATGTTTGTTTGTTTGAAAATGGTTTGATAGTGCTACCCGCAGGTAGGCTAAGACGTGAATTTGCCACCCTCAGGTGGGCTTAGAAAAACATGATTTTACCACTATCTAGTGGGCTTAAAACAAACATTTGATGAATTGTCCCACTCCAAGCAACCCAACCTCCACCCACAGGCATTCAAGGCAGTTATATCACATAAGCACATAGCCTCATAGTAAGCATGCTATTCATGGCAGTCACTCACACACATGCAAGGATGCTAAAGCATAAAACTCACCGAGTACTCCAAGCCTAAAACAGAAACTCATTAGAAATCATGCATGATCCTAAATATGCTGAAATGCCTAATGCAACACATGCAAAATGCAACTATAGCAGGCTCGGCTATTCTAAACGTTGGCATATGAAATGCTACAACTAACAAGTATTCAATTTGGAATTGAAATACAAATGCAGTTTGTATGATGCGTCGAGCCCGGTGCATGCAAAACAGATGAATGAATGCAAACATGCTATCATACTGTATGCTAATTGAAATATGCCCTATATCTAACCATCATAAGCAGGTAAATAAAAGGGAAGAAAGACGTGGGGTTGGAAGACATACATCACACTCACGCACACTTATTACAATTATGCCCTCGCACAGAGGGTCCAAAAAAATATACAGTCCGAAATAAATATACAAATTCTTAATTAATTAACAATTAACTAAGAAAAACTATAAACTGGCATACAAGCTAGGGGCTGCCTTACTTCCGCTGAATGATGTATGCTGGGCTGCCTTTTCGGAAATCCACTAGGATGCCCCAATTACCTCTGTTTGCAATGTTTCTCGAAATGCGTGCCAGACTCCAAAAAGTTGCTGATTCTTCATTTTTGCTGCAACAGAGAGCAGAAAAGGGGTATAGCAATGTATTTCACAAATTTATGCATGCCTCGATCCTCGTGCCACCAATCACGCATCTCGATGCATGATGGCCGAGGAATCGGATTGCACAACTCAATATAGGATGAATGCACATGAATGTTACAACAAAACCTAACTCCATCATGGGTAATCCGGAGTGTCGGTGACTTGGGAATTGAGACCCGTTCCGTCACTCGGAGTATGAAACGTGCCTCGTTTCCCGTGCCCGGGCTAACTCCTATGCCGACCATGATGAAATATGCATGATATGCATGAATGCAACTAAAATACAATCCTAGCATGCACAATGCTATGAAACCGAGATGTCTCGGAATGCGTGCACACGGGCACGCAAACCGAGGAAATGATCCTAAGGCATAAAATGGCATACGTAATGCAATTGGACTTACACTAACATGAGTGGACCTCAGCCACGCTCACATAAGAGGCCGAGATGAAAAAAGAGATGCCTCGAAATGCGTGTACACGGGCACACAAACTGAGGCAATGGCATACACGATGCAGTGAGACTAAAAATAGCATACAGAATGCAAAATGGCCTTACACTAACATGAGTAAGCCTCAGCCACACTCACATAAGAGGCCAAGATGAAAACGAAGTGCCTCGAAATGCGTACACACAGGCACGCAAACCGAGGCAATGGCATACAGGATGCAAAATGGACTTATACTAACATGAGTGAGCCTCAGCCACACTCACATAAGAGGCCGATGGATAAAAAAGATATGCCTCGAAATGCGTGCACACAGGCACGCAAACCGAGGCAATGGCCCTAAGGCATGAAATGGCATGGAATATGATATGTAAACATGCAAATAGAATTTTAGCGCTGAAATGTGGGGAAAAACAGTCCCGAAACATGGCCAAAGTGCACCCGAAGCATAGAATGATCCCGAAATGCGATATTAGGCGCCCGAAATGGCCTATAGCTATGCAATGCATGCACAATATGGACATGGAATGAAAATACAGTAGAAAGACAGCCCCAAGACAAGCATTTTACAGTCATAAAAAGGGCTAAACAGCAAGCACACATAGGATTAAGCAAGAATGCAAAAATGGCCCCGCAAGAGGGGTATTGAAGCAAGTGATACATGCGATGCCCAAATGGAAAAATACCCTTCTACAACACTGATGAGAGACTAAAAATATGAACATTTACAGTAGATGACATCCCCCAACTCAGTATGAAAACATGCTAAAAATGTCATGCAAGAACTAGGATACATAAGGCTATAACATGAGGTACCCCAAAAATTCATCAAACCAGCAAAGACCCTTAATGAAATATGCCAAGAAGGTCAAAATATGGCCACTTTCAGTTTTGATCATGGCCGAAAACAGAAGTTAAAACGAGCTAACAAAGCATGCAAAAATGGGGGTCAAAGAGGGGTATAATGACAAGTATAACATGGGAACCCCCAACAAGGTTGATCCCTTCTACAATGTTGTAGAGGGACACAATATAAGCCTACTCACAGTTCATGACATGCTCCAAAACAGACTACATGTAGGCCAAACAAATCATGCAAACTTACGGGAAATAGGAGAGATTATGAAGCAAGTACAAGATAGGGGGCCCAAACAGGGTTGAGCCCTTCTTCAATGTTGAAGAGGGGCTCAAAATAGGCCCACTTACAGTTTACATTATGCTCGAAAACAGATCACTCATAGGCTAGAAATTTCATGCAAAATAAAGGCATACAAGATGGTATTGAAGCAAGTACCAAATGAAGGGCTCAAACAGGGTTGAGCCCTTGAACAAACATGAAGAAGAGCTCAAAATAAGGACCCTTTCAGTTAGGGTCGGAGCCTAAAACAGTGAGAAAATAGGCTTAAGAAAAGAAGCAAGAAAATGCTACAAAAGAGGGAGATGGAGACTTACCCTTGTAGACCTTTTCTTTTCTACCTCTTGGCTTGAGGAATGTTGCTTCTAAGCCTCTGAGAACCTCTCCTTGCTGCTGGAAATGGAGTGGTGATGGGAATGCTTGATAATGATGAAGAAATGGCACCAAACTTGAGAAGAATCAAAGAGATGGAGATGGATATGTGTTTGTAAGCTTGAGGCAAGTGTTCTAACTCTTGAGGGAGAGAGAGAGAGAGAGATGTATGCATGCAAGGATGGTGAGTCAAAGTGTGTGAAAGAGTGTAGGCCTTAAGGGATTAAGTTCCCTTGCTTACAAAATATCCCCCGAAATCAGATATTTTGGGGGATAAAGCTATACAGCTGCCATGCACACCTCCCAAGGAGCATGGCCGGCCAGCCATTTTTGTTGCAGGTGGACGGCTGGCTACCCCCTATGGCCGGCCGGCCAAGGGTCAAAAAGGTCACTGTGAATTTCTGGCCGGCCACTAGATATTGGTGTCCTCCCTGGTCTCCTCATCACAACCCTATGGTTCAAAATTGACAACTCTAAAACAGGAGAGAGAATAGGCCATTTTTAAGAGGGGTTCAAAAGGTCCAATTGCAATTACTGGCTGGCCAAGTGTTTTTAGGGTCCTCCCATGTGTGTACAACACAAATATGTGGTTTTGGCTCAAAGAAAATGGCCCTAGGGTGTTCAACATTAGCTCGAAAGTGAGAAAAACAAGCGCCGGGGGGTGTAGACACCCCATTTTTGACCGACCTTAAGACTCAGACGTCACCGATTGAGCGCTTGGTGATGTTGCATACTGTGCTCGTTCAGAAGTCTCAGAGTCGCGGCCGTGCGCCCTGCCTCCGGACTTCCGAACTCTCTTCTGTGCCTTGTCTCGGTTTGCGAACCAGACTCGGTTTTCTCTGTTTTCTTTCCTGAGGGGAGGGAGTGGTCCTGTAGGCTATCTCTCAGTGGCCGTGAGCTACTTTTCATGGCCATAGGCCATTTTGCCCATTTCGGAGCCCGGTTCCCGGTTTTCGGAGCCGTCAGGCCGTGTGCCTCGGTTCGGGACCGCCCAACCATCTCCGATTTCCCCGGTTTTTGGCAAGTGCCTCTGTTTTATCATTTCGAGGAACACTGGGGTCTCAGATACCCACTTAGTGGCCGAACACCACTTTCGGTGCTCGTAGCCAGTTTTCGGGACCCCGAATCGTGCGGTTTGGGACCCGAGCATTCATTTTACATCGGTTTTCTCTGATTTTTGGCAGGACCCTCTGTTTTGTCATTCCTAGGGACACTGGGGTCGCAGATGCCCACTTCGCTGCGGAACACCACTTCCGGCACCTGCAGCCCATTTTCGGGATCCCGAATTGCCCGGTTTTGGCCCCGAGCGTTCATTTCTCATTAGTTTTTGTTCAAATTTGGCAGGTACCTCTGTTTCAATACCAGGAAGATCACTGGGGGGTGGGAGGCCAGCAATTATCCCAGATAACCAGTTTCGCTCTTCCGGCGCCCGTTTTGCTCACTTCCGGGCCAATGTTGAACACCCTGGGGGTATTTTCTTCCAACCAAAGCTACATATTTGTGATCAGGGGATATGGGAGGACACCAAAAGAGCATGGTCGGCCAGCAATTCAGAATTTCATTTTTGGGCCTCTCCTTCAAGTCCTATGTTGTGACTCCTGCTTCAGTGTTGTCAATTTTCGACCTTGGAACCTTGTTCTACACACATAGGAGGACACCAAAAGTTGGTGGTCGGCCAGCAATTGTGCATTTCATTTTTGAGCCTCTCCTTCAAGCTCTATGTTGTGACTTCTGCTTCAGTGTTGCCAGATTCCGACTCTGGGGCCTTATTCTACACACTTGGGAGGACACTAAATCATGGTGGTCGGCCCAAAATTTTCATTTCCTTTTTTTCACCATGGCCGGCCGGCCAGGAGGAGTGGCTGGCTGACCAGGTGGGGTGGCCGGCCGGCCACCTTGCAGAAAACCACCTGGCCGGCCAGCTTCTTGCTTTCCAGCCCATTCCAGCTGTCCGGATATTTTTGTCAAAATATCTCCCCATCCGGGGGATATTTTGGGAGGGAAATCTAGCCTCCATTTCCCTCCCCTTTTACACTTTTTTTTGTCTACTTAAAGGGCTGGACAGCCCCTTCCCTAGGGTTACAAAAAATTGTCTAAAAACCCTCTCTCTCAAATCCTTCATTTCCATAGCCAAATTCTCAAAAAATCTTTAAGTCTTTAAGCCAATCCTTCATCAACCCCTAGCACCACTATCACCAACTCCATTTCAGCAGCAAGGGAGTGATTTCCAGTGGCCAAGGATCAACAAATTCAAGCCAAGAAGCAAAGAAAGACTTGTCTTCAAGGGTAAGGTTCAATTTCCCTTTTTCTACCATTTTCTTGCTTCCTATTTTTACCCCATTTCTTTTTGGTTTTTGGGCTCCGACCCCTACTGGTTTTGTGCTCATTTTGAGCCCCTCTACAACATTGTAGAAGGGCTCAACTCTATTTGGTGTCTCCTTGATACACTTGCTTCAATACCACTCCTTAGGCTATAAAATTGCATGCTTTATTTGGCTTTTGAGTGATCTGATTTTGAGCATACTATGAACTGTTGATGGGCCTATTTTGAGCCCCTCTTCAACATTGAAGAAGGGCTCCACCCTGTTTGGTGATTCTATCATGCACTTGCTTTGTATTTCTGCTAATTTACCGTAAAATTGCATGATATATTTGGCCTATTTGCAATATGAGTTGGAGCATTGCATGAACTGATGGTGTGCTTATTTTGAACCCCTCTTCAACATTGAAGAAGGGCTCAACCTGTTTTTTCTTGCTCTACATGTCACTTGCCTTGAATTCATGTCCTATGCATATTTTGCATGCTTTGTTAGACTCATTTGGCTTCGGATTTCAGCCTTAATCAGGCTTAGAGAATACCTTATTTTGGTCCATTATTCATCCTTTGTTAAGGATCTTAATCCATTTGATGATTGGTTTTGGTACTTCATGTTATATCCCTCACATTTACCGTAAAATTGCATGCTTGTTTAGGCCATTCTAGCTTCTGTTTTCAGCCTCCATCAGGCTTAGAAAGTGTCTTGTTTTGATCTATTCTTCAAGTTTTATTAAGGGTATTAGGTTGTTTGGTCATTGATTATGGTACCTCTCTTTATAGCCTTGTTTGCTCATTATATTGCATGCCATTTTGAGCCTATCTACACACTGAATTGGAGGCTGTCATCTATTGTAAATATGCATATTTTTGACTCCTCTTTAATGTTGTAGAACTTATTTTTTGGGTTTGAGCGTTGTAAATACTACTTGCTTTGTAATTCCCCTCTTTTCCCGTATTTTTGCATGCCATTGTTGTCATATCTATGCTCATAATTTGGCCATATTTTGTACTGAAAAAATGATATTTTTGGGGCTGCCTTGCTACTGTTTTTGCTTTCATGTACCAATTTTGCATGTTTAGCATAGCCGTAGGCCATTTCGGGTACTTAAAATCACATTTCGGGATGATTTCATGCATTGATTGTCATTTCGTATCATTTCGGGGCTGTTTTCCCCTTCATTTAGCTGCTAGAATTTGGTTTGCATGCTTGCATATCATTTTCCACGTCATTTCATGCCTTAGTGCATTGCCTCGGTTTGCGTGTCCGTGGGCACGCACTTTGAGGCACTTCTGTTTTATCCGACGGCAGCCTATGTGAGTGCAGCTGAGGCTCTCTCATGTTGGCGTAAGCCCATCTTTACATTCCGTATACTATTTCATACATTCCTCGGTTTGCGTACCCGTGTGCACGCATTTCGAGGCACTTCATTTTCATCTCTTGGCATCTTATGTGAGTGTGGCTGAGGCCCTCTCATGTTAGTGTAAGCCCAATTTGCATTTTCATGCCTATATATCGTTGCCTCGATTTGCGTGCCCGTGTGCACGCATTTCAAGGCACTTCATTTTCATCTCTCGGCATCTTATGTGAGTGCGGCTGAGGCCCTCTCATGTTAGTGTAAGCCCAATTTGCATTTTCCTGCCTTTATATCATTGCCTCGGTTCGCGTGCCCGTGTGCACGCATCTCGAGACACCTCTTTTTTATCCGATGGCCTCTTATGTGAGTGCGGCTGAGGCTCTCTCATGTTAATATAAGCCCATCTTGCATTGTGTATGCCATTTTAGATCTGTTGCATTCCGTATGCCATTTCCTCAGTTTGCGTGCCTGTGGGCACGCATTTCGAGGCATTTCATTTTAGTCTCATTGTATATCATTTTTCATGTCATTTCATGCTTTTATGTCATCACCTCGATTTGCGTGCCCGTGTGCATGCATTTCGAGGCATCTCATTTTCATAGCATTGTGCATGCTAGGATTGTATTTTAGCTGCATTTCATGCACATCATGCATATTGCATTGTGTTCGGGATAGGCAGTAGCCTGGGCACGGGAAACGAGGCACGTTCCGTACTCCGAGTGACGGAACGGGTCTCAATTCCCAACTCACCGACACTCCGGATTATCCATGATGGAGTTAGGTTTTGTTGTAGCATTCATGTGCATTCATCCTATATTGAGTTGTGCAATCCGATTCCTCGGCCATCATGCATCGATATGCATGATTGGTGGCACGAGGATCGAGACATGCATATATTTGTGAAATACACTGCTATGCCCTTTTCCTGCTCTCTGTTGCAGCAAAATGAAGAATCAGCGACTTTCCGGAGTTTGGCACGCATTTCGAGAAACATTGCAAACAGAGGCAAATTGGGGCATCCTAGTGGATTTCCGCGCCAAGCAGCCCAGCATACATCATTCATCAGAAGCAAGGCAGTCCCTGGCTTGCATGCCAGTTTACAGTTTTTCGTAGTTAATTTGTTAATTAATTAGAAATTTGTATATTTTGGACTGTATTATTCTTTTATTTCGGACTGTATTATTTATTCGGACCCTCGGCGCGAGGGCAAAATTGTAATAAGGGTGTGTGAGTGTGATGTATGTCTTCCAACCCCCACTTCTTTCTCCCTTTTATTTACCCGCTTACGATGGTTAGATATAGGGCATATTTCAATTAGCATAACAGTATGACAGCATGTTTGCATCATTCATCTGTTTTGCACGCACCAGGCTCGGCGCATCATACAAACTGCATCTGTATTTCAATTCCAAATTGAATACTTGATAGCTGTAGCATTTCACATATCATATTTAGAATAGCCGAGCCTGCTATAGTTTGCATCTTTGCATGTGTTGCATTAGGCAATTCTGTATACCTAGGATCATGCATGATTTCTAACGAGCTTCTGTTTTGGCTTGGAGTACTCGGTGAGTTTTATGCTTTAGCATCCTCGCATGCGTGTGAGTGTTGCCATGATAGTATGCTTGCCATGAGGCTAAATGCTTATGTGATATAACTGCCATGAATGCCTGTTGGTGGAGGTTGAGTTATCTGAATTGGGACAATGCATTGATTGTTTGTTTTAAGCCCACTAGATAGTGGCAACATCACTGTTTTCTAAGCCCACCTGAGGGTGGCAAATCCGCATTTTAGCCTACCTGCGGGTAGCACCATCACACCATTTTCAAACAAATAAACATGAAATGTTTTGTTCCAATTCAGACGGCCCAGTCTATACTTGTCTGCTGCAAGCATCACATAGTAACCTAGGCTAAATAACCGGAATAAGAACTCACAATGTTTTCAAAAACAGATATCATGGTTAGTAGAGGCCGGTCTTTGACCGGGCGAGCGGGGGTGCTCACGATGTGACCTTCCTTAATCGTACCCAAGTTCCCGAGCCAGCTTTGGTAATGACGGACACGTGGCCTTTGGCACCGAGTTAGGGTTTCCTAAATTTCCCATTTAAAAAATATTTAGGTGGCGACTCTGTTATCTGGCAAAGCAGTCCATGTTTGGTACTTCTTTTCAAAAAATCTGTTTTTCTTCAAAACGATTTGCTAGAGTTGGACTCTTTGGTTCAGATTTAGAACCGCAACAAAATCGAGTCCGAACTGTAGCGAGGTCCCTCGCGGGCTTGTTACAGGGGGCGCCGGAGGAGCATAACTGGTTGCTGAGACAATTTCTGGCCTCCCACCCTCCAGTGATCTTCCTGGTGATAAAACAGAGGTACCTGCCAAAAATGAACAAAAACCGATGTAAAACGAATGCTCGGGGGCCAAAACGCGTAGTTCGGGGTCCCAAAAACCGGCCGTTAAGCAACGAAAGTGGTGTTTGGCCACGAAGTGGGTATCTAAGACCCCAGTGTCCCTCGAAAGGGAGTAAATGAGATGCATGCCAAAAATTGGAGGAATCGGAGATGGTTGGGTGGTCCCGAACCGAGGCACACGGCCTGACGGCTCTGAAAAGGGCAAAATGGCCTACGGCCACGAAATGTAGCCCACGGCCACTGAGAGATGGTCGTCTACGGGACCTCTCCCTCCCCTCAGGAAAGAAAACAAAGAAAACCGAGTCCGGTTTGCAAACCGAGGCAAGGCACAGAAGAGAGTTCAGAAGTCTGGAGGCAGGGCGCACGGCCGCGACTCTGAGACTTCTGAATGAGCACAATATACAACATCACCGAGCGCTCAATCAGTGACGTCTGAGTCTTAAGGTCGGTCAAAAATGGGGTGTCTACAGTTGCCCCTCTTTGATAGAACGCGGAAGTCAAGAAGTGACGGGAGTGAATGTCAAAGCCTAGAGACGACCCATTTTTGACAAGGCCGAAGACTTAGACAATCATACAAGATGAACAGAGATATGTGCCCGCAGGCGTGCCCGTAGGCAGGGGGGCAAAATGCAAAGCGACATGCACAGAGCCAAATGATCATGCAAATGCAGCAAGCTGTAATGAGGCAAGTATTCGCAAATAGATGCAACAGTTTTAAGCAAGAATGCAAAGCAACAACTACATTTCATGCAGTTAGGAATGCGGAGAATCATTTAATTCTCGTCGCGTCTCACACGGAGAAGATACGATACCTGCGCGATTCGTCTGGTCGCACCAGCCTCAAATGAACCGTACATACAATATCGTGCCTGCAAAAGAGAGAAATTCAACAAGAACAATATGCTAACAACATATATTCAATGATGATTCCTGTGGTCCCGAAAGTCTGACACACGCAGTGTCGGCGAGTGAATGCATCGCAACGCGAGAAAGTAACACGCGTGACAACGCATGCTCAAGCACAGAGGTATGGTACACCAAGAAATCATGTATGACAATGCAAAATGTTTACGAGAATGCAAGTTATATGCAAAACAATGCAAAATGAGCACGAATCAGGGTGCCCGTTTGTTGCGAAACAACGAGTAAGAAAACGCGCATTTCGGTGATGGCAACTTGATCGCGGCCTCTGATTCACCTCCCGGAGAGGTTACAACATGTTAAAAAAGGATACACCTTGATTTTGATGAGTAATGATGAGACACATGTCAGAAATTGCAGCTGAAGTTCCGGCGGAGCAATTTCGCGCCAGAAAGTGCACTTTTCTTGAACTTTTTCTGGTCCCGGGACCTCCAATCTTCCTCAAAATTTGCAGAGAGCTAGGGGGGGATGTGGGGAACACCACCGGCCAGGTGGTTGCCCTAGGGGAGGTCACCGGCCAGAAAACAAAAAGCAAATGGCCGGCCAGCTAGGAAAGGTGGCCGGCCGGCCACCTGCACAAAACAGGGGGCATTTTTGTCATTTTGCCTTATTTTCTATATATTCCCTCATCCATTCAATCCGAGACCACACCCACAGCTGCGAAAACTTCTCCCCTTGCCTCTCAAACCATATTTTCTTTCAGATCTGCACTTTATACGCGCTTTTCAGCCTCCCACGCAAGTTATTTTCGCGAAATCTTTCAGTTTTAAGCACTTTGAACCGATTAAATTTTGATTTCGGGGCTTCTTTTCTCATTTTCACCACTTGAGGTAAGTTTGTCTCAATATTTGGAAGATTTTCTCGGGAGTTGACTTTTGTTGACTTTTTCCAATTTTAGCTCATTTTTGCTCATTTTTGCTCCTTTTGCAGATTTCTTGAAATGGCGGGTGATTACCCTCATGGTGGAGGTCCTCCAGGTGCCGGGAATGATTTTGATATCATGACACTACCCCCGAGAGTCCGCCCTTTTATTCCCGGGAGATACGCCCCACCGGTACATATGCTTCCGCGGGCCGTTTTTCGTCGTTTCACTGAGTTCAATGACCGGGCACCCTGGGATTTACTTCTGCGAGAGCCGGAGCAGCACCTCTCTCACGATGCACGAGAGGTATTTTACTTTATTTTCCCCATTTTTCGTACATTTTGTAGCTTTGCCATACTTGAACACACAGTTTTAGCTTATGACATAGTACTTTGTTTGCATTTTGAACATGTGACTTAAACACTTGAATTGCTGAACACACGGCTCATTGACTGATTGATTGTGAACGCACGATACACATTAGTTAAGAATTGAACATACGGCTCAAACACTGATTTGTCGAACACACAGCCCGAATTTGAAGGTGAGCACACCGCACACACTTATTAAGAGTAGAACACATAGTCCCAAACCCCGATTTTCTGAACACACAGTCCAAGTCGATGGTGAACACACAGCCCACACTGATTGAGAGTAGAACACACAGTCCCAAACCCCGATTTTCTGAACACACAGTCCAAGTCGATGGTGAACACACAGCCCACACTGATTGAGAGTAGAACACACAGTCCCAAACTCCGATTTTCTGAACACACAGTCCAAGTTGATGGTGAACACACAGTCCACACTGACTAAGAGTAGAACACACAGCCCTAAACTTTGATTTTCTGAACACGCAGCCCAGGTTGATGGTGAACACACAGCCCACACTGATTGAGAGTAGAACACACAGCCCTAAACTCTGATTTTCTGAACACGCAGTCCAAAACACAGATTTACTGAACACGCAGCCCAGATTTGAAGTGAACACACAGCCCACTGAGTAAGATTTGAACATGCAGCCCAAAACACAGATTTACTAAACACGCAGCCCAGATTTGAAGTGAACACACAGCCCACTGAGTAAGATTTGAACACGCAGCCCAAAACACAGATTTACTAAACACTCAGCCCAGATTTGAAGTGAACACACAGCCCACTGAGTAAGATTTGAACACGCAGCCCAAAACACAGATTTACTGAACACGCAGCCCAGATTTGAAGTGAACACGCAGCCCACTACTTCGTTTCATTTGCACACAGCTACTTCATTTTATTTGCACACAGCTACTTCATTTCATTTGCACACAGCTACTTCATTTTATTTGCACACAGCTACTTCATTTCATTTGCACACAGCTTGTTACTTGCATACGGCTTGCATTCTATTGTGTACTGAACACATGTATTCATTCTGAATGCAGGTTGGCTCTCGCGCCGTGCGAGGATATGGCTCCACTGCTGCGAGAGAGTGGTACGCTGAGCTTCCAGAGGTTGTCCGGGATTTGGTTGACTTAGCAGGGTTCGGAGCATTCTGTACGGGGTTATCACACTGTCCTGCCAGTAGGACATTGTTAGCTGCTTTGGTGGAGAGATGGTGGGACACCACCAATTCTTTCCATTTTTCTGCCACCGGAGATATGACCATGACTCCGCTGGACTTTGCCGTACTCACTGGCCTAGACATAAGCGGTTGGCCCATACCTTATGACGAGGATATGGGAGAGTGGGAGGCCGCTTGGGTTCATCTATTGGGGGCTCGCCCACCTGTAGACAGAGCTTCCGGGAGAGTCCGGTACACCTGGTTCTCTTCCCGTTTTCGGAGGCCGGAGATGGAGCCTGAGTCTCCCGAGGAGGTTGAGCAGTACACCCGAGGTTTCCTTATGTTCCTCTTTGGCACCACTCTGTTTGCTGATAGGGGGAACACTATCGGGTTCTATCTTCTGAGTGCCCTAGTGGACCTATCACAGGTCAGTCGTATGACTGGGGTGGCGCTGGCCTGGCTACCCTCTATTGTTACATGAGTGCAGCCTCTCGCGGGCGGGGAGACTTACTCGGCGGCTATTGGAGAGCCTGGGAGGTACGTTCTGTCCTCTTGATTTACATTTCTGCTCCTCATTACTTGTTCATTGCACACACGGCGCATTTTGCACTCTGTATTTTGCCTTTAGCACTTTGTATTCACATTCCGCACTGCTTTTCTCAGCTATGGGTGTACGTATACTTTCCCACATTAGCTCCGGAGATGGAGGAGGTAGGACTCCTTATGACTCCGTTTTCATTGGTATTCGAGGGCGAGCACCGACCGAGACCTCGAGAGACTCTCTTCTACCTACGACAGTATTTTGATACTGTGCGGACAACAGAGGTATTTCAGAACTCCCAGTTCCTTTCATTTTCATCTTTGATCTGCCCTGTATATTCCTGATTTCTGATTGATTTATGCACTGGCTATCCGCAGATTACTTGGCAGCCCTAGGCAGTCTTAGGTGATGGTCTCCGACATCAGTATCCCGGAGGATCGGGTACTTCCCAGTATAGGTTCCTGCTCGAAGGACCAGTTGGTAGGGCATGGTTCCTGGGGAAACGCTTTCTGCGTCAGGTGTGGGGGTACGATTCTCAGGACCATCCTGCTGTACCTCCAGCCACTATGCGGACTGCCGATAGACTATCTTCCCAGGAGGTCATTAATGATATGCAGGGCACCGATGCTTTGTTACATCTCATGGAAGGGGACTACGCCACCTATCGTTGTATATATCTGATGCCCCCCTTGACGGGAGTGCGTGCTCTGCCACGGAGGCCTACTGATGTACCATCGTCGAGTCGGGCTCGTACCACGGATATCCCATTCTCTAGCGGGGCTGGTGCATCTAGGGGTAGAGGTAGTTCGATTTCTCCGATGCCTCCGTCTCTTCATCATCCTGGGTGGCCAGACATGCCGACCGAGTTGACGAGTTGGCGGTTCGGGACTCCTTACCAGGTCTCGCTAGAGCCTCCTCTTCCTGACCACAGATATGTTAGAGATCCTGATTCGCCCCTGGTATGTTTTACAGCTTTGATTTATCAGTCAGATTACTTGGACATTCGTTCCCTCACTGATAGTTTTGCATTTGTATCTGTAGCCTCCAGTTGAGTACACGGATGAGATACTTGGGATGCTGGCCATATTTGAGGGCATGATCTTACGGAGGGAGGCACACAGCTGGCCATTATGGGCGTGCAGGTACTGTCCATCTTTCCCGTATTTAGCATACTCCTGATGACATGCTAGTTTTGAACATCCTGCTGTATTGATAGGCTGCGTGGAGCACATCTGATACACACCCTACTCGCATATTGTACTCGCATCTGCTTTTCATATTTGAACTGATGTATTGAACTCTTCACTTTCAGATGCCTCCTGTGTATGCTCCGTCGTAGGCCGGGCCACCCGGGCCTTCTCAGAGAAGTCAAGGTACTGGACCTGTTCGAGGTACTGGGCCATCTGGGCCTTTTCGGGGAGCTGGGCCATCCAGGCCTTCTTAGGGAGCTGGGCCATCTAGGCCTTTTCGAGGAGCTCGAGGAGCAGGGTCGTCTCGCAGACGCAGGGCACCCATTATTGAGGAGGAGGAGGAGGAGGAGCTCGCAGACCGTGAGTCGAAGACATCTGCTGGGGAGGGAGGCTCCGGTCTTGGTTCCGGAAGTGGAGACGAGGTTGAGGGGGATCCGGAGGATGATAGCTCTGACCCGGATGGTGATGATGGTACAGAGGTTGTTCCACAGAAGAGGATGAGAGGGCCTCCTCATTCCCGTTCCCGAGGATATTGATGCTATTTCCTGCTTTATTTTACTTTTTGCTAGTAATTTGTAGCACTTTGCATATTGTTAGGCAGTTTTATTTCCTGTAAAACTTGTACTTTTATTTTGTTGTAAAACATGATGGAATGAAACAGCCTTTGAAAAGATGTTTGTATTTGGAATTCTTAGCATCGCAATGCATCATTTTGCACAAAATGGAATTGAATGAAAATGTGCCTTGTGTATTTACCGGGTCAGGTAATGAACTGACGCAACAAATCAAACAACTCGACTCACTAAGAAATAATAGAATCTTAGCAAGTTTACAACTCGATAAGCAAAGTACAACAATATTAACGACTCAATAAACAAGACTCAACAAAATCACGTAAACAAAAAGTAAACAAAAAGTAATAACTCAAAACACAAAATGCGACAGCTCGACAAAACTTACAACTCGATAAACAAAACAACAACTCGATAAGCAAAAGTACAACAAAGCGTACTTCGGATGGACGATCTGGATGATGGAATGTATTCGAAACTGAGAGAAATGGAGGCCTTCGACGTTCCCGATGCGTGAAAGTGCCTCAAACTTCCTTCCGGAGGGCAAAACAGGACCAATGAGCATGGTGGGCCACATTTGCTTTTGGGGATTGGAGGGTGGCCTGGCCGGCCAGGTTTTTGAATCAAGGGTGGCCGGCCGGCCACCTCTCCCTGCAGCTTCCAGAATTGTGACACGTGTCCTTTGAATAGTGTTTCACCCTCTATAAAAGCCCCAACCTTGGAACTTATTCATTTCATCACTGTTTCTCACAAAAATGGAGGCATTTTTCGCAGAAAATCTCACATCTTGGATCTCTTCTCTAGACGGCTCGGAAAAGTTGAACTTCCGGGGTTTCGGCTTGAATGCACTATTCACGCTGGGCCGGACTCCGCTACATCTTCCTTTCCTCTATGCCGCGGCAAGGTTTTGGAACCCGGTGACGCATGTCTTCAGCTTCGGAGGGTAAGAGGTATGTCCCACTTTCGAAGATTTTCAAGTCTTGATGGAGTCTGAATGCTCAGAAGAGATTTTGCCTCAGTCTCGTTTTGGCCACGCCCAAGCTTTAGGGCGGATGTGTGGTTTCAACGCGCATGATGCTCGATCTCTGATTGGTGATGGCATGTTGGATATCCCGAGCCTGATTTACCGATTCTCTGATGCTGGTGACCGCAGCGACCATCATTGGCAAGGTTTCCGACAAGATGCCCTCTGCTTGTGCATGCTATCTTATTTCCTGTTTGTCTCGGGCTCCGGGGGAGCTGGCATCCGTTTGATTGAAGTCGCTCAAGGCTTGAGGGAAGGAAAGAGCTGTATAGCCATGACATTGGCCGAAACGCTGCTAGGTTTGGATGCCTTCTATCGCCGAGAGATGACTAGATTTGCAGGGAGTCCACTACTGCTGCAGGTAATGTTTCCCACCCAAGCTCACATATGTATTTGCTCACATCACTCGGCCCTCAGGCTCGGTTTTTCTCACAAGACCCTCATCTCACTTTTCTCTCATCACACATCTCTGTATTCTTTATTCTCTCATTTTTCATCCCTCCCCAGATATGGTTGATGGATAAATTGCAAGTTGTGGACTCTTGCCCTGCTTACTCAGCCCGCGGCTACTTCTTTCGACAACGCCTAGTTGACGTCCTTGATGAGAGATGGTGGTTTGAATGGATGTGCAACTTGTCAGCTGAACGCATTGCTTGGCGCTGTCCTTGGCTTAACCTTCCGGCGATGAGCTATAGCATGTTCCAGGATACTGGGATCCGTTTGATCGGCTTGACCCATTGTGTATTCTATTTCCCATTCCATATTCTGCGCCAATTTGGTCATGACCAGACTTGCCCTCCGGAGGGGATTGAGTACCCGGTCACTTTCCCGGTTCGAGGTGCACACCTTGCCCGACATACTACGGCCTGGAGGACTAGAGAGCTCCTGCCCCCCGCCCCTATTTTTAGTTGCACTTTATCTGACGAGTGCTGGGATTGGCTCAATGAGGAGGCACAGATTGGGCCTAGGTTGGCGTCAGAGGCTTCGACTAGCTCAGGCAGGGGGCGCAGGGACACCTAACTCGACTATGCCCCAGATTTACTGCTTTATTAGTACTTTCAAGTTTTCATCATGAGTGTAATAAAAAGCAACTTCAATTGTATGTAAGAGCAAGAGAACTATGTTTTGAAATCAAAGAAATTGAAGGTTGTGGTACTGAAAATTCTCCGTTTTTGGTCTAAAAATGGTCTTAGTTGTGAAAAGATTAATTTGAACAAAGTCAACTTTTATTAAAACTTTTCAAAACTATTTTCGATATGGATCAGAACTGGACACGCCTGAGATCTGTCACTGAGATGCACAACCCCGAATCCTAGCAACTGGAAAGTTGCCCCTAGTCTGGATGGTGCCGCAACACTTCATTGCAACGGAAAGTTGCCCCTAGTCTGAATAACACTGTACCAGAGATCACGATAAATGCTGATGAATAGAGATGACTGAGATGATCAAATGGACAAAGTTGATCGGGGAAAAGATTGGGGCTGAACTTCAGGATGAAGCTGCCTACGTATTCCATAGATGGGAATCAAGCCTTACGTAGTTCAGGCTTGGGTTCACTCGGGTATTTTTACTCTCCTTTTGCGCTCTAACTTTTGCCAAGGCCACCCTTTGCGGGTTTTCAACCTTGCGAGCTCAGTTTTTATAATTTCAAATTTTCTATGCTCTGAATTTTGCCTAGGTCGCCCTTTCGGGTTTTCGGCCTAGCGAGCCTCTCAGGGGTAATATTTCTTCAACTTGTCCATGTTGATCGGTTGAGAAAACTCCAAGCCATCTAGGTCTATCAGAACCACAGCTCCACCTGACCAGATTGACTTGATAATATAGGGACCAGTCCAATTGGGTCTGAACTTGCCCCTTGGGTCGTGGATGGGAGCTCGGTTGTCTTTGAGTACCAAATCTCCTTCTTTCAAATTCCTGGACTTAACCTTCTTGTTAAAAGCCCGGGCGATTCTGCGTTGATAACCTTGGATGTGGTATAGTGCTTTCAGCCTTCTTTCATCGAAAAACATGAGTTCCTCAAATCTGTTTTGCTGCCAATCTACTTCGGCTATCTGGCACTCGGCCAATACTCGTAATGACGGGACCTCAATCTCAATAGGCAGAACGACCTCTATCCCATAAACCAATGAGTACGGAGTCGCCCCGGTAGAAGTTCTGATTGAAGTCCTGTAGCCCCACAGAGCAAACGGCAGCTTATCTGGCTAGTCCCGATAGGTTTCCACCATCTTCTGTAGTATGCGCTTGATGTTCTTGTTGGCGGCCTCAACTGCTCCGTTGGTTTGTGGCCGGTAAGTAGACGACTTATGAAAAGCCACATTGTATTTCTCCAACAAATCGATCACCTCCTTTTTGAAGTGGGAACCATTGTCTGAAACGATTTCATTTGGGACTCCGTAGCGACAGATAATGTTGTTTTTGATAAATTTTGCTACATGCGAAGCCTTCAACACCGCATAAGATTGGGCCTCAACCCACTTTGTGAAATAATCTATCGCTACCAAGAAGAACTCATGCCCATTCGACCCCTTTGGCGTAACAGCTCCGATTACATCAATTCCCCAGACAGAAAACGGCCATGGCGAAGTCATGTTGTATAGCTTTGACGGCGGGATGTTCATGCGATTTGCATGAATTTGACACTTGTGACATCGCCGGACGAAGCCAATACAATCCTCTTCCATGGTGGACCAGTAATAACCTTGTCTAAGGATCTTCCGTGCCAACATTACCCCATTCATGTGTGCACCACATTCACCCCCGTGGATGGCTTCCATCAGACGCTTTGACTCTTCGGCATCAACGCACAGTTTATGCATTCCCAGATGACCCCGTTTATACAGTTTACCCCCGCAGATGATGAATTGAACTGCCATTCTTCTGATTGCCCTATTGTCTTTGGCATTTACCCCTGGCGGGTATGTTTCTTTCTCCAAGAAGTTCCAGATGTCGTAATACCAGGGGTGTTTGTCCTGAACTTCATCTATGGCTGCAATCGACTCATAGGCAGGTGCAAATTTCTGGTCAATGATGACCGGACGCATTCGGACTCCACACGGGATGTCTATCATAGATGATAGAGTTGCTAGCGAATCCGCGAACTTGTTGTTCTCCCTTAGTAGATGAGTAAAACTTAGTTTCTCAAACCGAGGAATCAGCAAATCCAAGGTTTGGTGATACATCATCATTTTTTTCTCTTTTACTTTCCAGTCTCCTTTAGCTTGAGACACAACAAGGTTCGAATCCCCAATGACGTCCAGCCGTCTTGCCCCTAGTTCCAGGGATGCTTCTAAACCAGCAATGCACGCTTCATATTCTGCTTCATTGTTCGAGACTTTGAACCTGAGTTTGAAGGCTAGAGGGATACAGGAATTGTCGGGTGCTATCAGCAACACTCCTATCCCATACCCATGTTGATTTGACGCTCCGTCAAAGTACATCGTCCAAGTTTCTTTGTCGATATGCAGAATTGATTCATTCGGGAATAGGTACTCGACCGCTTCATCCCCCTCAACCAGGTGGTCGGCAAGGAACTCTGCCTCTGCTCTTCCTTTCACTGACTTGCGTGTCACGTACGTGAGATCAAATTCGGAGAGCAACAACAACCAACGAGCTAGCCGACCCGTAAGCGCTGGTTTCTCGAAGAGATATTTGATGGGATCAAGTCGTGAAACCAACATTACAGAGTGAGCTAACAGGTAGTGCCGCAGCTTCCTGGTAGCCCATACCAGAACTAAGCAAGCCTTTTCCAGCGGTGTATATCGGGTCTCATACTCCAACATCTTTTTGCTCAAATAATAGATGGCTTTTTCCACCTTATCTTCTGATTCTTGTGCAAGCATGCAGCCCATTGTAGTTTCAGTCACTGACAGATACAAAATCAACGGTTTCCCTGGTTCTGGTGGCGATAAAATGGGCGGGTTCTGTAGATATTCTTTAATCTGTTCAAATGCAGCTTGACATCGGCCGTCCCATTGGAACTTCTTTCCTTTCTTGAGGAGGCCAAAAAGTGGTTCACAAGTCAAGGTTAATTTTGAAATAAACCGTCTTATGAATTGCACTTTACCCAGAAAGCCTCGCACCTCCTTTTCAGTCCTTGGTGGTGGCATTTCTAAGATGGCCTTGATTTTGGAAGGATCGACCTCGATGCCTCTTTGTGTAATCAAAAACCCCAGCATTTTTCCCGCTGTAACACCAAATGTACATTTCTGAGGGTTCAGCCGCAACCGGAATTCCCTGATCCTTTGAAAAAACTTGTGCAAGGCGGTGTAGTGGCCCTCTCTTTCCTTGGACTTGACAATCATGTCGTCCACATACACCTAAACCTCTTTGTGGATCATATCATGTAGTATTGTGGTCGCGGCCCGTTGATAAGTAGCTCCAGCGTTCTTCAACCCAAACGGCATTACCCGGTAGCAGTATGTCCCCCACGTGGTGGTGAATGCAGTCTTTTCCCTATCTTCTGGTGCCATCACTATCTGGTTGTATCCTGAGAAGCCATCCATGAATGAGAGCAATGTATGCCCTGCTGTGAAATCTACCAACTCATCGATGTGCGGTAAGGGAAAGTCGTCCTTCGGACTAGCTCTGTTCAAATCCCTGAAGTCTACACACACCCGGATCCTGCCATCTTTCTTCGGCACCGGAACAATGTTGGCCAACCAAGTCGGATATTCAGATACCAGCAGGAAGCCTGCGTCGATTTGCTTGGTGACCTCTTCCTTAATCTTAAGAGCCCAATCCGGGCGGATCTTTCTGAGTTTTTGCTTGACAGGTCGGGCCTTGGGGTCAAGGGGGATCCGATGCTGTACAATCTCAGGATCGATTCCAGGCATGTCTTCGTAGGACCACGCGAAAACATCTTTGAAATCTTTTAATAAAGCGACTAAGCGCTCGCGTTCCTCCGAAGACAACGTGGACCCGATCTGGACCAGCCGCGGGTCCTTCTCAGTACCAATGTTCACGGTAATGATTTCGTCCATTAATGGTTTAACAAATCTCTCTTGCTCTTGTTCAATTAAACGTTGTAAAACCGGAGGAACTTCGTCATCGTCGTTTTCATCAAAGTTTTGAAAGTCTGAATTAATGCAATAAATCAAGAGCACAGAAAAATACTCGGAAACCACAGATAGTTCATTCTCATTAGGCACATCCAAATAGTCCAATTCATTGGTTACAACAGACTCAAATGAAAAGGAAAAAGACGACCTGGACAGGACTGTGGCATCCGGGTTAACATTCCCAGGAGTACCAGACTCAGACTCAGTCGAGCTGGAACCTGATTCGACTCACAGGACTCGGTGGAATCAGATTCCGACTCACTACCTGACCCGGTGCTGCTGGACAAAAATCCCTCCTCGTACTGCCAAGTGAGAAAGGGTGCGATTGATGCATCCAAGATAGCTGCTGGTCGGCTCGCAGCCGTTTAATCCCCAATCATGGAAACCGCGAAGTTATCCCCCAAGCACTCTTGGTCGATCGGAGGATCAGATATGAGACATGCCAGTGCTACCCCCATTTCCAACTCTGTGCCCTCAGGATCCACTGCCTTATTCTGCTCAACCTCAGTTATTGGGTCTGTCTGCTCTGTGGCAACGTTATCCCCGGATAGTTGCAAGTCGAAGAAGATTTCGAAACCCGGTACGCGCTTCTTCTCCACGTTTAACCATGGCTCTGGGAAGTCGCAAAATGGAAAGTCCTCTCCTTCCCGGACGAAGCGTCCGTTCAAGGTACCCTGGATGGGCTTGTGTATTAAGTCAAAAGGCTTCCCAGCCTGCTTCGCTCTGGCTCTGCCGGCTATTTTCTTTCCTTTCCTCACCCAGTCTTCTTTGGTGGGCAGATAACCTAGCCCAAAGGTATGCGGGTTGTGTGGCACTTCGGCCAATGCTACGACTCCTTTCCTGCCGCTTCTTCCTAATCCCATCCCGGAAATATGTTGTAACTTGTTCATGAGGTAGACGGATTGAGCACTAACGTACACACCTTCATTCACAACCATAATATTTTGCACTACCCGGGCCTCCGCCAAAGTGAACCCCGATAAGAACACATCCTCCGTGCCGTGCTCGATTTCCAAAACTGGCGTAGACACTTCTGGGGGCGGATGGATGAATGAATTTCCGAAAACAATCGCAACCCCCTTCCCGTGAGGGTATTTCAACATCTGGTGCAGAGTGGAAGAGACTGCTTTCACTTGGTGCAACCACGGCTGCCCCAAGAGCAAGTTGAAGGTTGCGGGAACGTCCAAGACATGAAATTCAATGTTGTGTTGTCCTGGACCAACCTGGGTCTGAACCTTGACAGTCCCCATCACTTCCCTACTGGTATTATCATAAGCTTTGATCACCTGAGTGGTTGGTATGAAGTCTGTGGGTTTTAACCCGATTGCATATGCCGTTCTGACTGGGCAGACATTGATAGCAGACCCGGTATCAACAAGTACCAACGGTATCCACTTATCTCTACACTCCACGGAGATATAGAGGGGTTTGTTATGATTCACGCCCTCAGGCGGCAATTCCTTGTCTGAAAAGGTTAATGCCGGGGAACCTCCTCCCGGAAAAACTAGCCCAACCAGCTGCTCTGGCGTAGTTTCGATGGAGAGTTTGGCCTTGTCCATAGCAGATAGGACAGCCTGTCTGTGCACCCTTGAAGCCATAAGTAGTCCCCAGATGGAGATGTCTGCCTGTATTTTCTTTAACTGTCTCAGTATAGCTTGTTCTTCAATTTGCTTCTCTCTCTGTTTCTCTGCCTCTTTATCTTTCCCGGATGTCTCGGGTTGGTCAAGGTGTGGGGGCTTGAAATACCGCCCACTCCTGGTCATATGGTCTACCTCATCGAGGTACCAAGTATCATCTGGTTGAGCACCTGCCCAATCTTCGTCTGTGTGGGCAAGACATAAGTCATCGTCTTCCCACCACATCCCACTGACATTTAACAAACACCTATCTGGTTCCGGCAAGTTCGTACTCTCGGTACTTTCATTCCACATGCTCACAGTATGTCCTGCTCTTGTGCTCGCAGCACTTTCAACCTCTTCATGGTTCTTGGCTTTTCGGATTCTGTCAGAATCCCACCTCTTCTCTTGCTCCTCCTGTGTTAGTAGGATTTGTTGTTCAGTTTTCACAATATCTTGATCCCGAGCGAAATTCTTTGTACTGGCGCTCTCCGACAACTCATTTTGACTCTCGGCCCTTCCGGCCATCATTGATACCCCTGCCCCTGTCGGGCCTTGCTCTGGCTGAATTTCCACAACATCTGGCTGATCATCTAACCATCCGGCAATCTCTGCCGACTCCCCATATTCAAACCAATTGATTGTTGCACCCCCTGCTTCTTGGTCGTTGAAGAACTGGAGGTTGGCAAAATCTTCTTCCACCGTTGTCAGATCATCTGCCCCTTGTTCAAGTCCGTCCCCCCGAATCATGCACAATTCAGCTTTTTCTGGCAGCCTCACACTCAGCTCAGACTGGCTCACTGATAAGATATATCCGCTTGGATCATAAGCTCTTCCCGCATAATTCCCAGGCTGTCCCATCCCAGACTCACCAATTCTGCTCTCCTCTGAAACCTGCCCCGTTCCATCTTCGGAGGTCACCACCTCTGGCTCAGATTGGGTTGTGAAGGTGTCCAACATGCACAAGTCAGTGCAATCAGGAAGGATCACCTCCGGTTTGGGTAGGTGAGAGGGAGTAATATAGATACTAGGATCGTAGGAAACGACCCCAGTTTGGATGAGGTTGACTCTTTTGGGTGGTGGATCTTGGTTATGTGCGGGGAGTGGGTTAGTTGTGATGTTGGGTCTTTCGGGAGGTAGAATGATATTCTTGTCAACGAGGTCTTGAATCTCGTGACGCAGCCGGAAACATTGATCTGTATCATGGCCATGCTACTGGTGGTACGCACAGTACTTGGCTGGGTTATGGGAAGGGGGGGAGTGGATTTGGTAGTGGCCTCGGCTCTAGGGGTTTCAGATGCCCCTTTTTGATTAGAACGCCGAGAGCCTTGGACAAGGGCATGTATAGTGGAGTGAAGGTTCTTTGGCCTCTGGATTGGTATCTCGGGGCTTGGTTACTGCTCCCGGAGGTACTGGAAAAGGGTGTGGCCGCTGCGGGCCTTGGTTGGGAAGGAGGAGTGGTGGTGACCATGCCGACCTCCGAAGTCCTTGTGTTGGCAGCGCCACTCGGGCCTGCGGTGTTGTTACGGTTGAATGCCCTTCGGGGCTACTCTCGGTCTTGTTCGATCAAACCTTGCTTCATCGCATCCTCGATCTGTACCCCCATCTCGTGTAAATCTGAGAAGGTGGGAAAAAGGAGTACGATCATTTTCTGCATTAAATTCGGTTGGAGATTGCGTACAATCATCCGAATTTGATCTTTATCTATTGGCCTCAAGGTCATCATCGATGCCTTTGCTCTCCACGGAGTTACAAAATCAGAGAAAGTCTCTTTTTGTTCCTGCCTCGTTGTTTCGAGATCACGTGTTGTAATCTCGATCTGTGTATTATATGAGTACTGTGCAATGAAGGCCTTAGCCAGCTCATTCCAGTTTCTCTTCACATCATTTTCTAACTTTGCGTACCAGATGGCCGCCACCCCCGACAAAGTTCTGCCAAACAAAGAAAGCTTTTGTGGTCGGGTTAGGCTCATTGGTCTCAGGACGTCTGAAAATAGCCGAAGATGGACCATGGGATCTCCGGGCAAAAATTTACTATTCTTTTGTATCCCTATCCGAATCCTATTTTCAATTGGATTGATTAACCCAATCAAAACGGTCAATCTGTGGCATCTTGAATCTTTCTGGCAATGTTACGGCCACATCAGTGTACCCATCTTCAATGTTTGGGATGGCCTTCACCCCCTGCGATTTCTTGAAAAGCTTTTCCAGCTTACTCAGTTTCAGAGCAGTATGATCTACCTCGAACTTGAATGGAGAGTCCGGGTGGTTGGGTGTGAGATTCTTGGACAGTTGTGGCAGAAGCGGGGGCGGAGCCAGCCCCGTTGGAAGGTTCGTGTCCTCTTGTGTATTCTGGACATTGGGTAAGGTATTCTGGGTGTTCGGGAGGATATTCTGAGGATTTGGCAGGGTATTCTGACCAGTAGGTGCCTGCTCAGGTAGTGGAGCCGCTGGTGGAGGAGGAGCCTGATGTGAAGCAAACGCTGCATTCTGCTGTTGCAGCCTAGTAATCAGCTCGGCCTGCTGGGCCATGACTGCGGTTTGTTGTTTAGAAAATTCCGCTTGGCGGATGACATCCTCTTGCATCTGTTTTATGCTTTCATGCATCTGGCGCATCATCGCCTCCATCCCTGATGTAGTCTGTTGTTCCATCTGAATGACCGGTAAATGTATCTCTATGGCAGACACAGAAATTTCAACCTGATTGGTTACTGTCAAAGCAGCCCTCTGTCCCGGTAATCCCTGTTCTGACACACTGCGCCTCTTCGGCCTTCTTCTGATAACTGGGGGTAGAGAGTGGAACACTGGATGTCCGTCAACCAGATCCTCGGATCGATTGAGTCGGCGACCTCGTGTCCAAAGTGCTTGGGGAGTATCTATTGGTTTGGAAGCAATCGTGCTAAAAACTGCCCTAGCAAAAAGATAATAAAGCGAAAAGGAAATAAATAACTAGAAAAACGGGCAGCATAACAGCTTAAATTAAATACACACAACACACAGTCGGGCATACAACACGCAGTTGATAAGCTAAAAATACGCTGTCCTCAATCACTAATCACTGTCCCTGTATCACTGTTCCCCAAAACTGAATCCGATATTCGCAGACAACTGATTCTCAGATACTGACTGATGCCCGCAAGCCTGATGCCCAAACTCATAGACTGATACATGCATTCCCTGTAGAGACGCACTCTAACAAGCACATAGCAGATAAGTGAGAGCCAAAACACCCCTATGTTGGGGTAGGGTTTCCCTGTCCTATTTTGTCAGGAACTAGGGTTTCACTACGCACGCAGCGGTTTCAAACAACCTATAAACGGGTAAGCAACCTGTCCTAGTTTGGAATGGTCACTATGGATCCGAATATGCACTAGGTCGAATGGTCAAAAATGGTGCCCCGGTAAAACCGGGGTTTGTGTTCCCATACTGGCAGAGCCCGTAACCGGTCAGCCTTATGGACATGCCTTGACAAGACAAGCCTCCGGTAAACCGCTCAGGAATAGCAGATGGCAAACACGGTGTCCTAGGCGCACCAATGCAAATGCAATGCAAAGAAACACACAAATGTAGTCAAAACCAGATATCACGAGTTCGAGTCAAGTTCTCTAAATCCCCAGTGGAGTCTCCAGAAACTGTAGACGTCCCCGAACGCATCCCGGGGAAAAGGTGCGTGTCCCTCCCCCCCCCGTTCTGGTTCGATATTGGGACACTACAGTTTGAAGGACTCAAATGTCACGGTTCTTAATCTTGAACCAAAGAGTCCAAATCCGGCAAATCGTTTTGAGAAAACAGATTTTTTTTTTTTGAAAGAAGTGCCAAACATGGACTGCTTCGCCAGATACAGAGTCGCCACCTAAATATTTTATTTTTTTATGGGAAATTTAGGAAACCCTGACTCGGTGCCAAAAGGCCACGTGTCCGTCATCACCAAAGTTGCCTCGGCTCGGGAACTTGGGTACGATTGGGGAAGGTCACTTCGTGAGCACCCCCGCTCGCCCGGTCAAAGACCGGCCTCTACTAACCATGATATCTGTTTTGAAAACATTGTGAGTCCTTATTCCGGTTATTAGCCTAGATTACTATGTGATGCGCACAGCATACAAGTATAGACTGAATCGCCTGAATTGGAACAAAACATTTCATGTTTGTTTATTTGAAAATGGTTTGATAGTGCTACCCGTAGGTAGGCTAAGACGTGAATTTGCCACCCTCAGGTGGGCTTAGAAAAACATGATTTTGCCACTATCTAGTGGGCTTAAAACAAACATTTGATGAATTGTCCCACTCCAAGCAACCCAACCTCCACCCACAGGCATTCAAGGCAGTTATATCACATAAGCACATAGCCTCATAGTAAGCATGCTATTCATGGCAGTCAATCATACGCATGCAAGGATGCTAAAGCATAAAACTCACCGAGTACTCCAAGCCAAAACAGAAACTCATTAGAAATCATGCATGATCCTAAATATGCTGAAATGCCTAATGCAACACATGCAAAATGCAACTATAGCAGGCTCGGCTATTCTAAACATGGCATATGAAATGGTACAACTAACAAGTATTCAATTTGGAATTGAAATACAAATGCAGTTTGTATGATGCGCCGAGCCCGGTGCATGCAAAACAGATGAATGAATGCAAACATGCTATCATACTGTATGCTAATTGAAATATGCCCTATATCTAACCATCATAAGCAGGTAAATAAAATGGAAAAAAGACATGGGGTTGGAAGACATACATCACACTCACGCACACTTATTACAATTATGCCCTCGCACAGAGGGTCCAAAAGAATATACAGTCCGAAATAAATATACAAATTCCTAATTAATTAACAAATTAACTAAGAAAAACTGTAAACTGGCATGCAAGCCAGGGGCTGCCTTACTTCCGCTGAATGATGTATGCTGGGCTGCCTTTTCGGAAATCCACTGGGATGCCCCAATTAGCCTCTGTTTGTAATGTTTCTCGAAATGCGTGCCAGACTCCAAAAAGTTGCTGATTCTTCATTTTTGCTGCAACAGAGAGCAGGAAAGGGGCATAGCAATGTATTTCACAAATTTATGCATGCCTCGATCCTCGTGCCACCAATCACGCATCTCGATGCATGATGGCCGAGGAATCGGATTGCACAACTCAATATAGGATGAATGCACATGAATGTTACAACAAAACCTAACTCCATCATGGGTAATCCGGAGTGTCGGTGACTTGGGAATTGAGACTCGTTCCGTCACTCGAAGTACGAAACGTGCCTCATTTCCCGTGTCCGGGCTAACTCCTATCCCGACCATGATGCAATATGCATGATATGCATGAATGCAACTAAAATACAATCCTAGCATGCACAATGCTATGAAAATGAGATGTCTCAGAATGCGTGCACACGGGCACGCAAACCGAGAAAATGATCCTAGGGCATAAAATGGCATACGCAATGGAATTGGACTTACACTAACATGAGTGGACCTCAGCCACGCTCACATAAGAGGCCGAGATGAAAAAAAAGATGCCTCGAAATGCGTGTACACGGGCACACAAATCGAGGCAATGGCATACACGATGCAGTGAGACTAAAAATAGCATACAGAATGCAAAATGGACTTACACTAACATGAGTAAGCCTCAGCCACACTCACATAAGAGGCCGAGATGAAAACGAAGTGCCTCGAAATGCGTGCACACAGGCACGCAAACTGAGGCAATGGCATACGGAATGCAATGAGACTAAAATGGCATACAGGATGCAAAATGGACTTATACTAACATGAGTGAGCCTCAGCTACACTCACATAAGAGGCCGATGGATAAAAAAGATATGCCTCGAAATGCGTGCACACAAGCACGCAAACCGAGGCAATGGCCCTAAGGCATGAAATGGCATGGAATATGATATGTAAACATGCAAATAGAATTTCAGCACTGAAATGTGGGGAAAAACAGTCCCGAAACATGGCCAATGTGCACTTGAAGCATGGAATGATCCCGAAATGCGATATTAGGCGCCCGAAATGGCCTATAGCTATGCAATGCATGCACAATATGGACATGGAATGAAAATACAGTAGCAAGACAGCCCCAAGAAAAGCATTTTACAGTCATAAAAAGGGCTAAACAGCAAGCACACATAGGATTAAGAAAGAATGCAAAAATGGCCCCGTAAGAGGGGTATTGAAGCAAGTGATACATGCGATACCCAAATGGAAAAATACCCTTCTACAACACTGATTAGGGACTAAAAATATGAACATTTACAGTAGATGACATCCCCCAACTCAGTATGCAAACATGCTAAAAATGTCATACAAGAACTAGGATACATAAGGCTATAACATGAGGTACCCAAAACATTCATCAAACCAGAAAAGACCCTTAATGAAATATTCCAAGAAGGTCAAAATATGGCCACTTTCAGTTCTGATCATGGCCGAAAACAGAAGATAAAACGAGCTAACAAAGCATGCAAAAATGGGGGTCAAAGAGGGGTATAATGACAAGTATAACATGGGAACCCCCAACAAGGTTGGTCCCTTCTACAATGTTGTAGAGGGACACAAGATAAGCCTACTCATAGTTCATGACATGCTCCAAAACAGACGACATGTAGGCCAAACAAATCATGCAAACTTGCAGTAAATAAGAGAGATTATGAAGCAAGTACAAGATAGGGGGCCCAAACAGGGTTGAGCCCTTCTTCAATATTGAATAGGGGCTCAAAATAGGCCCACTTACAGTTTACATTATGCTCGAAAACAGATCACTCATAGGCTAGAAATTTCATGCAAAATAAAGGCATACAAGATGGTATTGAAGCAAGTACCAAATGGAGGGCTGAAACAGGGTTGAGCCCTTGAACAAACATGAAGAATAGCTCAAAAGAAGGACCCTTTCAGTTAGGGTCGGAGCCTAAAACAGTGAGCAAATACGCTTAAGAAAAGAAGCAAGAAAATGCTACAAAAGAGAGAGATGGAGACTTACCCTTGTAGACCTTTTCTTTTCTACCTCTTGGCTTGAGAAATGTTGCTTCTAAGCCTCTGAGAACCTCTCCTTGCTGCTGGAAATGGATTGGTGATGGGGATGCTTGATGATAATGAAGAAATGGCACCAAACTTGAGAAGAATCAAAGAGATGGAGATGGATATGTGTTTGTAAGCTTGAGGCAAGTGTTCTAACTCTTGAGGGAGAGAGAGAGAGAGAGAGAGAGAGATGTATGCATGCAAGGATGGTGAGTCAAAGTGTGTGAAAGAGTGTAGGCCGTAAGGGATTAAGTTCCCTTGCTTACAAAATATCCCCCGAAATCAGATATTTTGAGGGATAAAGCTATACAGCTGCCATGCACACCTCCCAAGGAGCATGGCCGGCCAGCCATTTTTGTTGCAGGTGGACAGCCGGCTACCCCCTATGGCCGGTTGGCCAAGGGTCAAAAAGGTCACTGTGAATTTCTGGCCGACCACCAGATATTGGTGTCCTCCCAGGTCTCCTTATCACAACCCTATGGTTCAAAATTGACAACTCTAAAGCAGGAGAGAGAATAGGCCGTTTTTAAAAGGGGTTCAAAAGGTCCAATTGCAATTACTGGCCAGCCATGTGTTTTTAGGGTCCTCCCATGTGTGTACAACACAAATATGTGGTTTTGGCTCGAAGAAAATGGCCCTAGGGTGTTCAACATTAGCCCGGAAGTGAGAAAAATAGGCACCGGTGGGCGCCGGAGGAGCATGACTGGTTGCTGAGACAATTGCTGGCCTCCCACCCTCCAGTGATCTTCCTGGTGATAAAACAGAGGTACCTGCCAAAAATGAACAAAAACCGATGCAAAACGAATGCTCGGGGGCCAAAACGCGCAGTTTGGGGTCCCGAAAATCGAACGAAAGTGGTGTTTGGCCACGAAGTGTGTATCTAAGACCCCAGTGTCCCTCGAAAGGGAGTAAATGAGATGCATGCCAAAAACCGGAGGAATCGGAGATGGTTGGGTGGTCCCGAACCGCGGCACACGGCCTGACGGCTCCGAAAACCAAGAATCGGGCTCCGAAAAGGGCAAAATGGCCTACGGCCACGAAATGTAGCCCACGGCCACTGAGAGATGGTCTACGGGACCTCTCCCTCCCCTCAGGAAAGAAAACAGAGAAAACTGAGTCCGATTCGCAAACCGAGGCAAGGCACAGAAGAGAGTTCAGAAGTCCGGAGGCAGGGCACACGGCCGCGACTCTGAGACTTCTGAATGAGCACAATACGCAATATCACCGAGCGCTCAATCGGTGACGTCTGAGTCTTAAGGTCGGTCAAAAATGGGGTGTCTACAGTTTGACTGAGATACTTCATTCATTTCTTAGTTGTCCATGTAATATATGTAATAATACCCCCTTGTGAATAATGTAAAGATTATGAATGACTATTCTACAATCCATTAATGACAATTAGTGAGTAGAACATGGGAAATATGGTGCTCAGAGACATAATGCCTATGGAGTAATTAGTTTTTGAGAAGAGTATCCTAATTTCCTTTTTCTAAAAGAATAAGCTGATGAGTGGATTTTGTAATCAAGTTCTAAAGTGTGTGCATTGTTTGTCATTTTATTTTATTTTTTTGAATGCCCCTTGTGTCTTTTTAAATTTTTGCTAGGTTCAACTGTAAGGGAAATTAAGAAAATCTGTGCTAGGTTCAACTGTAAAAGTGTAAAACCAACTCCTATCATGATGTTTGAGATTAGTGAGTAATGTTTTGCTTATGTTTCAGGCTGCGGATGTAGTTTTTATTATAGAACCTTGGACAGTGCCATGGATAGCAAAGACCATTTTGCAGGTAAACCATTTTTTTCATTTAATAACAGTTAAGTTCGAATAGATTTGTTTCTGTTTGATTTCAATCTTCATGGAAGTGTCATTTAGTGAATTGGGTTTTGATTTTGAGATTTATGTTGGTGTTAAATATGATAATTAGGCATTGCTTTTTTGTTCTTTTTTATTTTAAATGATCATTTTGATTCATTGATCTTAACTTGTGTTTTTGTTTGTTTTGGTACTAATAGTTATCGAGCAAGTTGAAGTTGAGTATGAACCAGAAAAGGTTGAATTTGATGGTCATTTGGATGAGGAGTTTAGGAAGGATTCTCTGGTGTTTACATATATACAAAAGAAGATGGGTAGATCTGCTTATTATAACCTATGTATCTGGTTATTTTTTTTCTTTTAATGTCCTGTAATATCTGTTCACTTTGAAAATTGGTACCAATTTTATATCGTTTATAAATTGTCCTTTCTACATTAAAGTACAATGAAGTATTACTGAAATTCAAGAACCTAGGGTAAGTGTGAATGGGGGAGCAGTTTTGAAAAGTGATGATTTTATCTTTCTCTGAAATTCAAGGACCTTGGCATAGATAGATAGATAGATATATAAATCAATGCTGTTGTGACTATGTATATTCATTATACATATATGTCAAGGATTGGCACTTAATTGTGGTTAGGTTGAATGAATTTTGTTTGATATTGGATTGAATGTTTATAAACAAAAAATGATTGTTCTAAAAAAAAAAAAAAAAAAAAAAAGAGATTTGGCGACTAAAAAATTGGTCTGCAAATTCTACACTTTTGCGACTAAAATCATTGGTTGGCAATTCCTTACCTTTTGGCGACTAAATTGTTAGTCGGCGATTCCTCGACTTTTGGTAACTAATTTTTTTGGTCGTGAAATGTGACAATTGGTGACTAAGATATTTGGTCGGAAAAATATTATTTTTCGCGACCAAAGTGTTTTAGCGACAAAATGGATTAGTCGCAGTAATGATATATTTAGCGACCAAAAATTTAGTCAACAAATCTAATTTTTCTCGACCAACAAAAATTTTGGTTGCAAATTACTTTTGTTGACCCTCAATTGGCGACCAAAGTAGCGATCAAAAAATTGGTCGCGAATAACTTTTGTCAACTAAAAATGGGATTTTAGCGATCAATGTTTTGGTCGGCAAATGTGTTATTTCTTGTAGTGCAAGGACTAAGATCCATATTAGAAAACCTGTTTGGATTGTTATTATTTGCCTTTTTTACCTCAGGCATAGGTGCCTTAACCTCAATAAAGAATTGACAATTTAGTACCATTGGCATGGATTTAGTGATACATGCCTTTTTCTTATTTTTTATTTTAGTGTTATTAAAGGTGATAGGCGCACCAAGGTGCCAAGGTCTCCTGAGGCCTAGGCTCAAAGCACGAGGTGAGGCGCATGCTTTACCAAAGTGAGGCACACCTTATACGGAGAAAAAATATAATTTAATATAAGTAAATAATTTAGAGTTCAACATAAACAAAATGAAATGTTAAACATTTAATATTTTTGGGAGATTAGGAATTAGGGCTAATTTTTCTTCTATCATTGACTTGGGGTTAAATGCCTAATGTATTGACATCTGTAATAAGAGTAGGGATCTTCTATAACTGCACTATATTAAATCAATGGTCAGATTTTAAACAAAATCAATTAAAGCAACAATAAAAAAAAGCCATTAAGACGCAAGCCTTGGGCCAGTCAGGCGCCTTATCACAATCACCTGGCCTGAAACACTATAAGGCGCAAACATTGGACCTGGACGGGACTTGGAGCTATGCGCACGCCTAGGCACGACTTATTGAAGTTGCCTGGCCTGGAACACTATAAGGCGCAAACCTTGGGTCTGGATGGGACTTGGGCCTAAGCACACGTATAGTTGTGCCTTTACTAACACTAGTTTATTTCCATTTCTTGCATGCAAAGTATGATAAAGAGTATTAACAAATAAAGTTCCAAGAGAGATACCGTTTGTACAGAGGCAAACTTTGGTGAACGCTTAGTAGCAGGAACCTTCTATTCGAGTGGTGTTTCTTACTAAGAAATGCAATTCCGTGCTCCCAAGTAAGAAACTTGTAAGAAACTCACTCCCGTCAATAAAGAAACTCGCTCTCAATTGAGATAGAAATAAAAGAAACACAACTCAAACTTATTATAATAGTTTCTATTTATATAATATTTATTTATACTTAACAAAGACAATTTGTAACTGACATAAATCTCTAATATATATTTATATTTTAATGCATATACTATAACTAAACAACAAAAAATAATTGTTAGAATATCTTTATAATTTAATAAATAAATATATTTTCCCTTGCTCCTCTATCCCCACTTCCACTTCCACTCCCGCCGCCAGCCCCGGCCCGGCCCCGCTTTGTGTAACTAAGGCTCAACGACCCATCTCCATGCTTGTGTAGGTTATCGAGGCCCCACCAGTGCTAATTGTTGATGTACTAGGTAGGTCATACATGGGAACTGGCATCTTCATTGGAAGATTTGGCATTGCCGCCTCAAAATGAAGCACTTGTATAGCTTGCCTTATTGATGGCCTCAGACTTCGGTCAGGATGAGCACACCACAGGCCAACAATCATCAAACACTCTGCCTGCTTCACCTCAAAATTCATATTAATCCTCTCATCTACAGCTGAAAGAAGTTGCCCTGTTCCATAGAGCTCCCAAATCCACTCCACTAACCCAGTCAGACACTCTTCATCTCTGGGATCTACCGATTTTCTCCCAGCAGCAATTTCTAATATAACCACCCCGAAGCTAAAAACATCGGACTCTTTACTTGCCTTGCCTGTACTTATGTATTCTGGTGCCAAGTAGCCTAAAGTTCCAGCCAAACCGGTTGTTTGGGGGCCTAATTCATGGTCCATAAGACGAGCTAAGCCAAAGTCTCCAAGCTTGACATTGAAGTTTGAATCTAGCATTATATTGCTTGACTTGATATCCCGATGGACCACACATTGGTCCCATTCCTCATGTAGATAGAGCAATGCAGAGGCCAAACCAAGAGCTATCTTGTGTCTCAAGGCCCAAGTGAGAGGACTCTTCTTGCCAAAGAGGTGAGCGTCAAGGCTTCCATTTGGCATAAACTCATAGACAAGAAGAAACTCACCTTTGTCATGGCACCAACCCATGAGCTGCACCAAATTCCGGTGTCTCAATTGGCTTATAGTCTTCACCTCAGTTATGTACTCCTTTTTCCCTTGTTTAGACCCTCTTGAGATTTTCTTCACAGCTACAGTGATATCTAAATCACTAAAGTACCCCTTGTAAACACAACCAAATCCTCCTTCTCCCAATTTTCTTTGGTCAGAGAAGTTGTTAGTAGCCGAAACGAGATCTAAGTAAGAGAACCTTCTTGGTCCAGCACCTCTTTCAAGATCATCATTGATCGATGTCAAGTTAGTCAACTGCGCTGTTTCCCTTCTATTATGTCTCCTTTTCCACAAAATTATAGATGTTATGATCCCCCCCAAAATCAAAGCACCCACTGAAACTGTTAGGCCTACTATTAATCCAATCCTTTTCCGCTTCTTTGTGCTTGTGTCTTTTGTATCCAAACTTGACCTAAACTCCCATGATTCAAGCGTGTGACGCTCTACATTACGACCGGTAGCAGCTGCAAATCCAACCTTGACCCACTCTGGTAGAACCTCCTTTAGGTCAATTTGGTAAGAAAGACTTGAATTCCCTTGAAAATTAGGGTTTACCTGATAGGACCAAAACACACTCAAATTCTTAGTAGTGGCATTGTAAGTAATCCAAGCATCGGCTGTATCTCCACTATGCAAGCTAGCATTCCAAGGGGTGGTAATGGCCGATGCAATGGAATTGTTATTGATCCCAACATGCTCATATGAAGGATCCCATTCAGGATTTGGATAGGAATCGAACTCGACCACAACTATTTGGTTCCGGGATGAATCACTAGTTGTGGTATTGAACAAGCCTAGGAAGCCACCTGCCGAGTTTGGTGGGATATGGAAATCAACAGGAGCAAGGAAGAATGCCATCCCGTGACCATAGTAGCTAAGCCCTTGGGTATTGATGTTGAAGGAGAAATGGGTGGTGAAGTCAGAGACCTTTCCAGTGTTGGAGTCCCAGAGCTGCACACTCTCTGCATAGGTGGCCCAGCCAACGCGGCAGAGATAATTGATTTTGTTGAATTCAATGGCTCCAACAGAAGGTACTGCATCTCCTTCATAGACTATGTTGGTTGCATCAGGATCAAAGCGAGGTATCTGGAAATAAACTGAACTTGCCAAGGGAAGATGAAATAAGAAAAAGGAGGAGAAGAAGAGAATAATATGAGCATTTAGAGACGTAAATGAAGTTGGAATGTTGTAGAAAGAGATGGCCATGATTGACAATTGGGACTAGTAGTTGAGCAAGTACGTGATATACTGGCTCTTGAACTTTATAGAACTTTTATACTGAAACTAGCTATAGCCTAATTTTATTTAAGAATTTTGTTTTGTCTAGGTATTTGAGGCTGTTTGTCTAGTCTAGTCGTCAGGTACATATAGAGTCCTTTGTCCTACAGTTACGCAATTATCGGGACAGGTCCTACACAATGGTCCACAAGAGGATCAAGTGCTTCATGTGATTCGAACGCAGGTCACGCAGCTGTCCCGTTCAATTAGCTATAATCTAAATCTTGATGGTCAAGTTTCACCTACTAGATTATTCAATACCTGGAAGAAGCTTCATTGACTAAACCAAGAAATTTATACGTCATAGACGGACTAAACCAAGAAATTTATATTATACGTCCCAGACTAACAAAAAATTTATAATAAGAACAAGAAATTTATACGCCATAGACTGACAAAACCAAGAAATTTATGTTATACGTCATAGGCTAAAGTTCAGTATTTTTCAAACATTCAATATTGACAATCTACTAAAACATTAAATAATAATTCAATATTTTTTGAACATTAAATAAACAAAGAAATTTATACGTCATAGACTAACTAAACTAAGAAATTTATATTGTACGTCATAGACTAAACTTCAATATTTTTCAAACATTCAATATTGACAATCTAATAAAACATTAAATAATAATTCAATATTTTTCAAACATTAAATAAACCAAGAAATTTATATTTTTGGCTTTTTTAGTATAACAAAATAAACCATATATTATAAGAATAAGAAATTTATACGTCATAAGACTAACTAAACCAAGAAATTTATATTATACGTCATAGATTAAAGTTCAATATTTTTCAAACATTTAATATTGACAATCTACTAAAACATTAAATAATAGTTCAATATTTTTCAAACATTAAATAAATCAAGAAATTTATAGGTCATAGACTAACTAAACCAAGAAATTTATACGTCATAAACTAACACGGTGTACTTGTTAAATTTTTTTTTTTTTAATTCAAAAAATGGATATGCAGGTAGGTTACTTCAACATATCCGCCAGGAGCATTGCTTCTTAACACCTACAACATATCTGCCGTGAACCCCACCGCACCTACGTCGGGCCGAAACTTAGGCTTCCCGCGTGCTCCAGGTGGTAAGGAATATGTTTAATCCCAATAAGAAATTATGAAGACTCAAGCCCACGTTTTAAGCGAGAGATTTGACGGTCTTATGTCGGTGTACCTGTTACTTTTAAGTACTTCGTAAAACTGACGTTACTAGTAAACGTGACTTATTGGCTATTTGTGCCACATACGTCCAAAAACTAAAATTTTTAATTGGCTCTGACTAATTGTAGTTGGTTATTAAGAGTAAATGGTATGTATTGCCGGCCCATTGTTGACTTGAACATTGGGAGATATATATTAATTTAGGGTTAATTACACTTTTCATTCATATAATTTTATTTAAATTTTACTGTAATTCATATTATTTTATTTAAAATAATTTGGTCCTTACACTTTAAATCTAGCTGCAATTTGTTTTTCTGTCTAAATTTGGTTAATTTTATCCATATGTATACCTTAGAAAATTGACAAGTGTTTCAAAATTACTAATTTTAACCTCCAATGTAGACAGAAGGATCAAGTTAAAACTAACCTTAAAGTGTATGGACCAAATTATTTAATTTGAAATTATAAGGATTAAAGTGAAATTTGAATCAAACTACAAGAGTAAAAAGTGTAATCAACCCAAACCATATTAATCCTGAAAAAGTGTCCTGAATTTTATCCGAAATGAAGTGTATAGTGTAGATTTAAAATTAGTAGATGTAGGCTTCACCTAGAATGAATGTGATCTATAAATGTAGTTTTTTTTTTTTTGAGTATTTTTCTTAATAATTTTTTTGAGTATGTAGTATTGTTATTAATTTAAAGAGCAAAATATAAAAACACATTGATAGAAAAAAAAAATATAAGATTAGAAAAATCTAGGAGTTCGATATACTATGGAAAATTAATTTAAAGAGCAAAATGTCCAATTTTTGTCTCTTTTTAAGAGATAAGACAACAAATGTCCTAACATAATGGTGTAAATGCTCCGGAATTACCATATTATTTGGCCATATTATAGTCAATGAGATATATTGAAGAATTATTTTCTAATATTCATCATTCAGATACATGTAACATATAAAGTCATCTTTCAAACTTTGAATTGTGTTATATTATTGTTTGGATTGAAAATGACCGTCTTATCAGATGTTACTAGCGTTGGTCATGCAATAAGTGAATGTGCATAGTAACTTTAGTAAGTTTTTAGAATTTGAAAAGCGTTGGTGCATACATGTATTTATGTTATTTTAATATTAAATTTGATATATATATATTGTAGTGCATTCATGTATATACATATAGCATGTTATAAAGTATAATCAAAGATTAAATAATAATGCAATATAATTAACTGAAAGAGTTTAATTGTCTTGTGAAAGGTTATGAGTTATAATTGATTTATTATTATATTTAATATGAGGCTCTTTATGTTTTGATGGATATGTATATATAGGAGGAAGTGTACATAAAAAATATGAGTGTATATATATATTTTATGATGTGTGTATACAGAAATGATTAAGTAACTTGTAAAAGTGATTTTATGGTGTAGCTTTAAACTCACCTATTTGTGCAGGGTTGGTGGAGTCAACACGATTAAAAGTTGGGTGGTTGTATTCTAGGGAAGACATGTTAATATGTGATAGTCTGCTGCATCGGGGAGTGACAGTTTTTACCAACCGAGAAGGGTCTTGAATCTCCTCAAAGTGAGTGTGATTATCACGCCTCAGTTCGATTTATTGTATATTCATATATTTAGAGATGTGATGTATAATACATATTTAAAATAGTGGATGAGGGGTAATATCTGTGGATGTTGGTAGATTTGGCAAACTACGTAAATCTAGTGTCTTCTCATAGTGATAATTTTTATCTATATTTGTTTTGAGTATAATTATTTATTTATTTTGGTAAATATTCTAACAAAAATTTTTACCTCTAAAGTGCTTCTTCATAGAGGAACAACTCAATAAAAGACTGCAAGGGCGGACCTAAGGCTGGACATAGGTGGCTGCAGCCCAGTACAAAATTTAAAAAATTTGTAGAAATTTTTTTTCCTAACTCAGTCCAGCCTCCCAACCTCTCCCAGTCCACCCCCGCCCCAAATAAGGGCCAATAGTTTTTTTGTTTGTTTTTTAGATGGGCTGCCAATAGCAGCTCAATACTTACCCCAAAAAATAGATAGGTAGCCCAATAGATTTGTATTTGTTTAATTAACAAATCTTCCAAAACAATCCTTACATCTTCCAATAGATAGGCAGCGGCCCTCTTCGTCGTCACCAACAGCTCTACTTTCCTAACATTTTTGATAAGTGTAATTAACCAATTATTTTATTTCGTTGGTTGAGAATGGATTTGATTAACAATGATTTTGAAATTTTGTCTTTATGCAACAAATATTATATTGCTTTTAGTTTTTTTATGATGCTGCCTTATTCAATGTTCTATATTACTCTTACTTTTTGAACTTTGAAAGAGTTTTTTTAGGCATATATAAAAAAAAATGAAAGCTTAAATAAAAATTATTGAGGATGTATCTAGAAACCCTAATATTTAAAATTATTACGAATATACTCTGGTTTAATATTAAATAGGGCTAAATTGTTTTTTAAATATTTTTAAGGTTATAAATAATGGAACCTCCACACTCAAAAAAAAGAAAAACCATTTTTTTCATTCTATCAATCAAAACAAAAATCTAGTAGTACAATATCCAATGTTGTTGAAACCTCATTTTCTAATGTGCAGCTGCCTTCCATGCCTCAAGCAAATAAACCAAGCGAATTTGATTGAACTAATATTGAACGAGATCCTGGTTTACGCTTGCAAATTTGTGAATATCTAGTTAATCAACGGTATGTGAACTTGGGGCCTTATCAACCTAAACTTGAGTATCTTAGGTCCTCATTTGGAAAGTAGAATCGCCAATTTCAACATATTTGGTTTAAATAATTTCTTAGCTAGAGTATTTTCCTTCAAAGGATAAAACATATTGTTTTTCATGCTTTTTGAAAATTGATGTAGATTCTGTAATCGATGAATTCGAATCTTTCAAGACTCGTCAAGCACAACTTAGTTAGATTGTTTCTAATCAATAAATTTAGATACTAATTTAGATTATATTATTAAATTCTTTTTTTTCTTATGTGGTTATATTTAAAATATATTGTATAATTTTACCTTAATATTAGCCCACCCCATTGACAAATCCTGGGTCCGCCCTTGAAAGACTGTCATGTGGCAGTAAGGAGAGAGGGTGAGTAACAGTGGTAGTAAGAGGGAGAGGTGAGTAAGAGTGGGTAATTTTACCTTAGAGTTGTTTGGAATGATTTAAATAAGTGTACTTTTTGACTTTTTATTAAATATGAATTGGGTTTAAAGTGATATGATAGAGAGGTGGTGTGACTTAAATAAGATGATGTGACTTCAATAGGATTAGTGACTTTTTAACTTTTTGGGGGGATGCCAAACCTAGCCCAAGTCGAGGGGGTATCAGTATCTGGCCCTATTTTCTTGGGGATTTTCTTGGGGATGGTGATCAATGATGTTAGAGTCAATTTTCAAGTCAATTGAGATCCCTAAATGATATGGGTAGGTTGGTGATTGGAAGATTTATAGGGAAAAGTATCACATGACACTCATCTGAACTAGAGGGAACTCCACTAACTCTCCCATCCAACGACCATATTTGAAACTCACAAATTGTTGCTATATACAAGGATTGTGCTTTGACCAATGTGACACATGCTAGCCATCTAAGACCCACCACCCATCAACCCAATGGTTGAGATTGCAGAAGGCACAACAGCTCCAATTTCTTGAGGGATACTCCATAAATGACATTACAAAGAAGGAAACACGGACACGTGGAGCCACTAAGGTAATTAAACACCCTACTAACCAAAATAGTTGAGAAAATTCAGGAGGTTGTTCCTGACTTCCAAGAGGCACCCAAGAATTATAAATAACCATTTGCAAGATGGAAAAGGGCATCCAAACCAATCCAAATCAACACAACTTACATTGGCATCCATGTCATTAGCTTAGCTTAGTTCAAGGCATCAATGCTATAGCTTAGTTTAGGGCATTTGTGCCATTGACATTCGTGTCGTTTAGATTAGTTCTTGCTATCTATAGCATCTTGTTCTTGTCGCAATTGTGTTCAATCTATTGTAATTTAGTTGATGTTACTTATTCTTATTTTTCTTCACTTATTTGTATTTTCAATATATTGGGATACGAATTCTTGTTTGTGTTCTTCTCTTACTATAATCTCTTCCTGACTAAAAAAAAAAAAAAACCCTTAGGAAGTGTAAAGTCCTTTTCATTAAGGCAAGTAAAGAACCATGAGCCTTTTAGCTATAAATATGTAGGGAGTCTGATAGTTTCAAGTGTGGGAGTTTGGAAGAATAAAAGAGAGAGAGAGAGAGTGTAACAGTTTGAGAGAAAGAAAAAAAGGTTTTCTCCATTGTGTTTGTTTTCCAATATTGAATAAAGTTGAGTTTCCAACTTTAATATATCTCTTTGTGTGTTTTGAATTACCACCAGTAATTCTAAGAGTCTCCTTCCTCTAACAAGTGCTATTAGAGCCAAATAGGCCCGGAAAATCAAATTTAAATTTAAATTCAAATAATAATAATAATAATAATAAAGCAGAGCATAATTTTGTATTTTTCTCCAAACTGTACAGAATTCGAAGTTGTCAAAATCAATTTTTGAGTACATCAGAGTGTTCATCTCGCCACCAAGAGTCCAACAATACAAAAATTGAAGCCATTGGAGTACTCACACACTATCACACGCCCCCAAAAAATCATGAGTAAGGCCCATACGCACTACGCACCATCTAAGGCGAGAAGTCGTTTTCGTTGCCGACCAGAGAATATTCTAAGCGAATATTCTGTCTATGCCCAGGTCAACCAAATTTGACTCGCAAAGTCAGTTCTAACCCATGTTCGGTGCAGAAGACTTGACCCATTAGATAACTACATCGTATAGTTGGTATGGTTGCGTCCAGTTTTGCCACAAGGTTTATGAAATTGCAGCATAACCCCAAAAGCTTTTAAAAATTCAATTTTAGCCCCAGATTATTTTGAATGTTTTTACTTAAGCCCTTGAAAATTCTAAAATTTTTACAAACTGTGTTCCTAGCTAAATCAACCCTTTTGATAGGGCTGTTCAAGGGTCAGATTGGATCGATTTTCCTATCAATCTAGCAACTGGACCGACCATGACGGGTTGAATATATAATCAACTGTTTTTCAACCAATGTGTTTTTTGAAATTGACCGTGAGTGACATTCGGTTTTGCAGTTCGTCTCGGTTGAGTTGCACGGGTTATATAAAATCATAAACACAAAAACAGCAAAAGAGAAAGGGGTTTCAATATTAATTGGAGAAGAAGCTAACACACAACACTAAAAAATAAAGGATGTATTTGTAGACACCCTATTTTTTACTACCCTTAAGACTTGGGCACCACTGATTGTTTACTTGGTGATGAAAGATGTGCAGTGCAAAGATTCGATTTCTTTGGCAAGAGGAGCTTCAAATCCTAACCTCACACCCTTTTTTTAGACCAAAGCCTTTTGACTAAAATGATTTTTATACCTTAAAACCCCCTCTTTCAAAATATTTTTAAAAAATGATTCTACGATGTTCCGAAGCTAGCATTTCGTTAAATGTTGCGCTTCTCGGTAAACCGAGCAAAGACAAAGTGGAAATAATTGAAAGAGAGGTGAAATCTCTGAAAAATCTTTCAAAATAGCTTATTTAGGGGTTTGGAGTTAAATAAAATGGGTGAGGAGAGAAGAAAACTAGTTTGGGAGAAGTTCGGTATGAATCCGAGTAGGATCGAAATTGAGCAGTCTTCACTCAAATGAGCATAACATTTTTCACACTTGGAATTTTGATGTGAGTCAGCCACCATTGGAAAGAAGACTTCAAAGGATTCAATTTAGGCTCAAGAATGACCTCCAAAGGAATCCAGATGAAAAAGATATGTCTATTTGAAGTTGGGCCCAAAAAGCAGATTTTTCTGGCCAACCAAAGGTGGAGGTTTCTGGTCATGAATGGGATTTTTTGGCCATGTGCCGGCCATGAATGGCCATTTCTAGCCCCATGCCATCCAAAAGTGACCCTTTTTGGCCATGCATGATGCAATGCCGGCCATTGATGCAAAAACTCAGATTTTTTGCAGATATTTACCTCCAGCTGTTTCCACACTGTGCCAGCTATCTTGTAATTAGATATTTTGACCTGAGGCTCATATATTGCTATATATGGAGGCCATTCTCTATGGTTTGGAGGTTGGGAAAAATTTTGGAGCCTCTCACTCTAAAACCTCTCTCTCTCTACAATCCTCTCTCTTTAGATCTCTCTCTCTCTCTCTCTCTCTCTCTCTCTCTCTCTCTCTTAGGCTTTTGTGCTTAGAAGCTTGTATACTTCAACCTTTAGCCTATACATCCTTGACCAAAGTGGTTCATCTTTGGGCGGAGGTTACTTGAAGCTCTCTTGGAGCCTCCTTTGAGCTTTAGAAGGTTTTTTAAGCTCAGATTTGTGCCTAAAGTGTGCTTGGCTTCAAAAGGTATAACTATCACCCTTTAAGCTTGTTTTCATACTTGCTTTTGCCATCTTTTTGTGCTATTTTTGGGTGGTTTTGAACAAAAAAAATCTCTGTTTTTCATTCCTAAAAATGTTGGTTTGAGCCTATTTTGTGTTAGGGGGTTGTCTCTCTCTTTTTTTCCTTAGCTTGTATAGCTTTTTGCCGCCATTTCTCATTACCTTCAAATCAAACTTTTTGGGCCTTTTTACCACTGAAACTCAAGAGTTTTTCAGTGACAAAAACCATGTTTTGAGGTCCAAAATAGGAGGGGTTGGCCTCCCCTCCTTGTGTCTTGTTTGCATGTGTAGATAACTTAACATGTAAGCATGTTTTTCTACCGTTTTGTGACTTGATCTCAGCATATTTTTGCTACTTTTTTGACTTGCTTTAGCCCTGTTTTGAGCTAGTTTGGCCACTTGAGGCTTGCGTTGTATGCTTGTAGTGCAATGGTGCTTAATAGTCTAGGTTGTGCTATGTATTAACCTTTCATTCTAGCCTTTTTTAGCTTACTTCAAGCATGTTTTAACTACTGATTTGGCATGATTTAGCTCTGTTTTGGGCTGTCTTGGTCATATGAGCCTTGTCTTGTATAGTTGTAGTGTAAATGGTTTCACTAGCTTGGCATTTTAGGCCTCTAAACTTGATTTGCTTGAGATGATTACATGTTAAAATGTCATTTTACATGTAATTTAAGTGTTTATAGCTTTGTCACATGCTCATTTGTTTCACTCTTTCATTCCCTTTTAGAGTTGCTTCTGAGTCTTGTTTGTAGCCTAACATGTGAGCATGTTTTTCTACTCTTTTGTGCCTTAATCTCAGCAAGTTTTAGCTCTTATTTTAACATGTTTTAGCTCTGTCCAGAGCTGGTTTAGTCATTTGAGCTTGATATTGCATAGCTCTAGTGTAGTGTTCTTCACTAGTTTGTTGTTTTTGGCTTTTGAACATGTTGTGCATGTGTTGCTTGCATGTTGTAGTATTCTTTTTCATGTCATTTCAGCACTGAAATTCTACAACCTCCCTCATTTCTTCACTTTTCCATTTGTTTTGAGGTTTGGTTAGTCATAATGTTGCGTTTAAGCTTGAGATAGAGCTTGTGCTCAATGGCTTTAACCCTCTTTTGAGGGTTCCTCCTAGCCAAAGGCACGATCTCAACCATGTCTCAAGTCATCCTTTGGTTGACCCCTCTCTCATTAGAGGACACTCACCGTGGACAAATTGACTAAAGAATGGCTTGGTAATCTTAAAATAAGTAAACAAGAATTGGACAAGTAAAACCTAACCAAGATAAGTATGTTGTGTTTGCATTGCATTGTGTTCAATCGGACGTTATATTAAACACAAGATAGATTGGTCCATTTCATACTTGAAGTGATGAAATGATCCAATCTCCTTTGTCTCCACCACCCTTGATCATGCATGATAGGGTGGTGGACCTTTGAGTTTTATTTTTGTGCATTTATTGAAATTGTACTCCTTGGATCTTTAGCCATCATGTATTGAAAATGCTTGATTGGTGGTCTTGGATCCAAGAGTGCTTCTCCTTTGATGTTTTGAGATGATAAGGAGGGGCACAGTACAAACATATCCTTGGAAAACTCTCGATTTTCCTCTGTTTGTGCTCTGTTGCAGTATGATGATTCAGTACACCAGTGGCTGGCAGTGTTTCGCTGATGGCCGGCAGTGGCTTCGTCTTTGGCCGGCAGCAAGCACTCATGCACTACTAAAAAAAACACTTTTTGCGACCGCTATAAACCATTGCAAATAACAAAAAACAGTCGCAAAAAGACTTTTTGCGACGGCCCATGCGACGGCAAATGGGGGTCGCGAATATCAGGGTGGCAAATACTTTTTGCGACGGCAAAACAACGGTCGCAAATTATTTGCGACCACCTAAACTACTTATGGAGACCACTATTTTGCCGTCACAAAAAACAAAGAAAAACACTAATATGATCTTTGGCGACCATCTTGTTACCGTCGCAAAAAATAAAAATAAAAATAAAAAAATAAATAAAAGCATTGCATAATTTTTTGTTTAACACATGCAAAGCATGCCCTGTTGACTGCACTATGAGAGTAGACAGTTCACCACCACGCAAGAATGATTCAGATGAACCGATATCAACACTGTTAACAAATTGATCGGGTGGGGATTACAATCACAACACAAAAGCATTGCATAATTTGCATTTAATACTCATGCTTAAAGCTATACAAGTCCCAATTCATGTGCACTATACAATTATAGAGACAAATGTTGAGAAAATATTTTTGAACAAATTTCAAATTGAAACAATCAGTCAGAAATAAACTTGTCAATTACTTTCTGTAAAACAAAAACTGAGTAAGAGGAAGAAGATATCACTAGCATCCCTTGTGACATTTACCTGCTCCAAGAGACCAACAAAACTGAATGCCAAGCTGTCATCCAGAGATGATATATCTTCATTATAAGTATCCCACGAGAACATTTCAGCATTACTTGGCAGCATTTCCATCTGTGATGTTTGAACTCCAACCTGTAATGGAGGCACAAGAATCAGAAACTTCAGCACAATAGTAATTATGATTGAAAATGGATTTTCACTCCGGAAAGATTAAATAGGTACAATATTCACTTTTTTTTGTGAAGTCATGCTTTCAAGTCACTGAGACTAGAAACATTCTCTGTGACTGTTGTCTCCTTGACTCCATGTAGTTATTGAAGACTTGAAGTTAAACCCAGGGCACTGTATTATCTCAGGTTTTATTGTCTCAAAACAACTAAATCTATCTATGCCCTCCATCAATTCCGTACCTTAAATTTTTTATTGCCAATATGATCATATAAATCAGTAGCTATGCTGTTAGATCAACTAGAGAGACTGAGACAGAGACAGGGACACAGCCAAAATGACACACTAAAACAGAGTAATTATCTGAAGTTAGCTTATGCCGAAACAAATGGAGTATACTTCTTAGATCATGCTCTAGCTTGGAAAATTCAAACAAAATGTAATTATCTACAGAATGGTGCCCATAGAAATTCTGTTTCAACAGCATATTATTAATGTTGCCAAGGGAGGGAGCTAGCCATTCAACATGCATAATATCAAAATTCAAAAGGAGTATTTAAAAGTGTCAAGAGTATTTAAAATTAAGCTCATGCTCAGTTCCAAGTGGTTAGTGAAGATGGTTGGGGATTAGTTAATCAGTTGTGCCACATAGATAGTTAGTTGGATTGGTTAAGCAGTGCATAGGTATAGATATAGTCTTCAATGTCCATGTATTGATCAATTCAGTTGATTGAAACAAATCCAGAATTTACTTCTTCTAAATTTTCTCAGTTTAGCCCAGAAAAAACACAAACACAAATACAATCCTCAGTTCTTGACCAGAATGTCCAAATTTTCTGTCAATATTTAATGGGAAGAAAGAAAAGAAAAGAAAAGAAAAGAAAAGAATTCTAATAAAGGCTCATTCATTTATGTAGAAATAAATGGCACTAACTAGCCTTGAAAAGATGGATCCAAAAATGTTATCTAGATTCTAGACAGAATCAATAAATCCATCAGTTTTAGAAATCAAAAATAGGTGTTAAAGCTCGTTTTAACTTAGTTTAGTAATCAAGCCAAGTTCAAGTAGTGCTAGTTTGGCTGAAATAGGCACGTGAACACAAAAATATATAAATTAATTTTTATTTGAATAATATATCAATTATTTTTAATGTTTGGTGTTTGTGCAAATGTACATGTTTAAATGATGAATTTTATTAATAGTATGGGCATTCTTTTATATTTTTGTTCATAATATTCTCCTATTTTTTTCTTTTTCTTTTTCCTTAAATGTGCATGTTAGTTTAAGTTTGATTTTTCTTTCTAAGCTCAAGCCTAAACACTCCACACTTGTGTAATCTAGATGACTAAGGCCAGCTAAAGTTTCTCATATACTAGATAAACAAGCATAGGCGTGACTTGAGCTCAAGCTCAAGCTCAATTAAATTTCAACGAGCCAAGCTCGAACAGCACAAAGCTCAGCTCGTTTCTAGGCCTAAGAGATTCCCTAATGAAACTGCTGTAGCAGCGGTCATTGCTATAATATAGCATCTTGGGTGCCATATTGCCAAATTTGGCAACTCTTCATTCTGTCTCTCACTTTATGATGGAGCCTACAAATATCATTTGTACTAGGTTTTTTGTGAAGAAAATGCAAGAAATAGCGTTACCCACATTGGAGCAAGGTTGCCAAGTTTCAACATTCTCATGCAAGCTTCAAGAGTATTTTGCTCTCAAAATTCAAGCATATGAACATGTTTATGCACACATATGAACCTATAATTAATTGTGATAATATAGATCCATAAAACGTTAAAAAATCATTCATTTTTTATTTTTATATTACAAATCTAGTTTTCTAATTTACAAATTTACAAGGAAAACTGTTGGTTTTATTGCACATACATGGATTTGGGACCAAATGCATCACAGTAGTTTTCTCTGGATATTAATATTGTTCTCTTCTTTTAAGCAACAGTCCAAATAATTGGAACCCTACTTGTGAATTTCCAACCCATTCCACTCTATAAATAACAAGCCTTGATAAGCTGCATCTAATTGATTAAGACATGTTAAAGACTAGCTCAGAGGATGGACACCTAATTCCCAGATCCAAACACTATATATCCATACATACACAAACACACATGTACAGAATATAGCTTATGATGATAGATCTATGGCAGAGTAAGCAAATAAAAATATTAAAACTCTGGAAACAGAAATGTTATATCTCCATTTAGGATTTTCATGATTAGGAAGAACAAGAAGTAGAGAACTCATACCTATGCTTCTGATCAAATACCAATCTTCAGTGAACAACTATTGGATTTAGCTAATCTTCTTCGCCCCAAATGCCAAAACCTAATAACAAATTGGTTATATATATATATTGAGATTATAAAACTAAATCTAACTACAGAGGATTGATTTCTGACACAACATAATTAACAGGAAAAAATAAATAAAGTAGAGAGAGAGAGAGAGAGAGAGAGAGAGGGGGGGTTGATGTATCTGTCTGTATACATAAATATATATATATATATAATATATATAGAGTGAGAGAAAATAGCAATTTGACTTGAGAGATACACAGTGATTACAGATGTGGGAATTGCGTGCCTATTTCATTTAATTATCATAAATACATGCAGAAATATAGTAGAGCGGCATACCTATTCATTTTCTTTTGAAGCTTGTTGCCAAAATATAGTAGGGGGGGGGGGATCAATGATCTTGTCACTAAACTACAAGCATTACTACCAAATTCTAGTTCAAGAAGCCGAACAAGGGTATACTATATGATCTCTTTTTTCACTCTCTTTTTCACTTGTGCTAAATGTTTACCATGTCACATGGAAAGTCGAAAAAAAAAAAAAAGAAATTTTCAAAGCGACATTATCTTAGCTCAACCTTGATGCTTTAGGATGTCATTGAGAATGGACGGTGATGGAGATAGAGAGAACAACATGATTTGACAATAATAATGAGTTTAAGGTATTAAGTTGGAAGCATTGATAGAAAAATAACTTGAAAATTCAAAATGATCTCGAGAAAAGCAGAGGCTATAGTCTAGTGGAAAACACTTCGTATAAGTTCAAAGAAATTTTTTTTTGTAGAGAGAATGTGATCAAATGGGATACAATCATAAATATCCCGAGATAAGAACATAAACTCATAATATTTGTGATTTTGTGTAGGTACCGGCATCAAAGATTCTGAAAGAAACATGTAGTTACATCCAGAGGCTGCATAGAGAGGTAGATGATCTGAGCAACAAACTCTCTCAAATACTGGCGAATATGGACACCACCGGTGTTGATTCCGACATTCTTAGAACTCTCCTACAACAATAGTCTTCTCTCTCTCTCTCTCTCTCTCTCTCTCTCTCTCTCTCAATGTGCTGGTTAGAAGTCACCAAACCAAACAAATATATGTTGTTTCTTCCTCTACTCCACTGCTATGTCACCTTATGTTATCTCTGGTTTGGTTGGGACTTTCACCTAAAGAGTAATGTTATTAATTATTTAACAATCAATATGATATATTTATTATTATTATTATTTTGTCCTTTGTGCTCTGATAGATATGAATATCATTCTTTTTCTTTGTTTTAGGGTCCTACAAGAACCTGAAATATGTAGAGCTGACCAAAGCATTTTCTTGGATTTCCTCATCTAAGGAAACTTAACTATTAAAATAAGAGTAAGAGTTGATAACAGAGAAACGTCTAAAAGAAATGATTAAAAATTAAAATAAAAGCAAAAGTAGAAAGCACAGAAACATGTAAAGGAATTTATGAGAAGAAGGTTATACATACATATATATATATATATCTTCAAATACGAATTACAGTGAGGAAAAATCAATAAATTGGTGAAACCGAAGCTTGTACCTGTAGCAGATTGATTCAAACCAAAGCTTGTTTCCAGAATCAGACTACCTGGTGGAAAAATCAATAGATTGACAAAAAAGTAATCGAATTACAGTGAGTTCAGATGAAGAAGTTGAATACGAATTACAGTGAGTTCACTGAGTTCAAGTGATTGAAATAGAGAGATGAATAAGTTGAAATACGAATGAATGAATCGAAGAGACTCACTGAAACGAGAGAGAGAGAGAGAGGGAGAGAGAGAGAGAGAGAGAGAGAGAGAGAGTTCATACCGTTGGAGATCTCTTCTTCAGACGACCATGGTGATCTATAGAGCGAAATTGAGAGAGGAAAATCAGATTCTCTTCCTCAGATCAGACACGATCGAGCGAAATCACATATGGGGGAAATGAGAGTCTAGGGCAAGTTTTACACTACCAGATTTGGGGAAAATGAAGGAAAATATAAATTAGGCTGAGTGGTTCCCAATAGTGGGCCCGTTAGGCTGATGTGTTGTTGCAAATAAATTGTTTTGCGACGGTCAAATAATCAGTCGCAAAAAAACAGACGCAAAAAGTTAATTTTCTAGTAGTGATGGCCGGCAGGCCACTGGTGCAATCCTCAGCATTGGTTTGGTAAGTTGGAGTAGAATGTTCTTGGTCAACCCTGCAAACAGAGCCTCTCAAGAGCAAACCAGTGGGCTTTTTAGGGTGAAAAACCGAGTGCATGCATCTTCTACATCCTGGAGCAGAGTTGTAACAACATAGTTTAATGTGTTAATTACTTGGTTAATTTGCATAGATTATTGTAATAATTAAGTAGCTTTAGCTTAGTTATTTCTTTATTTTGTTTTGTAATAATTAGTCTAATTAGTTTAGTTAGATTAGCTTAGCTTAATGCAACTTAGCTTATTCATTCAGACCCTCCTTCGAAAGGGCACAATGTTGTAATAAGTGTGCATGTGCGTATATATCTTCCAACCCCACGTCTTTCTCCCTTTTATTTAACCGCTTTCGATGGTTTGATTAGGGCACGTTTCAATTAGCATACCTTATGCTTGCATGTTTGCATCATTCATTTGTCTTGCATGTACCGGGCTTGGCGCATCATAAAAACTGCATTGCAAATTTCAATATACTTATTTGAATACGTGTTCGAAAACATGTTATCAAAGTGTTGCATTCATATGCCATCTTAGATAGCCGAGCCTATTTAGTTGCATTATTGCATATGTTGCATTAGACATTTTAACATAGTTAGAATCATGCATATTTCTAACTAGTTTTTGTTTTGGTTTGGAGTACTTGGTAAGCTTTTACACTTTAGCATACTTGCATGAGTGTGAGTGTTGCCATGATAGCATGCTTGTCATGAGGCTATTTGCTTAAGTGATTAACTGCATGAATGCCTGTGGATGAAGGCGTCATTGTTTGAATTGGGACAATTCATTAAATGTGAGTTTTAAGCCCACTTTGCGAAGTGGCAAATCATGTTTTAAGCCCACTTGAGGGTGGCATATCCGCGCTTTATCCCACTTGAGGGTGGCACTTTCAAACCATTTTCAAAAACAAACATGAGTTGTTTTGTTCCAATTCTTGTAATATAGTCTATACTTGTATACTGTGCGCATCACATAATAAAGTTTGCTAAATAACCGGAATAAGAACACATGTGTTTATAAAACTACATATCATGCTTAGTAGAGGCCGATCCTTTGATCGGGCGAGCGAGGGTGCTCATTTCATAACCTTCCCCCCTCGTACCCAAGTTCCCGAGTCGAGGCAACTTTAGTGATGACGGACACGTGGCCTTTGGCACGAGTCAGGGTTTCCTAAATTTTCCCGAAATAAAATATTTAGGTGGCGACTCTGTAATCTGGCAAAGCAGTCCAGTTTAGCATTATTTGATTCAAAATCTGATTTTCCAAAATGATTTGCCGGATTTGATTCTTTGGTGTTTATCGGTTTCACATTGCACTTTGTGAGATTAGATTCAGAACCGTGACAAGAGTCCGAACTGTAGGACTAATTTGCGCCTCTCCGAAAGGGGGGTGTGCGAAGAAAGTTGAGTCTACAGTTTCTGGCGACACCGCTGGGGATTTAGAGAACTTGACTCGAACTCATGATATGTTGTTTTATCTACATTTATGTGTTTTTTTGCATTGCATTTGCATTGGTGCGCTTAAGTCACAGTGTTTGCCGTTGCTACTCCTTAACGGTTTGCCGAAGGCTTGCTTAGAAAAGTGTGCCATAAGGCTGACCGGTTACGAGCTCTGTCACGATAGGAACACAAACTTTGGATCTGGATCACTGCTGTACTATTTGATCCTTCTTTCACTTTACGGTGTTTGGAGCGAGAGGTATATTAGGTGGTCTTGCTGAGGTACCCTTTTTGACCAATCGACCTAGTTGCACATCGGAAGCCTTAAAGACAATTCCAAACTAGGACAGGTTGCTCTCCCGAATGTTCGAAACCGCATGTTTGCGTAGTGAAACCCTAGCTCCTGATGTAACTAGGACAGGGTAACCTTACCCCCTCATAGGGGTGTTTTGGCTCTCAATTACCTGGTATGTGCTTTACAGTGAACTGTACAAGGATGTGCATATCAGTTGCCAAGTTGGTATCAGTTTTTGGAGAGAATGCAATAAAGAGTACAGTTATTCAGCTATGCTCATATCTGTTCTGGTGAAATCAGATTAAGGTGCTGCCTGTTTTCTCTTTTGCAAGGTAGTCTTGGAACCGTAACTTTAGAAGGCTCCAATATCTCCGGGGTGCATTGGACTTGTGTTGATAGACTTTGTCTGGTCAGAGATTTAGTTCAAAGGCAATCAGTATTCCTTCGTCGGTGGCAGAGCAAAAAGGGGCAGATAGGGCTCACTGGTTCAACTGATCCGACAGTCACCAGTTAGCTCACCTTTGTTCAACTCAGCAAACCCGTGATGGCACAGAGTTCAAAAGAAGTTGTGGCTATGATAGTGGCATTAAACTAGGGAATCGCTATGCAGGATGAGACCAATGCTGAAATGCAACGCCCATCTGGGGCACCTACTACACATCCAGCCTCGGGACCCATGCCAAACTTTGACCCACTTCCACCAACTGAAGATTTACAAGGTCCAGATCCCCGAGAAAGGTTGGCTCAAGCTCAAGTTTTCACACCCCTAGTGCAACCTAAGGAGAGGCTTTCTCCCCTTGATATTAATAATCTCGATCTGATCTCGGTGAAAATTGCGAACCTTGAGAAGCAATTCAAAAAGGCATAGGGCCTTAACTTCATTCCCGACATTGAAGATGGATATACCGAGGCTGCCGTAAGGCTCCCAAATAGATTCAAAATGCCACACATTGACCATTTCGACGGGTTTGGAGATCCTATGGTACATATCCGGCTTTTCTTGGATGTCCGGAAACCGATGGGTCTGACGAAGCCACATAAACTCTCTCTGTATGAAAGAACCCTGTCGGGAATAGCAACCACTTGGTACGCCAAGTTGGAGGATAAAGTGATGCAAAACTGGGAAGAGTTGGCTGAGGCCTTTGTCGATCAGTATTCTTATAATAACCAACTTGAAATGACGATGCAGGAGCTTGAAGCAACCCACCAAAATCCTACAGAACCTTTTGTGGAATTTGTTTCAAGGTGTAGAGCAAAGGCAGCACAGATGACAAATCGCCCTTCTGAGTGGGACCAAGTGCGGATAGTGGTGCAGAACCTTGAGCATGATATGTTGCAAAAGTTAATAGTCGTTCCACTATTCACTTTCAGAAGTTTGCATAAAATGGGGGTTCAGATCAGGAATGCATTTAACAGAGGGATTATTCCCAGAACAAGTGAACCAACAAGGAGGGTGATTTCCAGGAGTACCAATGCTCATAGTAGCATTATTCCCAAACCCACTAAAATCCACACCGTCGCCATTTCTAAAACTGCCGACCCGTTTGCCAATCCGAACCCACAAACAGCCAGCCCAACCCGAGCTCAAGGCAGAACTTTTACCCCCCTCTATATAAGCCTAACTAACCCACTAAAAGTCTTGATGGAAGGAGGGTATCTCAAACCCCTTGATCCTCGACCTCTGCTTGACCCACTCCCTACCAGACATAACCCCGCTAAATACTGCGTGTATCATCAACAACGCGGTCATGGCACCAATCGTTGCTACCGCCTTCGTCATGAGGTTCAGAATCTCATCGACAACCAGACGATAGCTCCACCTCAAGACCCCAATGCCCAAGTACCTCATCCACACCTCAACCTTATCCATACACTACCACCTACCTTCAATCCCAGCATATACATCACCCCGGCCCATTTACCCAAGCCTGAGGTGTTTATCCCAAAAAGCATGGACTTATGTATGATGGATGCACTACAGCCCTAATCATCTCAAACTCGTGAACCCACTACTTCTGAGCTAATGAGAATGATTGAAGATTTGCAAAGAACTGTGGCAGATCTAGCCTTTGGGATATTGGCTCCGTCATCGATCACATCACATGCCAGAAATTGCATGCCAAAAAGCTCCCCAATCTTGAGACAGGCTGCATTTGAAGAAGACCAATCCCTTAGCAAAGTGGAGGGAAGTGGTACGAAAAAGGTAGGGGTAGGCATTGGTCCCTATAAACATCTTCAATGGGCCATTGAGGCTTTGAAGGCTGAAGGACTGAACAAACAGCAAATTCTCGCAATTGTTGCAAAGACTGTGGGTGACACTTTTGCCACTCGGGATAAGAGCATTCTGAATCAAGGGGCAAGCCAGGAAAAGGGATGTCGTACCAGAAACGTCCCTTTCAGCTCCAATCCTATACTCGGGAGAGATCATCAAATCCAGTCAGCACCTGCCAACCCCTTTGCCGGTACATCCAATCCAACTCCACAAACCTCGAGGCATCAACCTTGAGGCCAGAGGGTCTTCACCCCGCTTTATATGACTTTGTCCAAAGCTCTCCAAATCCTTAAAGGACAAGGCCATCTCAAACCCTTTGAGCCTCAGCCTTTTCCGGATCCTCTTCCGGCCAAGCATGATGCTGCCAAGTGCTGTGCCTTCCATCAACAAGCCGGCCACGACACTGATGTTTGTTTTCATCTTCGCCATGAAATACAAGATTTGATTAATAACAAGGTCATCGTCCTACCAGGCTCTACAAAGTCTATCAGCACTGGATTGACGAACTTGGGGAATAATGTGACTATGTGATCGGGGGATGAACCACCTGCTGATGGTGCTCAGTTTACTCCAGATATGGGGATGGCATGCACTATTTTGAGCAATTTGCAAATGTTGTTTACTGTACTTTTTGACTTGGGCATTGGATCAGTCTTGTTGTGTTGTATTGAGTTAGTCTTTTTGTACTGAGTCAGTTGAGTCTCTCTTGTTGTATCGAGTCAGTCCTGTTGTGTTAGAGTCGGGTGATTTCGGGGGTGTTACCTCGGATATCACTATCTTGTTTTGTATTTGTCTTTTACACTCTTTCTTTTGCGTCTGTTTCTGCCATTGAGCCAGTTGCGCCAGAAGATCTGAATAAAATAGCAGTGATTTTCACTCTTTTGCGTTTGTTTCTACCATTGCGCCAGTTGTGCCAGAAGATCTGAATGAAACAGCAGGTATTTTCACTTATTTTTCTGTGCCTTGAAATCATTGCATTGGCCTAAGTTTTTCAAAAACTTTTCTAACACTGTGATGAAAACAAACAAGAAGGAATTCCTCAGGATTTGCAAAAAAATTGATCGATTGAGAGGAAGAGAGGCATGCTAAGCCCTTAATGAATGAGATCATGTTTGTCAATGTGAGTACTGAGAAGGATCCTGGCTTGATCCAGATTGGTTCTACATTATCTTTAGCACGAGCGACTAGTCACTTTCTTAAAAGATTTCAAAAAATATTTTGCGTGGTCCTACGAAGACATGTATGGAATTGATCTTGAGATTGTGCAGCATAGGATCACTCTCGTCCTCGAGACTCGACTCCTTTGCTTTCAAACCTTAAACTTTAACTCAGAATGTTCAACGATCAACCAAAGCATAAGGCTTTTATGGCCTGATCAGAAGCATCCCTTAAACTAGGGGCAAGAAGGTCAGATGTCATCAAAGGAAGCTTGCAAAGCTAGATCAGAAGTAGCCTTTGAACTAGGGGCAAAAAGTGTCAGATGTGCTCAAAGATTCAAAAGATAGGTCATTCCGCAAACCAATGAAGACTGGCAAGAAAGCCAAATTCGAGCTGTTGAAAGAAGAAAGTTTATTGCTGAAGGACAATCAAGTTCCTATCCAAAACACTAGAGGCAAATTCAGACCCGATTGGATAGGCTCCTACATCATTAACGAACAGCAGCCATTCTCCTGGATTCAGATGGCTTCGAGATCTCAAAATCAACCATTCAACATGGACAAAGTTAAAACTCTTTTCTATCCCTGAGAGGCTCGCTGGGCTGAAAACCCGGAAGGGCAACCCAAGCAAAAGTTAGAGCAAAGAAAAAAGAAAAAGAACAAATGAAAAGAAGAAAAGAAATGAAAAAATGAAAAAATGAAAAAGAAAAGAAGAAAAGAAAAATAGAGCTCGTAAGGTTGAAAACCCAAAAGGATGGCTTTGGCAAAAGTTAGAGTGCAAAAGGAGAGTGTTAATACCCGAGTGAACCTCTACCCAGAACTACATCAGGCCTGATTCTTATGTTTGGGATACATAGGCAACTTCATCCTGAAGTTCGGCCCCAATGCTTTGCAGCCTGCTTGGCTCATCCATGTTGATTGGTTTATCCTTGTTCAACTTGGCTATCTTATCCATGTGAAGTGGCTCATCTTCATTATCATCTTCATGATCATCTTCGTTCAAACTCAATTGTCCTACTCTGTTAGAAGATTCAGCTGCAAGACATTTCAAGTTCAGATCTACGGTTGTGCATCTCGAGATTAGATTCCGTATTGGTCGAAGCAGTGGCCATTTGCAAAAGTAGTTTTGAGAATTTTTAATGAGGTTGACTAATTCTCTCAAAAATTATTCCATTTTTTTTCCAAAACTGGACCATTTCTTGGACCCAAAAAAGGAAAATTTTCGGTGCTTACAACCTGACTTGAATGATTTCAAATCAGAAAATCGAACAAGCATGTTAATCAAACTCTCATATTAGTCAAAATTGTTTTAGCAGAAGCCAAAAACAAAAGATGGTCAAAATGATGAACTAGGGGCACAGTTGAGTCAGGTTTTCTGTCTTTTGCCCGTTGTCAGCATACTTGCCAGAAAAGGCACCATACTTGCTGAAAAGGGCACCTCGTTTGCCAGAAAGGGCACAACTGAAGCTGACAGCAAAGGGCTGAAAGCTCTCATATCCTCCAAGCAGCGAGGTATCAAGCCAAGTGCAAAGCACGAACTGGAAATGGAGCAGGATATTTGATTCTCTCATCTGGATGATTACATCCAAATTGGCATCTGACCCAGAATGGGGACATAGAAAACGCAATGTGTAAGACCAATCAATTGTATGCCTGGCTGGTGGGAAATGTTGTAACTTATTTCGATCAAGCTAAGCCAAAGGCGTCATCAACCGATATCAATTGTAGATCTACTGCGCATTCAGTCGTATCACAACCCCTCTATGGGAGAGCTTACTAGTTGTCAGTGAAAAAAGGAGAATCTACCAGAATGCTAGGAGCAAGAGCCCATAACTTCCTAGTTTATCCATCAACCACCCAGGGGAAGGATAAAAAATAAGAGAGATTGAAGAATAGAGAGATGTGCATTGAGAGAAAAAGTGAGGAAAGGGCTTTTTCAAAGAAAAAGAGATTGAGTGCCGAAGTGATGTGAGAATCACAAATGAGAAAGGGTTATCCCTACGAAACACATAGTTCTGCCTGTGCACACACCTATCCCACTAAGAGAGTTGTGGTTTGAGGTTTCTGGCACTTCTTTTATGTTAAACATAGTTTGATTTTGCGTTTCCATCCCTTTATGATATTTGTGTGGTTTTTCACTGCTTGTGGTTTGATGATTCAATTACATTGTATATCATTGCATTGTTTAGTTACATTGTGTTTCATTTTTCATTCTACCCCTGAACTACGTTGGTTTGATTCCTTGCAAAAGGATACGTAGGCAGCCCGCGGGCGCAACCATTTGTTTCTGCATCTACATTTTATTTATTTGTCTAAGTATTCAGCCTTGTCAAAAATGGGTCGTCTCTGAGCTTTTGACATTCACTCACATCACTTCATGATTCTGAGCTCTGTCAAAGAGAGGCAACTATAGACACCCCATTTTTGACCGCTCTTAAGACTTGGGCGCCATTGATTGTTTACTTGGTGATGAAAGATGTGGAGTGCAAAGATTCGATTTCTTTGGCAAGAAGAGCTTCAATTCCTAACCTCACACCCCTTTTTTGGACCAAAGCCTTTTAACTAAAATGATTTTTAGATCTTAAACCCTCTCTTTCAAATTATTTTTGAAAAATGATTCTACGATGTTCCGAAGCTGGCATTTTGTTAAATGTTGCGCTTTTCGGTAAACCGAGCAAGGACAAAGTGGAAATGAATGAAAGAGAGGTGAAATTTCTGAAACATATTTCAAAATACCTTATTTAGGGGTTTGGATTTGAAGAAAATAGGAGAGGAGAGAAGAAAACTAGTTTGGGAGAAGTTCGGCATGAATCCAGGTAGGATCGAAACTGAACAGTCTGTACTCAAATGAGCATAACTTTTTGCACACTTGGAATTTTGATGTGAAGCTGTTGTCATTGGAAAGAATACTTCCAAGGCTTCAATTTAGGCTCAATAATGACCTCCAAAGGAGTCCAGATGAAAGAGATATGTCCATTTGAAGTTGGGCCCAAAAAGCAAATTTTTCTGGCCAACCAAAGGTGGAGGTTTCTGGTCATGAATGGGATTTTCTGGCCATGTGCCGGCCATGAATGGTCATTTCCAGCCCCCTGCCATCCAAGAGTGACCCTTGCCGGCCATGGATGATGTAGTGTTGGCCATTGATGCAAAAAGTCAGATTTTATGCAGATATTTACCTCCATCTGTTTCCACATTGTGCCAGCTGTCTTGTAATCAGATATTTCGACCTGAGGCTTATATATTGCTATATATGGAGGCCATTCTCTATGGTTTGGAGGTTGGCAAAAATTTTGGGAGCCTCTCCCTCTAAAACCTCTCTCTCTACAATCCTCTCTCTCTAGATCTCTCTCTCTCTCTTGGGCTTTTGTGCTTAGAAGCTTGTATACTTCAACCTTTAGCCTATATATCTTTGACCAAAATGGTTCATCTTGGGCTGAGGTTACTTGAAACTCTCTTGGAGCCTCCTTTGAGCTTTAGAAGGTGTTTTAAGCTCAAATTTGTGCCTAAAGTGTGCTTGGCTTCCAAATGTATAACTATCACCCTTGAAGCTTGTTTTCATACTTGCTTTTGCAATCTTTTTGTGCTATTTTTGGGGTGGTTTTGACAGGAAAAATCTCTGTTTTTCATTCCTAAAAATGTTGGTTTGAGCCTATTTTGTGTTAAGGGTTGTCTCTCCCTTTTGTTCCTTAGCTTGTATAGCTTTTTGCACCATTCCTCATCACCTTCAAAATAAAATTTTTTGGCCTTTTTACCACTAAAACTCAGCGGTTTTTCAGTGACAAAAACCATGTTTTTAGGTCCAAAATAGGAGGGGTTGGCCTCCCTTCCTTATGTCATGTTTGCATGTGTAGATAGCTTAACATGTAAGCATGTTTTTCTACCATTTTGTGACTTGATCTCAGCATGTTTTTGCTACTTTTTTGACCTACCTTAGCCCTGTTTTGAGCTAGTTTGGCCACTTGAGGCTTGCGTTGTATGCTTGTAGTGCAATGGTGCTTAGTAGTCTAGTTTGTGCTATGTATTAGCCTTTCATTCTAGCCTTTTTAGCTTACTTCAAGCATGTTTTAGCTACTGATTTGGCATGATTTAGCTCTGTTTTGGGCTGTCTTGGTCATATAAGCCTTGTCTTGTGTAGTTGTAGTGTAAATGGCTTCACTAGCTTGGCATTTTAGGCCTCTAAACTTGATTTGCTTGAGATGATTACATGTTAAAGTGTCATTTTACATGTAATTTAAGTGTTTGTAGCTCTATCACATGCTCATTTGTTTCACTCTTTCATTCCCTTTTAGAGTTGCTTTTGAGTCTTGTTTGTAGCCTAACATGTGAGCATATTTTTCTACTCTTTTGTGCCTTAATTTCAGCAAGTTTTCGCTCTTATTTTAACATGTTTTAGCTCCGTCTAGAGTTGGTTTAGTCATTTGAGCATGATATTGCATGCCTCTAGTGTAGTGCTCTTCACTAATTTGTTGTTTTTGGCTTTTGAACATGTTGTGCATGTGTTGCTTGCATGTTGTAGTATTATTTTTCATGCCATTTCAGCACTAAAATTCTGCAACCTCCCTCATTTCTTCACTTTTCCATTTGTTTTGAGGTTTGGTTAGCCATAAGGTTGCGTTTAAGCTTGAGATAGAGCTTGTGCTCAATGGCTTTAACCCTCTTTTGAGGGTTCCTCCTAGCCAAAGGCACGATCTCTACCATGTCTCAAGTCATCCTTTGGTTGACCCCTCTCTCATTAGAGGACACTCACTATGGACAAATTGACTAAAGAATGGCTTGGTAATCTTAAAATGAGTAAACAAAAATTGGACAAGTAAAACCTAACCAAGATAAGCATGTTGTGTTTGCATTGCATTGTGTTCAATCGGACGTTACTATTGAACACAAGGTAGATTGGTCCATTTCATACTTGAAGTGATGAAATGAGCCAATCTCCTTTGTCTCCACCACCTTTGATCATGCATGATAGGGTGGTAGTCCTTTCAGTCTTATTTTTGTGCATTTATCGAAATTGTACTCCTTGGATCTTTGGCCATAATGCATTGAAAATGCTTGATTGGTGATTTTGGATCCAAGAGTGCCTCTCCTTTAATGTTTTGAGATGATAAGGAGGGGCACAGTACAAACATATCCTTGGAAAATCCTCAATTTTCTCTATTTGTGCTCTGTTGCATTATGATGATTCAGCACACCAGTGGTTGGCAGTGGCTCATTGATGGTTGGCAGTGGCTCGCTGATGGTTGGCAGTGGCTCACTGATGGCCGGCAGTGGCTTCATCCTTGGCCGACAGCACACCTTTTTGGCCGGTAGGTGGCCGACAGCAAGCACTCATGGCCGGTAGGCCACTGGTGCAATCCTCAGCATTGGTTTGGTAAGTTGGAGCAGAAAGTTCTTGGTCAACCCTGCAAACAGAGCCTCTCAAGAGCAAACCGGTGGGCTTTTTGGGGCGAAAAATCGAGTGTATGCATTTTCTACATCCCGGAGCAGAGTAGTAACAGCATAGTTTAATACGTTAATTACTTGGTTAATTTGCATTGATTATTGTAATAATTAAGTAGCTTTAGCTTAGCTATTTCTTTATTTTGTTTTGTAATAATTAGTCTAATTAGTTTAATTAGATTAGTTAGATTAGTTTAGCTTAATGTAGCTTAACTTATTCATTCGGACCCTCCTTCGAGAGGGCACAATGTTGTAATAAGTGTGCGTTTGTGTGTGTATATCTTCCAATCCACGTCTTTCTTCCTTTTATTTAACCGCTTTCGATGGTTAGATTATGGCACATTTCAATTAACATACCTTATGCTTGCATGTTTGCATCATTCATTTGTCTTGCATGCACCGGGCTCGGCGCATCATACAAACTGCATCGCAAAATTCAATATACTTATTTGAATACGTGTTCGAAAACATGTTATCAAAGTGTTGCATTCATATGCCATCTTAGATAGTCAAGCCTATTTAGTTGCATTATTGCATGTGTTGTATTAGGCATCTTAGCATAGTTAGAATCATGCATATCTCTAACTAGTTTTTGTTTTGGCTTGGAGTACTTGGTAAGCTTTTACACTTTAGCATCCTTGCATGAGTGTGAGTGTTGCCATGATAGCATGCTTGCCATGAGGCTATTTGCTTAAGTGATTAACTGCATGAATGCCTGTGGATGAAGGCTTCATTGTTTGAATTGGGACAATTCATTAAATGTGAGTTTTAAGCCCACTTTGCGAAATGGCAAATCATGTTTTAAGCCCACTTGAGGGTGGCAAATCTACGCTTTAGCCCACTTAAGGGTGGCACTTTCAAACCATTTTAAAAAACAAACATGAGTTGTTTTGTTCCAATTCTTGTGATATAGTCTATACTTCTATGCTGTGCACATCACATAGTAAACTTAGCTAAATAACCGGAATAAGAACATATGTATTTATAAAATAACATATCATGCTTAGTAGAGGCCGATCGTTTAATGACCTTCCCGGGCAAGCGGGGGTGCTCATTTCATGACCTTCCCGCTCGTACCCAAGTTCCCTAGACGAGGCAACTTTGGTGATGACGAACACGTGGCCTTTGGCACGAGTCAGGATTTCCTAAATTTCTCCAAAATAAAATATTTAGGTGGCGACTCTGTAATCTGGCAAAACAGTCCAGCTTGGCATTATTTGATTCAAAATCTGATTTTCCAAAATGATTTATCAGATTGGACTCTTTGGTGCTTATCAGTTTCACATTGCACTTTATGAGATTAGATTTAGAACTGTGACAGGAGTTCGAACTATAGGACCAATTCGCGTCTCTCTGAAAGGGGGGTGCGCGCGAAGAAAGTCGAGTCTACAGTATTAGGTAATGATTCTTGAGGGAGAAAGAAATGACAAAACAACAAAGGAAATGAGAAATTAACACTCACCAAGAATCGATGAGTGTTCATCTATTTTGCTAAGTGCTTTCGAGTGTTCATAGCCGCTGTTCAACATTAACTTACTAGGAATAACCCAGTTTAGGGTTTGGCTCTTCATCATTGAGTCACGGTCACGGACAGGTTTTGGAAATCAGTATAATGGAAGTAGATAAAGGATTTTGGAGGAAGAGGGAAAGAGAGACAGTGTGAGAAAAAACTAAAAACGCGTGAAGAAGATACTGAAAAAACATAGAGATCAAAACTGGCAAGAGAGAGAGAGAGAGAGAGAGAGAGAGAGAGAGAGAGAGAAGACATCAATATCTGGCACAAGTTCTAAAAATCATATCACCTGTAACCTACTCCCTAGAATAGTCTATCAAAATCAAGTGCTAAAAGCCATTATCACTTGTCAGGTTATAATGCTTAGAGATAAAGGGTAATATGAAAAGCCAATAGCACATGATTATACAATATAATAAATATCTGTCGGATTGGTCTTTTTGGTTACCACATATATGAAACCATGGCCCATCCAAAAAAATTGATTTTTTTCATTGAAAGCACATGCTATCGTCTGTTGTTTATTAAGAAACCATTCGTAGGTTGATGTTTTTGGTTTGAATTGGTCGGTTTCGTTGGTTGGTTTAGGTTTTGTACAACTCTACCTTTTGAGTTTATCCCTACTTGAAAATTGTGTGTAGCTTATTTGAAGTACACAAATTAATTAATGGCCAACATGAATTGCATTTTCCTACCCTAGTTTTAGAAATTGAGCAAAGAAAACTATGAGAACTGGCGTATCTAGATACAAGTGTTACTAGCCTCACAAGATGTGTGGGACTTGGTTATTGAGGTTATGAAGAACCAACAAGCCTTGAAGATGAAGAGAAATTGAATGAAGCCCTAACAGGCTACTTTGAGAGATATAAGAAGAAGAGACAAGAAAGCTTTGTAGTTGCTTTATCTAGGCATTGACAAGTCAAGCTTTGAAAAGATTTCAATCGCGACAACCTCTAAAGAGGCATGGAGTATTCTTCGGAGTTCACACCGAGGAATTGAGAAGACCATGAGGATTCAACTCTAAGTATTAAGGAGGGAGCTCAAATTGTTAAAGATGGAGGACCATGAATCAATTTTTGAGTACTTTACAAAGACTTTGACAATTGTGAACCAGATCAGATGATACGGAGACAAGATGGACAACGTTTGAGTGATAGAGAAGATTCTTTTATCCCTAAGTTTGAAGTTCGAACACGTAGTTGTCATAGTTGAAGACTCCAAAGACCTCAAAATCATGACCATAGATGAGTTGATGGCCATGCTGTAGATCCACGAGTAGATAATAAGCAAGAGAACTTTCGCAAATTCCCTAGAGCAAGCTCTTCAATCAAAGTTGACATTCAGAAGGAATGAAGATGAGCAATGGAGAAAACCACAGAGAGGTGGAGGAAGAGGCCATGGACAACCTAGAAGATGTAACGCCTCAAATTTTATTATCCGAATACCATTAACAAATTCCTTATTAAAGTCCAATTCCATAATATAAATGCAGAAGCAAGTTAATAATGAATAAACAATAGATGTTCTCTCGTACATATAGTGATGAAATAACCAATACAGTAAATTACAACGGATGCCCTTAGGCATACATTAAAGAATATACAACTGAACAAAATAAAATAAAAGGGATTAACCCCCTTTACAAAACATTGGCATTTCGCCTACAAATATTAGGCTTCATGACCAACAATAAAAGAAGACTTCTTAGTCTTGAACAATTCTTCCAACTTCACACATAAAAAAGGGATCAACAACGTGGGATAAACACACTACAAGAAAAAGCACAATTGGCGACCAAAAAATGAGATTTCGTCGCTGAAAGTTCAAGAAATGGCGACTAAATTGGACTTTGTCGCCGAAAAGCAGGTTTTTAGCGACTAAAATAGTTTAGTCGCCGAACAGCAGCGTTTTAGCGACTAAAAGGAAGTTCTGTCGCCTAATATAGGGTTTTCAGCGACTAAAGTTTGTTTAGTAGCCAAAAGTCACGGTTTTTAGCGACTAAAATTATTTAGTAGCGAAAAGGTATGGTTTTGGCGACTAAAAACAGGTTTAGTCGATGATTATAGCAGTTTTGCCGACTAAAAACAATTTAGTCGCTGAAAGCGGGGGTTTTGGCGACGAAAATCCATTTTAGTCGCCCAAAGTACGGGTTTTGGCGACGAAATTTCTGCTTAGTCGCCAAAAGTGCTGATTTTTAATTGAGAACTTGTTTTTTTAGCGACAAATAAATATTTAGTAGCCCAAAATAATACAATTAGCGACTAAAATTTGGTTTTAGTCGCCAAAAGTTGCCTATTTTTTTTTTAGTAAATAATTTATTTTTCACATAAATTATATTCAATTAAAAAAAATTATATTTATAAATATTATTTTGTATTAATTGCGGTTAACATACTATATAAATAATATATATTGTATATATGTGCATGTGATGATGTGCTGGCATGGTGGATGGAGTGTTGTGCGCAGGGTTTGGTGTATGGGAGTGGCAGGTCACAAGTTCGAAACCTGCTGGAGAGCTGCGGAGGCAAAAAAAAATTTTTTTTTGAAAATACTTTCAGCGACTAAAGGGAATGGTCGCCAAAGGTAAAAATAATAAAATAAAAATAAACTATTGGCGACTAAAAGTTTAGTCGGCAATGGTATAACTTCCAAAAAGAAATTGACTATTGGCGACGACATATTTAGTCGCTGAAGACGGTTATATGGGCGACTAAAAGTGTTTTAGTCGCCAAAGCCATTCCGCGACCAAGTATTGGCGACAACATGGGCGACCAAACTTTTTAGTCGGGAAAAGTGAATTTCTGACATTTGGCGACTAAAGTAGGACCTTTGGCGACTAAAAATTTAGTCGCCAAAGGTGTTTTTTCTTGTAGTGACAATAATGTCCAGTAAGGATCTATAGTGATCCTAAACAATAGTATCCTATAGATATATATTATCATGAATCCTCAAAGTCATAAATATGTAAGTAGTGTTACCTTTTTATATCCAAAATATACACATAGTTCACATGCTTTACCGAGCATAAGCCAAAAGGAAACGAAACCTATCTCAAGTTGCCACGCTTTACCGGTTATTATCCGGTATGAAATAGAACTTCCACACCACTTCACCAGGCGCTAGCTGGAAGGAGATTATAACCTATCATTCAAAGCACAATCCATTTTATTGGGTGCTAATCGGAAGGAACTTATAACCTCTATATAGCACTTTTATCATCCATCTCATCAAGTTTCCATATCATTCTAAATTACGCAAATTAATCAACTACACATAACATCTAAGAGTTTCTCTAGAACAACAATTACCATCCTCTACTGATGACCAATGACAAAATTTCTAAACAATAGATGACATTAAATCTCATAAATTAAAATAATATAATTCTCATAATGTTTCCCCAACTTCAATGTTATCAATATTGACAAAATTTACATCAACAATCATAATATCACATATCTCTATAATTAATCCCATTAGTTCCCATCGTTAACAATTACAACATAAACCATTTTCATGGCAACCATTTATTTGTTTCTCTTCCCTTATCACATTTCTAATTTTACAATAATCAATGTAGCTTAACAATTATACAAGAATTAACTCCTCTCATTTTCTCATAAATATTGCATTAAAAATTTTGGCTTTTTACTTCAATCATCATAACCATAGTCTATTAACTCAAATTTCCATGATCAGTAATAAAACACAAGATTCAACTCTTTCAATTCGAAATCCTAACTCTCATCTATACGCGTTTCGAAAATCTCTTATCAAAATCATGTTTTTGATATAATAGAAACTATCACACATCTATCTATAACGATGTATTGAATAAAAGAAAAGAAATCCCTACCTCTTGAAGAGAAGAGAACAACCAAGAAGAAAACTCTCAAATTTCAACATCACCGGATTTTGATCTCCACCGATCTACACTTAGCCCTTGGAATGCTCGTCGATTTGGCTCTAAGAACTAGTACCAAAATCTTCTTTGATTTTGTTGGATTAAAGGATTTGTAAATTTTTAGGTGGAGGTTTAAATAGAATAAGGGGAGAAAAGAGTAGAGAGAGTGAGAATGGAGAAAAGTGATGGAAAAGACAGGTGTGATCAGATTTGAGGAGATTGAGCATGAAAATCGAGGTAGGTAGAAACACGCTTTGCCGCATGTGTCATGGTCCCTTCCCCATGTGCAATGCCATTTAGCTGAACGTGCGATCCACTTTAGAACCAAACTCTTTTGCTACCTCACTTTGTTGAATTCTTTAGCTGTCAGACCTATAGTAACAAGAATAAAAAAGTATACTATAAAAAAGTATCCTTAGCTGATAGTTCTAAGTTGTGGGAGTTGACAAGAATAAAAAAGAGAGAGAGTCACAACTAAAAAAAGTATTTTTTGCGACCGTTACAAGCCGTCGCAAATAATAGAAATACATTCGCAAAAGACCTTTTGTGACGGCCCATGCGAAGGCAAATGAGGGACACGAATGTGGGGTGGCAAATACTTTTTGCGACCGCAAAACAATAGTCGTATACTATTTGCAACTGCCTAACCTACTTATAGCAACTGATGTTTTGCCGTCGAAAAAAAAAATACCTACAATGTATTAGCGACCATCTTGTTATTGTCACAAAAAAAAAAAAAAAAAAAAAAAATTAAATGCCTACAATGTTTTGGCAATCTATATTTTCATATATATATATATATATATTCAAATATTATAGACAATAAATGTAAAGAGATATTTGCAAAAAATTTAACATTCTTGCATTATTTTCTATCTCTTCGCTAAATAAAATTCTTTTTCTTCTTCTTCAAAAAAAAAAAAAAGAAAGTGTGCGACAATAACAAGGAGTTCCTGAAAGAATCTTGCAAAGGTTTTCTACCTCTTGCAATTACAAAGAACATTTGAGGTTACAGTAATTCTAATTCCAAGAATACTTGCAATTACCCACCCTAACACATAAAAACTAGTGTATGGAAACAAGAAACAAGGCACTCCTTCAAAGTCTTGTTACAGAATCTATAAGCAACTCTTGAGAATACATACGTCTTTTGGTTTCATCAACTGCTTTCTGAAAACAATGAAGTTCAAACAATCATATGAAAACTGTTAGAATAGCAAATCAAAAGAAAACAAAATCAAACCAAATGCGACTTGAAATGATAGGAACAATTGGGCAATCCAACTATAGCTTGTTCTAGTTCACATTTTATAAGAGACATATGGAAGTGCATTTGATATTATCGCCAAACTGACCATTTGGAAGTCCACAACCTAGATTTTCAGGGCATTAGCACTTCAAGGGGTATTGAACTTGCCCTACCCTTATGTCGAACAAGGTTACTACTAATTGTAGCTCAAAACCAAATCACAATTCCATTGATTCACACCTATCAAATACTAAATCCACCAATCACAATTCTTAGCCTCATTCCTCACAACAAGAACAAAATCAATAAACTTAGCTCCTTTAGCATAATGCCCTTTAGCAATCCACTCAAAGCGCCAAAATGGGTGCAAACACTCTGGCAAACATATATATATATATATACGTGAAACTATAACAGAAAATAATATCTCGTCTAACTCACCTTTGTTCTGTTGGCACCTCTCCATGGTAATTAACAATAGAGATTTGATTTTTGCCGAGAAATTGGTCCACAGCGCGACTAGAATTAAATGTGTTGCAAAACACCATTCACTCTATTTCCCTTCGCTAAACTTGGCTCAAGGACCTGTATTGACATTATCAACTGTAGAATGTGAATTTAGTTGTTGATCAAAATAATTATAAAGTTACACAAACTCAATTCTATTAGTGTTTAGCTTTGTAGATAAACTTTAATATTGCTACTGCTGAGGTTAACACTTAAGTTGTTCTGTCAAATGTTCCCCAAACATGATAGGTAAAATAAGAGTTGTTAGCTTCATGTAAAGCTTGGGTCATGAGAGCGAGAGATTAGAGATTAGATAGAATCATAGAAGATAATACCATGAATCTATAGAAAAACTTGCGGCCCATTCAAAAGGGGCATATGCTTTTCAATAATCAAACTTTGGCTTCAACAATTGTATAAAATATTAAACAAAAATAAAATAAAATTTATCTTTCCCTTACAACACAAGGTTTTGGGATACAATTAGAAGTCATCCTACTTCCACCATAAGATTTAGATCCCTTAGAGACATCTATTTTTTTTTTTTTTTTTTCCCTCTTCCATAGTTAGGCTAATCAAGTTTAGCTATCCACTGTAGCAAAAAATAAAGCATCAGACAGTACACCTTTTGGAAAAGTTTTTTAAATGACATACAAATAATTTGTCTCAAAAGCATTAGAATTCCATTGGTAATACGATAGCCATGTAACACCCTCAACACGATGTCTATGTTGTTATGTGTAAAACACGTTTTTTTTTCCTTTTCTTTTTGTCAGGAGAAAAGATAGGTCATTGCTACTATTACTATTGCTATCAATCCCAAACTGCCACTGCTTTATTACTGGTGATTAGTATAGAACAATTACAAAGATCAACATAAATAGACATGCAGCAATGCCTCCAGCTTGTTTTCAGAACCTGATAGTTTGATAAAATCATGGCGAGCAGATGCAATCTTCTTATGCAATGTTGAAGTTAAAAAATGTATAATTCCTTAAACTCTTCATCAATCAGCTTCTTATGCAATGTTGAAGTGCGCAAATGTATAATTCCTTAAACTCTTTATCAATCAACTTTTGTAGTGCGTGCAAAAGATCACAAAAGTTAATTGTTCAACATCCATGAAAATTCACATCAACTATGTAAATGGAATTGTAAGAATTTAGAATTTGTTATATGTTTCTTGATTGGACCAAATAAATTAGTTATTTTTCCTCCCTCCCTCATTTCTCCAAACATATACAAAAAAATATGATTATAGAAATCACCAAAGACATTCACAACATCCAACAAGCAAAAGTTCCAACAGCAAGAGCAATGATGAATACACTTGTACCAGGTGATAATGATTCATGTCAATATCAATGCTGACAAATTAATCAACTAGAAAAACCAGTCAGCATAATCAACGAACTAATTAAATATCACATATAAATCAAGCAAATTCAATACTAGGACTTTTTATCTTCCAAATTCAAATTTACCAGCTCTTGCCTCAACGAATTAAAACTTGTTGATAATTAATGAAATCTTGATTCCAAGTTAAAAATATTAATGTACTACTCACTATAATGTACTGAAGAAGAAATTGAGAGATATACACTAATAGATATGGAAAACTGCAAGAAAATAAGGCAAGAATGAAATGAGTTGAGCCAGTACATACATGTACACAGATGAGAAAGGAATGAGTTGAGCCAGAGCTTCCTCATATGATATGTGTGTGTGGCTAGAGAGAGAGAGAGAGAGATTGCGAGAGAGAGAGAGAGGGATTTAGAGAGAGATTCATACCGCTGGAGATCTTCAGACGACGATGGCGAGTGAGTAAGTTGCCGAATGAGCGGGCAAGAAAGTAGAGCTATACAGGTCTGTTAAACGCGTGCAAAAGAGAGAGAGAGAGAGAGAGAGAGAGAGAGAGAGAGAGAGAGAGAGAGAGAACGATCCGCCATAGATCTTCAGAACTATTTGTCAATTCTCTCTCTAGAATCATCTAGAACACATGCTATCAACGATATATACACAGGTATATGTATGTATACACACAGAGAGAGAGAGAGAGAGAGAGAGAGAGAGAGAGAGACCTGGAAGAGGTTAAAGAGGGCAGGGGCGAAGGCGAGGCAAGGGGACTGAAGGAGAGAGAAATGTCAATGGCAACCGAAGAAGTGAGAGCTTCGATGATTGATTTAAGTAAGAGAGAGAGAGAGAGAGAGAGAGAGAGAGAGAGACAATATCAATGTTTGTGAAAAAGGGCTAGGGCAATTATAAGAAAAGGGGAAAGAAAAAAAATATAAGGAATGAATTGATTATTTGTGACTGATAATCAGGTGGTTACAAATTATGTAGTAGCAAAATGTCATTTTTTTAGCAGTGAGTGTAAGAGTTTCAGAGAAAGAGAGGCTTTCTCCATTGTGTTTGTTTTCCAATATTGATTAAAGTTGAGTTTTCAACTTTAATATATCTCTCTGTGTGTGTTTTGAATTACCACCAGTAATTCTAAAACAGTTTTGGTATCTTTCAATCTCAGCCATTCTTTTATCAAGTGGGACACGTGTCACTCTAAGAATTTTGTACTTTCTGATCTACCACAATTCACCCTAAAGCATCTGAATAATGTCGATGATGTTGTAAACGATTGTTTCCAATCCGACTTACTAGGACGTAAAAACATGAATATTAATTGTTGTTTTGGGAATTAATTATTTTAGTAATTTTTTTTTTTTAATCTTTCTATGAAATTATGTATAAAAAAGTAGGCAGTGATTTAATAATTTATAGTGATTTTTTTATTTTTTATTAAAATTGTCTATTAATTATCAAGGCCTAAATCAAATTGATAGTTCAAAATATTGGAATAATTCAAAACGTAAAAGTAAAATTAACCCTTCTTTTTATCAAACAGGATTCAGCTAACTAAAAGTCAAGGGCCTAAACACACGAGCCGAATGTGTTTCTATCAACTCCATTTGGCCTTTCAACAGGTGCATATAGACAACCCAATCACCATTCCCTAGTGGACTCGGCATGGGCATCACATACCCAGTTTCCATACTCCAAGGGAAATGGTGCGACCCTAACATTGGCTTTCCCCACCCAGAGTCCACCTTTGACACCGGAAACTGCTGCTCTGCTGACACCACAAAAGCCGGTCCGGTATCCTCGTCCCCACCATTAGCATATATCTTTGTAAGAGCCGGCTCCAGACGGTGAGCCTCTACCCAGTCTATTAAGTCTAGGAAGTGCTCTTTTGTCACCGCACTTTCCAGGCACTCGTGCACCATGTCCGCCGCCCAACTCAATGGCCTCTCTCTGAGCTCATCAGCTCTCTTTTTGCCAAGCGAAATGGACAAAACGTTCCCAAAGTAAGAATTCATCAATTTTAACTTGTCAGTTTCTTTATCGCCCATCCTTAGCCTACAATGTAAGCATATTCATAAAGTGACTCATATGCGACATGTTTTATTTATTATTTATATTATTATATAAATAATATATATATATGTTTATTATATATATATTTAATCAATAAAGAATTGGGTAACTAATGTAAATCATATCTACTACCCCATTAAGTGGTTTCATAGGAAGTTACAACTTTTTTAATGGTGGGAAGTTATGAGAAGTTACACTTGGATCATGGGTCCAAGCCTATCTATATGTATGTGGTAGCCATCAAAACATAGACCTTTTTTTTTTTTTTTTGGTGTGTGGTTGTGTGAATAGAATAGGCTTGAAACTCTATTCCTTTCACTTTTCTTATGGTTCTGTGAAAGTGTTTTGTAAGTGAGTTTTGTTTATACATTGAAGACTTGATCATTCAAAGAATGAGATGAAAGGTTTAGACATCATAGAAGGAGGTATTCTTCTTTCCTAATTAAATTATTTTAATTATCACAATTGGTATCAAAGCCAAGTTTTATTATGTTGTTTAGCATTATTAATTTTATGGAGGCCAAATCCTATTCAGATCTTATTCATATCTCTATCCCTCATCATCTTTGTTATACCAATGTGTTTCACTATTTGATGAAATCCGGCTTTATCTTATGACTGTAACACAAGACTCTATTGCATGTACAAATAATGATAAAATTGTTACTTTATACCATGAAAATTTATGTGAATAAGAGCATGTATACACGATGTGTTAGATTTTTGGAATTTATTGTTGGTCCAACTTTTAAACAAAATCTAGTATGAGTTTGAATTACATATGTTTGGTCTTAGGATTGCGTTGAGATATTAATCTGATTGCATGTATTATACATTATATGCACTAAAGGATTTTGTACTTGTTGTGACCATACGGAATTGCTCACATTAATAAATTATGCCTAAATATATATATATATATATTGTATATATATATATTTTTGTTTTAAGAATAGCCACAGCATCTTAAGACATAAAGATGTAATGATCCTCAGCATTTTGATCACATAAAGTTAAAAAAATTAATTTAGCATTTTTATATTGCAATTATGTTTTATAAATAATTTCTCAGTCTCACAGGAAAATAGTTATTTATGAAATTTAAATTGGAATAAGATAATGGATTGGGTATTAAAGGGATTGACACTCTAACCCATAGGTATAAGTTTCTTGTTCCTGATATTTTGGAATCTATTAGTCTTATTATAAAGTAATAGCAAATCTAATAAAGTTTAGTGACCTCTACCCATTAGGGAGGTTTAGATTTGTTACTGAATTTGACATTGGTTCATTAAAACTATAGTCATGCTTTCAAAGTGTTAATGATGTTCTTGGTAATTGCAGTGCTTTATACCTCTGTATTATCTAATGAGTCTTCTCGTATTCCATTCTTGAACGGTGATAATTTTTTGGACTGGAAGGACAAAATTCTTCTAACATTAGGGTGCATGGACCTCGATCTGGCACTCCGTATGGATGATCCTCCTGAACCCACGAACGAGAGTTCCGCTATAGAAAAGAGTGCTTATGATAAGTTGAAGCAATCTAATCGCTTAAGCATAATGTTCATAAAGTTACTTATCGCTACAGCATAGGGGCTCAATCCACCATCTGATAAGGTCAAGAACTATATGAGGGCTATTGAAGAAGCATATGTTAGTTCTAACAAGGCATTGGCAATCAACCCTAATGAACAAACTTCAAGAATGAATCATAACAATTCTAGGAGTGTGCGGAAGCAAATTATGGAATAAGGTGACATTGAAGCTCATTTAAGTCCTTAGAGATTGAGATTTCTAAGTCATTCCTTGTCAATTTCATCTTAATTCTTTTTCTATTGAATAGGGAGCATTCAAATTTCTTACAACACACAGAAGGAAAATGGCCTATCAATGAACTTTTGAGCATGCGTGTTCAAGAGGAGGAGAGATTGAAGCATGGAAAAGTGGAAAATGCTCATCTAGTAACACATAAAGGAGGGCAATGAAAAAGGGGCAAATGTGATCAAAAATTGAAGAAGCTTGGTAAAGTGCCATTTAAAAATCATGGCAATAAGGATGCATGCTTCTTCTATAAGAAAAAAGGTCACATGAAGAAAGAATGCCCCATGTATAAGAAATGGCTTGAGAAGAAAGGTAATCTCATATCTCTTGTGTGTTAAGAATCTAATTTTGTTAATACTCATCAATTTGATTGGTGGATTGATTTGGGGTTCTACAATTCACATTGCTAGTACCATGCAGGGCTTCCTCAGCTAAGGAAACTGACAGGAAAGTGAACAAGGCATCTATTCGAGCAATGGGATGTGTTTGCACGTCGAAGCTATGGGAATTTTAGACTTGTTTTAAAGAATGGCTTTGTTCTGGATCTTGAAACACTTTTTGCATTCCATCTTTTTCTAAAAATTTAATTTCTATTTCTAGACTAGTATTTTTTGGATTTGAATTTCAGTTTGTTAGAGCAAATTTAGTTTTTTTAAAGACTTTGTTTCTATAGAATTTGGTACTTTAATTAATGGTTTGTACAAATTAAATTTGGATAATGTTTTTGAACAAAATCTTTTAACCTTACATGGTGATATTGGCATTAAGCGTAATTGTTGATGAGTCCTCCTCTATGCTTGACATAAGAGATTGAGACATATCTCCATTGAGAGAATAAAGAGGTTTGTTAATGATAAAGTCCTTCTGACTGTTGATTTTACTAACTTTGGTATTTGTGTGGAATGCATAAAGGGAAAGCAGACCAACGAGACCAGTAAAGATTCCAAAAGGAGTGAGGAAATTCTTGGAATCATACACTGATATTTGTGGACCATTTACTCCACCTTGTCTGAATGGTCAAAGATATTTTACCTCATTTATTGATGACTATACACGATACATCTATCTCTACCTCTTGTTTGATAAGGCTGAGGCACTTGATGCTTTTAAAGTTTATAAAGTAGAGGTAGAGAACAAACAGAAAAGAAAATTAAAATTGTGAGGTTAGACATGGATGGAGAATGTTATGGGAGGTACACAGAATTGGGACAATTACCAGGTCCATTTGCTAAGTTCCTTAAGAAGAAGGCATTATTGCACAATATTCAATGCCTGGCACATCACAACAAAATGGTGTTACTGAAAGAAGGAACCGAACACTTATGGACGTGGTAAACAACATGCTTAGTTATTCTAATGTGCCCATAAATTAGTGAAGTGAAGCTTTGAAAACCGCTATGTATATCTTAAATGGGGTTTGGTCCAAGGTTGTTCCCAAAACACCATTTAAGTTATGGAACTGATGGAAGCCAAGTTTAAGTTGTCCAGTTGAAATGAGAGTGTATAACCCACATTTAAAGAAATTAGACCCCAGAACAGTTAGTGTTTTTGCCATAGGCTATGCCAAAAACTCCAAGGGTTATAGATTTTATTCTGCTTCAAATTCACTTAGTATTGTTGAAGCCAGAAATGCTAAGTTTCTTGAGGAAGTTGACTCTAGTGGGAGTTACCCTCAAAAGATAGAGTGAGAGGAATCACGGCATCCAAACACAACACCCGTGAATATAATGAATTGGTTGTCTTTTAGGATAATCAACTTGATATCATTGAAAATCAACAAATTCAAGAACTTTCATCACAAGAGGAACAAGTCAACATAGAGCCTGTAGCTCAAGTCCCAATTGAGACTACAGAATTAAGAAAATCCTCATGAGCTAAAAAGTTAGTAATTTCTGGTGATTATTTTATATACTTAATGAAGTCTGATTTTGATATCAAACCTAAGGATGATCCTATTTCGTTTTCCAATGCCAAGAATAGGGATGATTCTAAATTATGGTATGATTCCATGAAGGAAGAATTGGAATCTATGGCTAAGAATCAAGTTTGGGAAATTGCCGAGTTGTCTAAGGGAGTTAAAGTTGTTGGTTATAAATGGGTTTATTAGACCAAGAAAGACTCAAATGGCAACGTCGAATAATATAAGGCCAGACTTGTAGCTAAGGGTTTTACTCAAAGAGAAGGCATCGATTATCATAATACATTTTCTTCGATTTCTAAAAAGGATTCATTTAGAATTATCATGGCATAAGTAGTGCATTTTGATTTAGAGTTATATCAAATGGATGTGAAAACGACATTTTTAATGGGGATCTTGAGAAAGAAATATATATGAAGCAACTTGAAAGTTTTGTTCTGATAATGATAGTCAGTTAGTTTGCAAGCTTAAGAAATCTATATATGGACTAAAACAAGCTTCTTGACAGTGGTATTTAAAGTTCCACAATGTTATTACTTCATATGGTTTTACGGAGAACATTGTGGACAACTGTATATACCTTAAGGTTAGTGGGAGCAAATACATTTTTTCTAGTTCTATATGTGGATAACATTTTACTTGCATCTAAGGATTTGGGTTTGTTGCATGATACTAAACAATTTCTTTCTCAAAATTTTGAAATAAAGGATATGGGTAAACCTTCTTACGTCATTGGCATAGAGATTCAGAGAGACAGGTCCAAAAGAACATTAAGATTGTATCATAAAGCCTACATTGAAAGAGTTTTGGAGAAATTCAGGATGAGTGATTACACTCCTAATGCAACACCCATTTTAAAGTGTGACATATTTAGTTTAAGTCAATGTCTGAAGAATGATTTGGAAAAGGAACAAATGGTTAACATTTCCTATGCGTCTGTCATAGGCAGTTTAATGCATGCTCTAGTTTGTACACGACTTGACATTGCATTTGCGGTTGGGATACTTAGAAGATACCAAAGCAATCCATGAATGGAACATTGGAAGGTTGCAAAGAAAGTAATGAGGTACTTAAAGGGAACAAAGCACTACATTCTTACTTGCACCATGTTGACTGTCTTGAGGTGGTTGGATATTCAGGTGGTGCTGTTTTATGGAAGAGCGTCAAAGAGACTATAATTGCATCGTCAACAATGGAAGCAAAGTTTATAGCATTCTTTGAAGCAGCATCACAGACTATTTGGTTAAGGAATTTTATCACAGGGTTTTGAATTGTGGATTCAATTTCTTGGCTATTAAAGGTTTACTATGATAATTTGGCTGCGGTTTTCTTTTCTAACAACAACAAAAGTGACAGCCGAAGTAAGCATATCGATATAAAGTATCTTACTGTTTGAGACCGTGTTAAGTAGTAAGAAGTCAGTATTGAGCATATTAGTACCGATATGATGGTTGCAGATCCCATGACCAAAGGTCTTTCTGTAAAGATGTTTTCAAAACACGTTGAGGGCATGAGACTGATTGGTTAGCTTAATAATTTTTCTAATTGTTATTTTGTTTTATTTTATCTTGTCATGACATTTTGATTATTATTAGTGAAAAGCATCATTTTGTACACCTAAAGTATTTGTGATGCTATGTAGTCCATTGGGACTATTGATTCATAAGGATCATTGGACCCAGAATAAATTATTAGAAGTTATTCATAAATAATAATACCACATAAAGTTGAGAGTATCACACAATGTAATATATGGAAGGAAATACTCAATTGATAGAGTATAACCGCTATGATTCGTGTATTATGACTCTTTATAAGGTTTGGGTATTTTTATTTAATGGTCATAATCAGTTTGTTGGTTACTCGAAAATCAACAAAATGTGTCATATGTGCCAAGTGGGAGAATGTAAGCATATCCATAAGTGACCCATATGCCACATGTTTTATTTATTTATTTATATTATTATATAAATAAAAAATATATATATTAATCAGTAAAGAATTGGTACGTAAATCATGTCCACTACCCCATAAAGTGGTTTCATAGGAAGTTACAACTTCTCTGATGGTGGGAAGTTATGAGAAGTTATACTTGGATCATGAATCCAAGTCTATTTATATATGTCTATGGTAGCCATCAAAACATAGACTTTTTTTGTGTAAATAGAATAGGCTTGAAACTCTATTCTTGCCACTTTACCATATGGTTTTGTGAAAGTGTTTTGTAAGTGAGTTTTGTTTATAAATTCAAGACTTGATCATTCAAATAATAAGATTCAAAGGTTTGGACATCATGGCAAGAGGTATTCTTTTTTTCTTAATAAAATTATTTTAATTCTCACATACTATTCACTACTATGCCCATCCAACATATCTTATTCTTTTCAACTTCTCTAGCAGCAACCATCTTCCACAAGAAAGCACTAAACGCACGATAAGAAATGTCACTTTTAGCTACTAAATTATTGGTCGGCAAAAAGCATAAATTTGGTCGCTGAAACGATTTACCGACCAAAAATTTCTGTCGCCAAGTTCGTAGCCCATACCCCGTCGGCGATAGTATTGGCGACTAAACTTCATTTGGTCGCCAAAAAATGAAAAATTTCCCTACTAAATTTCTTTTAGTAGGCAAATGGTATCTTTTCGCCACTAAAACCGTTGGTCACCGAAAGTGAACATTTAGCTACTAATCCTTTGTTAGTCGGCAAACGTGACCTTTTTGCTACTAAATTTTTAGTCACTAAATGTTCTACCTTAGGCGTGGTGACTTTTGCTGACTAAAACTGTTCGTAGCCAAAAACCTATTAAGATTTATTTCTTTACTTTTTGCCACCAAAAGTTTTAGTCGCCAAATACCCTTTTTTCCGTGACTGAAAAATTTAGTAGCCAATAGTTTATTTCTCTCATTATTTGGTGGCAAAAACGTTTTGGGTTATGTTTTTGCTACTAAATTATTAGTAGCCAAAACTTTTGATTACCTATTTGGCTACCAAAACATTTGGTGGCCAAATAATTTTCTGTTTTTTTTTTTTTTTTAAAAAAAAAAAATTGTAAACAACCTGTATTCATTTATATTACAACATGTACCCTGTATAAACAATATAATCCATCAACACTAAAATATATTATCAACCATTAAAGCATTCAACATAATATATGAATAACCATGATTTAAATCCATAAATAATACATGAATAACCAACGTCAATAATTTAAATTACAACCTGTACCCTATATAAACAATATAATCCATCAATATTAAAATATATTAGGGTCAATAATCCATACATAATCCATACAAATTCCATACACTCCAAGTCTAATCCAACGTCAATAATTTAAATCCATACATAATACATGAATAACCAAATTAATTTGTTCGAACCACTATATATACGGATAGAGGTATAAAAGCAATGCCCTCCCGTAATTGTCAAAAAATTATATATCCACATTTGTATGTCCAAAATCATCTGCAAAAAAAAAAATAAAATTCATTAGTTTGGTGCCTATAAAATGTTAAGAAGGCTTAAAAGCTTTCCCTGTTAATGACATAGATATTCTTACATATAACACTTCTATGTTGAGATATCAGTTCCACAAATTAACTCTACATTTTAGTTAAAATAAGGAGAGAGAAATAATTTATAAAATTAAATGTCTCAGAGAAACAATAGAAAAATAATGATATTCACACAACACTTTTAGCCTCACACTCCACTTGAGAGAAACTATCGTCAAGTCAAAACATGAGGGACATTAATAGGTAAGCATTTAAAACATTTACATCTTATAGCATAGTTAATGATTGTGTTATGATTAACAATTCACAAATACATGCCACAAAATTTATATATATATAGAAAAGAAAAAAGAAATGCAAATATGTATGGACTGAATTCCAGTTGATTTGAAGACCCGATCAAATGAGAAGCCATGCTTTCATGTCATTCTAGTGAACATTTTAATTTTATTAAATGTGTGCACCGTGCACAAAATTATATATGTATGTATGCATGAATCAATAACACAACTTGTTCAGAGCAAGTCAAAAGGGTATTCAAGAAGGTAGTATTACTTGTTTGGGTTCTCCATTTTTGCCACCAATGGTCGTGGAAATAATGTAATCAGTGACCAACTCACCTGCTGTGTCCTATCTCCATGAATAGTAGTGGCATGAAACCATGAATAGAGATTGCTGCAAAATTTAATGACATTCAAAATTCAATCAAGCAATGCAAGCCAACTGGAACCAAACATATAATGTATCTGACTAGAAAATTAACAGTAAGCATTAATAGTCAGGAGGAGACTATGCATTAGTAAGTTTTTTTTTTCTATAAAAAAATAAAATTATTTTCCTCCTTGATTAGTTCACTAGTATTATAATACATAATAACACTCCTTGTACAGATCAAAACATGGACTCCATTCCACAGGTAAATCCAAATTGAATGATACATAAAGCACTTCGCATATTACCTTGCCATGAATGCCGTTAGTCATTTGAGCATTAAGACTCGATTTACATTATCAATTATAACTCATTTCTCAATGATTAATTCAACAATTATGTTGATAGAATATATATAAAACCATCTAAATAATAGAAAACCTATGACAACCTTACATAAAATAAACCTACTTTGTTGTCCACATCTCTATGGTTATCAATCATTTCATCCTCTGTTATTAATAAATCATCCAACACAGTTGTGTTTAGATTAGACCCTATTTCAAGCACAGTTGTGTTTAGATTATTAGGATGAGATTAAAATGTACTCTTAAACAGTTTGTTGTATGCATATATTAATATGTTATTAGACTTTCTTACTAAATGTTTATGTCAACATATAATATTTAAAAGAGTAAATTACACTTTATCCTTCTTAAGTTTAAGTATTTTGTCTTTCTTAATCTTTCTAATTTTCTCACTTTACAGCAACAACTAACATCTATCCAATCCGAGTTTGGATAGAAAACACATTAATACAGTTATTACATAACATAGGTTTAACTAACATAGGTTTTTGCATAGAGAAAAAAGAAAAAGAAAAAAACAGTGCCTAGTAGCCTCATTGGGAGCTTAGCTGGTTTCTTGTTCTTCATCATCTAGGAATTGAAAGAAAATGAGCATATTCTCAATGGTAGTGTAAAGAAAGAACAGAGGAAAGCTTAGCACCTAATTGCATACCAAACATAATAATGAAATGAAGATGTGAACTTGTTCATCTCCTCCAGCCTTCTCTTCATTTTTGACCTTCATCTCCTTCATCTCTTGTGGCCAAAAGTGTAATTAAATGAATGTCGAATCTGCTGACTAAAAGTACAGAACTTGTTCATCTTCAAAAAAATCCTATGCATCACAAAAATTCAGCATATTACTATGCATCACAAACCAATTTTCAAACAGAGCATTAGTATCAATAGATTGCTCCAACAGATTACTATCAAGCAGATTAAAATTGCCAGCAAAAAATTGCTCAACCATCTGCATCAATCTTGCCAGCAGAAAATTGCTCCAGCAGATTACTATTGAGTACATTAGTATCAATAGAAACAATTAACAAAAATCCACAAAACTACACTGTTAGGTTTTTATTCTTGGCAACCCCGTTTGACAAAACTCCTTTCAGATGTATTTATTTTCGCACTTTTATTTCAGCGAGGCTATGAGTTTATTAGATGCGAATCCAAATCCGAATCGAGCCTTGCAGAAAAGTTTGTGATGTCAATGCTTTCAAGATTGCCACTTCGCTGATTATTACGGGGGTCGAGCTGCCCGGTCAGCTCGCAGCCGAAGCAAAATGCAAAAATGCATTCAAAAGTTGCCTGTCCGATCATGTTATACTTTTACAGTTTTTTCCAGTTTTGGCCTTCCCGCTCGAGCGGGGAAAGTGGCGCTCGAGCGGGGTTTGCGAGTTCACAGCATCTCTGCGTTGGATGAAAAATACTGGATGGTGTGATTCCCCGCTCGATCGGGGGAAACGGACGCTCGAACGGGGAGCCTATATGAAATCACAAATTTTGAAGTCTCCGCTCGAGCGGGAAGACCCACGCTCGAGCGGACCACGCGATCCCAGATTTCCAGATTCATAATGGAGTTGGTTTTCTTCTGAAACAAGGTTTATTTTGGGTTTCTATAAGAAGTGGGATTAGTTTGGAGTTCTGCAAGAAGTTGGTTTTCTACAAACAAGAAGTTGGTTTTCCTTCCCAACTAGGATTGCTTTGGATTTTCTATAAGTAGTTGGTTTTCTCCCAAAACTAGACTACTGACTGATTGATTGAAGTCCTCCAGATCTTCTTTTTGGTTCTTAAAGGTTTATATCTGGGGATATTTTGTTATTTTTCTTTGATGTTTTATTGAGTATTCAACTCATGGTTTAAAGAGAGTACATCAAAGGTTTGTTTGTTATACACAAAAGAGAGAGTTGTTCTTCAGTTGTGAATTCTGAAGAATTCGAGCCTGAAGCTTTGGAGGGAATCCAGAGTGGCTCATCAGAAAGACAATTCCGTGCTGAAGATGGGGTTGGAAGAGGCACATAGAGATTGGTTCAATTAGGCGTTGTGAATTCGCTAGATAATTGAGAGTGATACATGTGTAATTCCTTTATATCTTCTTAGTCGATTGTTCTTGTGGCTGTTACCCGTGGTTTTTTTTTATCACAATTGGAAGGTGTCCAATTGTGGTTTTTCCACGTAAAATCTTTGTGTCTTTTTCTCTTGATTGCTTGATTGGGATTGTTATATTCTGCTTAAAATTGATACATAATCACAAATCAACATCTAGGAGGCTTTTAGATTTTTCATACACAATTAAAATTGCTCCAGCAGATCATTCCTATGTATCACAAATAAATTGTCAAACAGTTGGTGAGCAAACTAGAGATGCTTTGGGGTCCATATATACTTAAACAATTCATTTCTACATGTCACAGACCAAATGTCGAACAGTTGGTGAGCAAAAAAAATGTAGATGTGAACAAAAAACAACTTGAAGAAATCTGGCTTGTCAAGATTGAAAGAAATAGAGGAAGGGAGATAGAGACACAGAGACACAGCTCGAGCCTCATATATTCTATTCCTATTTATAATCATTTTAGTAAACCAAACGCTGCTTTACCTGTATTTCAGTAAACCAGATAGACACCAAACACTGCTACCAATGTGTCACATTTTAGTCTTTCCACACTCTTAGCTACTCATGCATATATTCTTATAAGTAATTTATTTACAAAGTTCAATAATATATATATATATATATATTAGTGAGGCTAACCTGTGTAAACAGCATTATCATATAAATTATGGCAAACTGTGAAAACAACATTGTCATATAAATTGATCTGGGTTTCAATTGACCCAAGTTCTTATATTTTGTTTTTGAGAAATTAAGAATTTAAGTTGTACCACAGAGACACAGCTCGATCGAAAGAGAGCACGAGAGCGAGAGCGAGCGCGCAGAGAGAGAGAGAGAGAACCTGTGCTCCGCAGCAATGGCGATGGCGATCTGCAGATCTGCAGAGGTGGTGGTGGCGGCGGCGATCTGCGGCAGTGGCCGTTGCCATCTGAGGCGGTGGCGGTGGTCTGTGGTCATGTGAAGTGGGGTGAGGTTTCGTGTGGTGAAGGAGAATAAACAGAGAACAGGAGCGAATGCTATATATATTTATATATATTACACCATTAGCGACTAAAACTTTTTAGTCGCCAATTAATTTTTCAAATCCCTCTAAAATTTATAGCTCCCTCCAAATATTTTAACTTTTGGCGACTGAAATATTAGTCGCCAAAGATAAAAATTAATTTTTTAATATTACATTTGCCGACTAAAGGCTTTAGTAGCCAAATCTATACCTACGGCGACTAAATTTATTTTTCGTCGCCGAAAATCAACTTTTGGCGACTACAATATTAGTCGCCAAAGATAAAAATTAATTTTTTATTTACATTTGCCGACTAAAGGTTTTAGTAGCCAAATCTATACCTATGGCGACTAAATTTATTTTTCGTCGCTGAAAATCAACTTTTGGCAACTAAAATATTAGTCGCCAAAGCTAAAAATTAATTTTTTATTTTACATTTGCCGACTAAAGGTTTTAGTAGCCAAATCTATACCTACGGCGACTAAATTTACTTTTCGTCGCCAATTTCTGGCATTTTTGCCAACTAAATTTCTTTTAGTCGTCAATTGTGATATTTTTAGCTACTAATTTTGTTTTAGTCGCCAATTGTAATATTTTTAGCTACTAAATTTTTTTAGTCACCAATAATCAACATTCCCCTACAAAAAAAAAATAGTAGCTAAAAAGTTGACGTTTGCTGACTAAAATTAATTTTTGGTAGCCAATTCCCACACTTTTGGCGACTAAATTTGTTTTGGTAGCCAAAAGTGGTCGCCAAAAATGTGTTTTCTTGTAGTGACGCCTCAAGTTTAGTTTTCTTGCGTCCAACGCCACTACCATCAGCCAATGATTGGGGATGACTCAATTGGTCAACCTGGATGTAATAGATAAGGAGTGTTTTGGAAAATTGGTAAAAAAAACTAATTTTTTGACTTTTTTGGTGGCTTTTTTGACAAAAAATTGGCTTCTTTTGGATAAAAAAATTGAATTTTTTGACTAAAAAAATTAAAAAATCAAAAAGATGACTTTTTTAACTTGTTGCCAAATTGAGCTGTAATCGGCATTAAGATGCTGCTTTTTCGAAGGTGGCAAGACTGAGACAGGCACGTGCATGGCATCTAAGGAAGGGTTGTAAAACCGAAGACGTCATGGGGCTATCAACAATCGTCGGAATGATGGCAACATAGAGAATGGTTTGGACTGAGCCATCTCAGCCCATGAGACTAGAAATAGGCTGGCAGAGTAGCGTCTGCCACTCGGTGGTCAAACGTGCATGCCACCACTAGTCCTCCGCACACGAGTTCTGTGGCCTGTAATTCAAGAAAATTTATTAGATTCTTCTATAATATTACGTTGTATTGTCTATGTAATCCTCACGATTAATAAAAAATTACAACACATTAACTGGGGCAGATTTATTATGTGCTCCTTAAATAAGTTCATGGGGCGATTCAAATCAATAGTTATTGATCTAGGCTATGAAACCCATCATTTTATGTTGAAATTTTAAGAAAAACCCCACTAGGTAGCTTGAAATTATAAGGCTTAAATGGCCCGAAATGATCTCCTCTCTCTCTCTCTCTCTTCCTTCCAGAATATAGTAAAAGACTTCATTGTTTCTCTGACACACACTCAATTCAATTCTTTCCATGGCTTTTACCTTGGCAGATCAAGATTAAAAAACAGAGCAGTTGATTGCTCCATAGGTGGACGATTCTATACTCCACCCACTGCCCAATTGACCTCCCAAAAAACCCCCCTCTTGATCGTTTTTCTCTGTAATTTCAATTTCCCATTGAAGTCTTTCTTGATTGTTTTGCTTCCATAGCAAAGACCCATCCCCCAAAGCATAGCCAGAGATCAAGAAATCTCAACTTATGCCCTTAGTCAATTGGGAGGCAAAGAAAAAGAAACCCACCAACAAGAAGCACAGAAATCTCAACTTATGCCCTCAGTCAATTGGGAGGCAAAGATAAAAAAAACCCACCAACAAGAAGCACAGACACTCAAATTTCCAGCTCATTTGGAAAGTGCTAACATAGCTATGCAATGTCCTCAGTCAATATGCAATGCTTAAATAATGCTAACATAGTCGGCCGGCCAAATCACCATTCGGCCGGCCAAAAAAACTGCCAGCTGACTCAACCTTATTTATTTATTTATTTATTTGTTTTTAAACCCAAGTGCACCTTTATTTTAATATTTATTTGTTTGAGAAAATGAGATTTTAGAGTTGAGAAACTTCAATTGAAATTACAAAGAAAACACAAGGGCATGAGTTAAAATTTCTTGATCTCTCGCTGTGTTTTGGGGGATGGGTTTCCGCCATGGAAGCAAAACAGAGTTTGTTTTTTCTTTTTTCTTTTTTTTTTTTTCGTCCGTCGTTCGTGGTCGTTCGTCGAACAGCGATCAGATGGAGGTTTAACAGAGATTAAAAAAAAATGAGAGATATCTATGATGAGAGGGATCTGGGAGATTAAAGGGATGAACGAGAACAAAGGTGAGAGTGGTGAGAGCGTTTGCTGAGCATTTTCACTTTGGCTTCGATAAGAGAGATCTACTAAAGGGTTGTTTGGGATGACCTAAATAAGTGTACTTTTTGTCTTTTTACGAAAAGATGTGCAGAAAAATAGAGAAGTGATGTGATGAAAAAAAGATAAAAAGATAAAAAGTGTGTACTTATTTTGGGTAGCCAAACTTGGCCTAAGTGATCTAGGATGAGGTAGAGAGAAGAAAGAAAATAATGAGAGAGATCTGCTTTTTGGCTTTGACTAGAGGTAGAGAAAAAAAAGATAGAAATAAGAGAGAAAATAATTTCGGGCCACTCAAGCCATAAGATTTCGAACTACGAAACTTTTTTCCTTTTAAGAAGCAATATCGGACATGTCAATGTAATCGATTCGCTTAAATCTTATTGCGTATAATTATCCAGCTTCGCCATATGCAGAAGTAGTGTGTTTATGAAGGTAGTTTTGGACTTTTTATCTGTTGTTGTCAATGATTGTTATTGGAGGGAATGGTATATTAATGGTGGTTACAATTAAGAGCATCCGCATCAGGCTTTCCACAATAGCTTTGAAACTATTGTAGAGAGCATCAGCATCAAATCCTTCCTCCATCATCATTAACAAATTTTTTTTGTAAATTGACGTTTTATTAAATTTGTTACAGTACCTCAACAAAAATGAAGAGGCACTGTTCATTAGCTACATTATTTTTTATTATATTTTCTGGAGCAAATTTGGGCTAAAATCTTTAAACCAATCGTCCACCCGGATGTCCTCTAGGATATCCTACCGGATGTCCCATTAGTGGCCATAGCACCTAACCGGTTGACCAGTCAAAGGCTTTTTTTTTTTTTTTGGTTGCATTTTTGAAGAATTGTTTTGGTGACACCCCATCAATTTAATAATAATAAAAAAAAGAATAACAAATACAATAAGAAATTAATATTTTAATAAGATTGAGTTAAAATAGAGAGTCTGATACAGTGAATACTAAAAAGATAACTAGTTAAAATAAAAAAATGAATTTTAGATTAAATTAATCTAAAAATTTGAAAAGACTGACGTGGATGCTCTAACATGACAGAAGCAAACTCACCTGATGGGTATTTTAAAATGATTGGTGAGAGAATAACAAAGCTTCTATATTGATTCAATTTAATAATCACTCAGTTTGGTTTTAATTTTTGAAAAATTGATTTTTTTATTTTTGTATTTTTTGTGAATTTTCAAACTATTTTTAGATTTTTATTTTTTTATTTTTAGATATATCTAATATAAATACAATTAAAAAATATAATATTTGTGAATTTTTTTTAAAAAAAATTCAGTAAATACCAAAAAAAAATGAAAAGTCACTACATTTTTGTATTCTTGTGTATTTGTTGATTTTTTTAAAAATAATTTAAATAAATATTTTATTTTTTAGGTACATGTAAGTTAAATATATCTAAAACGTACAAAATTGTTTCAAATATTAAAAAAATTTACTAAAAACAAAAAATAAAAAATTTAATTTCTAAAAAATTTAATTCAAAAATTTGAACCAAATAAGGTGAATAGTTTCCATTTCAAGGATGCTTTAAAAGCAAAATGTTTGAAATCCTCAAAAAGTATTCATATTTTATCCGTAATAATGTGGTAGAATATGTGTCAACTTTTCATTTATTACGCAATAATAATGTGCTCAACTCTCATATCATATCATTATAAGCATAAATGTAGAAAAATACATGGGAGTATTAATTTCTAGCCATCAATCCACTCCCAATGACATAGAATACACTATGGAGTCTTTTGAAAAATTGGTAAAAAGTCAACTTTTAATTTTTTACCCATTTTAAGTTACATCACCTTTAATATAACTTACGTACAAAAAAAAAAACAAAATAAACTAAAAAAATTAAAAAGTTAACTTTTCACCAACTTTTCAAAACACCCATATATATGAAGGAGTTTGACTGACACGCCTCTCTCTATCTCTTCTTTATTCCATCTCTTTTTCACTGTCATTCAATATGAATTAAGACCAAGTTTGACATCTACTAAATAATACAAAAAGTCAAAAAAGTCACTATCCTATTTAAGTGACATCATCTTATTTAAATCACATCACCTCTCTAACACATCACATCAAACCCAATCCAAACCCAACCCATATAGGCCAATAAGTCAAAAAATACACTTTTTTAGAACATCCCAAACCAACCCTAAGAATACTATGGCTCCGTTTGGAAAGAGCTATTTGGGACTTTTTTTAAACTATTTTAGCTAAAAAAAAATAAAATAAGTTATTTTAGTCACAAAAAATAAAATATCACATCTAACTCATAATCATTACACTCTTCTCTCACAAAAAAAAGTTAAAAAAGCCAAAAGGTTAAAAAATCCTTCTCAAACCAAGCTTTTTAGCCCAGACTAAAATAGCCAAAAAAGTCAAAAAGCCAACCCACTTCCCAAACGACACCTATATTAATAAAATATAATATAACTGATAAATGTTGAATCTTTATCATTACTTCTTTTAAATTTGCAAAATGCTATAGATCTTAAATAAATTATTAAATTTTTATATGAATGTGAGATTTACACAAATTATATATGTGTAAGTCTTACATCTATATAAAAAGTTTAAAAAAATTTAATAATTTATTTTAAGTCCCTAACCTAACTCTTTAAACCTGGGACTGTACCCACTTTTTTATATAGTATTCATATTAAAAACTTTTAAATTGGACAATTGCGTGGCTCAGCCATATGGCGAACCAAACGTTTGCTTTAGGCCCCACCACTTCACATAAAGGCCCCAATTTTTTTTATATTTTATTATTATTGTTTATATATATATATAATTATTAATAATATGACATGTTGTGAAAATATTAAAATTAAATTTCTCTTATTTATTCTGTAATCATTAACTATTAACTAATTATCTTGTGTACACATAATAGGTCCTGTTTGGTAAGACTTATTCCTAACTTATTTTAACTTTTAGTTTAATTTAAGTTATTTTGATGTGTTTGGTTTAGCTTAACAATACAACTTATAACTTTTTGTAAGTCAAAAATCAACTTATTCTTTGAGTGGGGGAGGAGAAGCTTAATTTATAAGTCAAAAATCAACTTATGTTCACAGTTATAAGTTATAAGCTGTTAGACTATAGCCCTGTTTGGTGCAGCTTAAAAGCTGCTTATTTAAGCTTTCAGCTTAATTTAAGCTATTTTAATGTGTTTGGTTTAGCTTATAGCTTCTAACTTTTTGAAAGTCAAAAATCAGCTTATTCTTTGAGTGGGGCAGGAGATACTTAATTTATAAGTCAGAAATCAGCTTATGTTCATAATTATAAGCTATAAGCTATTTAGACATAAGCTATAAGTACTTTCTCATAGCTCTACCAAACAGGACCTATAAGTTCTAATCACTTTCCCACAGCTCTACCCAATAAGGTCATAGTTGGCATATAAAGTGAATTGAACTTCTATTTTATTTCTCAATTAATTATTGTTCACTGTCATTGGCATAAAAAATTAATATAAAAAGTTAGACTCTTATATTATTTTTTAATTAATTATTGTTTCACTCTTTATGTTCACTACAGCTCACCACAATGAAAGTTTAAGACAAAAATTGATTAATAAAATTAGAGAATTAATATTGTGATGAATACATTTTTTTATTTTATGTAATATGACATCTTACATAACATTGAAAGACATTATCGAATATTAATATTTTGTGAAATCTATCAAATGATAAAGTTAGTGTGATATACAAAGCATATAAGATGGTATACAAATATAATATTTAAAAAGAATCACCACAACGTAATTCAAAAGAAAAAAAGCTTGTAGAACGAGTCAAGTTGTAAAAAAATATATATACATATATTGGCAAATTTAACACAAAAATGTTCATCTTGTTTAGGTTAGCAATTAGGCATTAGGGTAGTAATTTTGTCGAACAGAAAATGATTTTTTTTTTCATAAAAAATTTAATATAAAATAATAAATTTAAAAAAAAAAAAAAAAAGTCTTTCAATGAGATTTTACTTTTATGTTCGGCCACTTTGGCCTTTAAAGTTTGTTGCCTTTCTATCTGACCATTTTCCTAAAAGTTAACTTATGGTTAAAATTAGATTAAAAAAATAATAATAATACATTAATAATCACGTGATATAAAAATATTTTATTATATATAACTCATACCTTTACGATAAAACCAAATCTTACTACTATAATTTTTATATTATGTGGTAATTAATGTGATTTTTTTTTTGGTCAAATTTTCAACAAAAGTTAACATTAAAAGTAACTTGAACAAAAAAAAACAAAAAAACAAAAAAAAAAAAAACAAAACTTGAAATATGAAAGGCCAAGGTGGGAGGGCCAAATTGAAAAAATATTGTACGTGTCGAATTTTAATTGTTTATTTATTTGTGATTTTGCAATTTTTAGTTTTATTTTTTTTTAAATGCTATATTTATTTACAATACAATATATATTCTAACCTAAGGGAGGGAAGGTGTGTCGAATTTTAATTGTTTATTTATTTGCTATTTTGTAATTTTATTTTTAATTTGTTTAGATGCTATATTTATTTATAATACATATATATATATATATAAAATAAAGTTTGATGGTTTTTGAATTTGTCCTACACACATTTGTCTTACTAGAATATTTGGATGGCTCAGATCTATTCAAATTATAAAACAGCGGCTGAGATATATTTTTCAAAAAATAGCCTACATGCGCATTTTCTATTTTTCCGCTTCTCTCTCTTGCTTTTTCCTTTTCTCACCCATCCTTCTATGATCCCATGATCCCACATTCCTTTCTTTTTTCTTTTCTTTTTTTAATTTTTTTATTTTCTTCCATTTTTATTTTTTTCTCTATTTTTCTATTTTTCTATTTTTTTCCTTTTTGTTCACATATTTTTATTCATATTATATGGAAAAGTCTGTGACCCCATAATTAGGAGCCAGATTTTACTGTGTATAGTGGAGAATAAATTAATGAATTTCATAGTCCACAAATTAAATGAATTTGAACAATTAATTATTATTTTTAAATATATTGAATTTGAACAATTTTATAATCCTACATGTAAATATAGACTTCGTAAATTTATATCTCTTATAAATCTTTAATATCTATATAATAAAGCAGGATGATTTTTGAATTTGTCCTACTAGGACATTTGGACGGCTTAGATATATTCAAATTATAAAACAACGGCTGAGATATATTTTTCAAAAAATATCATATATGTACATTTTCTATTTTCCCTCTTCTCTTTCTTACATTTTTCTTTTCTTACCCATCCTTCTATAATCCCATGATCCCACCTTCCTCTATTTTTATTTTTATTTTTTTTATTTTCTCCCATTTTTATTTTTCTCTCTACTTTATTTTATTTTTTTATTTTCTCCTTTTTGTTCACTTATTTTTATTCATATTATATGGAAAAATCTGCAACCCCATAATTAGGAGCTAAATTTTACTATGTGTAGTGCAAATTAAATAAATGAATTTTATAATCCACAAATTAAATGAATTTGAACAATTAATAATTATTTTTAAATATATTGAATTTGAAAAATTTTATAGTCCTACACGTAAATATAGACTCCGTAAATTTAGTTCTCATATGAATTTTCAGCATCTATATAATGAAACAAGACGGTTTTTGAATCTTCAACATATTTTTGTCCTATTAAGACATTTAGATAGGTCAGATCTGTTCAAATTATAAAACAATGACTGAGATATATTTTTTAAAAAATGTTCTACATATACATTTTCTACTTTTCTGCTTCTCTCTCTCTCTCTCTCTCTCTCTCTCTCTCTTACTTTTTCCTTTTCTCACATCCCTCATTCCATGATTCCATGATCTCGCCTTCCTCTCTCTTTTCTTTTTCTTTTTTTTTTTCTCTATTTGTTTATTTTTTTTTATTTTCTCATTTTCGTTTAATATATTTTACACATATTTTCATGCAATGTATGTATGCCCGTAATACACTAGGACATTACGAGCATACATACAATTTCCATATAATTATATAAGCAAAAACAGTATTGTATGTATGCCCATGAAAATTGTATATATGTTACGCACATCTATCTATCTAACTATTTATTATATAAGCAAAAGTATGTTTTTGTGAGAAATTTTGTAAGAACTCCAAAATTTTATAATAAATTTATAATTTTATCAAATTAAAAAATAAATTTAAATAGTGTTAAGATTAAAATTATATTCTAATCTTAATATTATTTATACTGTATATTCAGACATAACCATCCTCTAGTTCTAATATAAGGGAGGAAAGGTGAATGATACTCGAAAGTCAGACTTTTAAGTCTGCTAAAGAGGATCTGAACGCTTATACTACCCCTTTGTCTTGCAAATTTGGTTAAATGAAGGTGTTGAAATGGATGGGTCAACTGATGAATAGTTGGTCGCCAATAGTTAAGTCACTCGTGACTAACTTGTTTTTAGTCAACAAAAGATGATCTTTTGTGATCAAATTTGTATTTAGTCATCAAAAATTAACTATTAGCTACCAAAAAATTGTGGGTTGCAAAAACATATTCATCAGCGACCAAAAAAATTTTAGTCACAGAAAGTGAACTATTTGCGATCAACTCAAAATAAGTGATCGCTAAAAATATTTTTTCTTGCAGTGTGATGTCAACAAACTTAAAAGTGGGAATTACTCTAAATTAAAATAGAAAATAAAGTACATTTCTACGACCGTTTTATTAACGACAATAAATTATTTTCTTACTATTTTATTTTAAATATAAATACAATCACTCATTTAAAAAAAAAAAAGGTGATGATATAAAACATTAACATTGCTTTATTTTTATTTTTATTTTTGTTTTAACAAATCAATAGGAGATTCATTACTAATATGAGAATGATCATATCAAGTTGGAGAATTATATACCTACAAGTCCAACAATCAACACAAAAAAGCAATCACCATAAAGAAAGACCCAACCCAACAATCACATAATATAATTCTCATAATGAAAAAAAAATAAAGAGTAAACTCTTCTCCATAAAATTTGAATTTATAGTCTCACACTGCAAGGTAGTGCTACACAACCAAAGGTCTCGTTCCGTAACACGAAATTTGGATGAGTATTTGGTAACAAATGATGAGAAAGAGATCACTTTCATATGTTTGGTTTATAAATTATGTGATAAATAGTGAAAAATGATAAGAGAGAATTTTCTTATTTTGCTTATTTAATTTCTCACAAGAGATTTGGTCAAGAATAATTTGATTGGTTATAAAAAAAAAATTAAAATAAATAAATAAATAAAATTACAAGACCGTGAATGTCCATGAAAATACAAAAGACAGAAAAAAAAAAATCTCAAATATATTTTTCTCTCACATGCTTTTACTTTTATAACTATCAAATATGATAGTAAAAAAAATCAATTATTTCTTCATTTTTTTTAATCCTGACGAAAAATTACAAAAAAATTTTCCCCCTCACTCCATGATATCAATGGAGTGTAACAAAAATTTGATGAGATACAGTATTTTTAATATACAATTGAGAGTCTCTCTATTACATAGTTGTAATGTAATATTTTTGTTACATCATTTAATGATTGTGAAAAAATTTAACTCAATTGGTTTAATAACTTTTATTTGAAATTATAATAAATCCGCATGCCTATTTTATAACTATTAAATATGTAATAAACTTTTTCATTACAAATATATAATGGGAAGGATTTGAATTCGATTTACAAATACCATTTATCTATATTTTAAATTTACAATTTACAATGTAACTGATGCTCAAGGAAATGATTTACAAAGAGACTTTCATATAAAAGTTACTACAATAATATAACACTACAATAAATTAAAATTTTAGAAAACAAAAATTTAGGGAAAAAATTACTTTTTAAGGATAAAATATTTTCGTTGTTAAAAGTGTCATTATATTTTTAGTGACGAAATTAAAAATTTAGTGATAAATTACTATCATTTTTTAGACCAAATTTTGTCTCAATTAATTTTTTTTTTGTAACAAATTATTTTTTATTTTTAACAACAATTTTAAAATTTTGTTGCTGAAAATTCCTCTCTTTTTTTTTTTTCTTTTTTTTTTTTTTTGACTTTTTGGTACAATGACCCTCATGATGACCAAAATTGATCTCAAATATTTTTATAACAAAAAATTTATGTTTGGAGACAAAAAAGTTAAAATTTTAAAACTGTTATATATAATATCATGAGTTTTTAATTTTAAGATAGAATGATCTAAAATTCCCACATCATTCTAAATTAAGATGCTCTACAAATTTTGTTTGTATACTCATTTGATATTTTCTTATATTATTTTTGTTTTTTAGATCATTTAATTACATAAATCCTTACCATTTGAAAATAATTGTAAAATAATTACGCTTCTCTTTCAATACCTGGACACAGAGCACACCTCGCATCTTCTTAGGCACTAACTTGCCTTCAATAGTCTCATTAGGATTGTATAAGTTGAGATCTTGAAGCTTGACATCTGCAAAAGCTTCGATGAAGTCAACTCCACGGTTGTTGCAGAGAAGCTCAGGTTCACCCACACTGTTCTCCACCATCTCCCATGAAAATGCATATGTGTTAGAATGGTTGAAAGAAAGGAAGAGAAAGAGAAAATTGTGTAACTGTATTATTGAATGAATAATACAATAAAAGAGGCCTGTATATATAAGTTGAAAAGAAACCTAAATAAGTATAGAAGAAGATAGAGATACAAGGAGATAGAGATACATCATAAATAAGATGAGATATATCTACAACACAGATAGATAAGTATAAAATAATATACAGCTAATATACATTAACAACCCCCCTCAAACTCAAGGTGGGTAAGCATCAACCAGCTTCAGTTTGGAAACTTGATCACTGAAACGACCAGGAGGATGAGCCTTCATGAAAATATTAACAGGTTGATCAGCAGAAGAAATAAGGAAAAGATGAACAGTGCCACGTGTAACATGCTGTCGAATGAAATGACAATCAACCTCAATATGTTTGGTGCGATCATGGAAGACATCATTGTGAGCAATTTGAACGGCATTCTGATTGTCACAATAGAGAGAGGTAGCACTAGGGGAAGAAACACCCATATCAACAAAGAGCCAGCGAAGCCAGAAAAGGTCCTGAGTAGTGTCAGCAAAAGCATGGTATTCAGTTTCAGTACTAGAGCGAGCAGTGAGGGACTATTTCTTGCTGTGCTAAGTAAGAAGAGAATCTCCTAAGAAGAAACAGAAACATGTGGTGGAGCGTCGATCAGTAAAATCTCCAGCCCAATCAGCATCAGAAAAAGGCATGAAGCTCGAGAGAAGAGTGAGCAGAGTAGTGGAGTCCATGGAACATAGTGCTTTTGAAGAAATGAAGTATGTGAAGTATAATGTAGGGTGCGCGGAGTCGACATGTACTGACTAACAAGATGGATAGCATAGGTAATGTCAGGACAAGCCAGAGTGAGATAGACAAGACTACCTACCAGTTGTCGATAAAGAGTAGCATCAAAGAGAAGAACCCCATCTAGAGGAGTGAGACAAGTTTGAGGATCAGCAAGAGTAGAAGTAGTCTTGCAATCGATAAGACCAGTACGTGCCAGAAGATTGGATGCATATTTGGCTTGTGACAAATAATAACTAGTGGAATCATGAGAGATTTCAACCCCTAAGAAATAATTAAGAGTACCAAGGTCCCTTCATCTCAAACTAATGATTGAGAAATTGTTTGAGGTTAAGAACACCAGCCGCATCATCACCGGTGATAATTATATCATCCACGTAAAGAAGAAGAAGAGTGGTGCCATAGGGAGTGGTCCGAACAAATAGAGCAGAGTCATATGAATTGGAGGTGAAGCCAAAGCCATGGATGGTGGAACTAAATTTATCAAACCAAGCTCGTAGGACTTGCTTGAGACCATAGAAAGAACACTATAGTTTGCAAACCTTATGAGCTGGAAAAGCAGACCCAGGGAGAGGTTGCATGTAGACTTCCTTAAGAAAATTACTATTAAGGAAGGCATTTTTGACATTCATCTGAAAGAGATCCTAGTGGCGAGTAGCGGCAACAGTAATTAAGTTATGCACAAAGGTAAGCCAAGCAACCGGAGCAAAAGTCTCTTCATAATTAATGCCATATTCCTGGGTGAAGCCCTTTGTAATAAGACAGGCTTTGTAGCGCTCAATAGAGCCATCAAAATGGGTGTTGATTTTGTATACCCATTTGTAGCCAATTACAATATTTCTAGGAGGAAGATCAACAATATCCCAGGTATGAATTTTGTCTAAAGCCTGTAGTTCATCAGTCATAGCTTGCTGCGAAAGAGGATTAGTAGAAACCTCATGATAGGAGGTAAGTTCATAAGTAGAAAAAGCAGTAGACCTGACAATATAATCACAAAGATGAACATGTGGTTGAGTTACCCGACGTGGATATCGGTGGGAAGATCTGTGGTGAGAAGGTTTGATGGAGAGGTAGAAAACGAGCTAGAAGGCGTAATGGGCAGTGGACCATCAGGGAGAGCAATTTAGACCGAATCAGAGGTCAGCAAAGGAGTCTTTACAAATGAGGATCCTTCATCAAATGCATTAAAGAAGAGATCTATGGAAGGATTAGTAAACATGATGGAATCAAACGAGGATAGGGATGAAAACATTTTATACTCCCAGAAAACCACATGGTAGGGTACACGAAGATGCTTAGAGATAGGATCCCAACAGCGATAGCCTTGATGTTCAATCCCGTACCCAAGAAAACAACAAAGACGAGAATGAGATTCAAGTTTGACGTGTTCATGAGGTTGAACGAGGACAAAACATGCAGACCCAAAAACCCAAAGATGTGTGTATAGAGGGCTACTGCCATGCAGACGTTCAAAGAGAGTTTGATTATGGATAACATGAGTGAGAACACAATTAATAGTATACACAACAGTAAGTGCAGCTTCCCTCCAAAAGTTTTCAGGACAGGAAGAAGAGAGAATGAGAGCTCGAATAGTGTCAAGAATATGCCAATGTTTCTGTTCGGCACGTCCATTTTGCTGGGACGTGCCAGCACAAGAACGATGAGGCTGAGTTATCCCGATACTCCATAGCATTGTCAAAGCGAAAAATTATAATGTTCTTTGAAAATTGGGTTTGGATCATTTTTGCAAAGTTATAATAACGGGCTGTTCGGGATGTCCTAAATAAGTGTACTTTTTGACTTTTTAAGAAATATGGATTGGATATGGGTTGGGTTTGAAGTGATGTGGTAGAAAGGTGATGTGATTTAAATAAGATGATGTGACTTAAATAGGATAGTCATTTTTTGACTTTTTTAGGTTATGACAAACGAGGCTTAAATTTGTTTAAGTTCAGATCAATTTTTCACGAGAAACAACCAAGTAAACCGTGAAAAATCATCAACAAAGATAACAAAATAACGAGATCCCCCCATGGTAGTAGTAGGTGATAGGCCCCAGATATCAGAATGTATGAGATCAAAAGGTGCATGAGAAACAGAAGTACTTTTATTAAAAGATAAAGCAAGTTGTTTTGCAAGTTAACAAGGCAAACAATCAAAATGATTGGGAAGCACATGACACAATTGACCAATAGAAATCAAAGATTTTAACTTACTAATAGAAATATGCCCTAAGCGACAATGCCAAAGATGAAAAGGGGACAAAGAAGAATCAGTTGGTAGGTCTTACTGTCCCAGTCTTCTAAACGGTCTTCATATTTAGTAGCAGTTTCAGCGGCCTCTTTCACTGGTTTGGTCACATCCCCAGTGATAATACGCCAGAGTTTTTGACCTCTGAGGAAGAAAGACATGGCTTGGGCCCACAAACATAATTGGATCCATCAAGCATAACAAAAATTAGATAGAAGGCATCATGACGATCCATAATATAGTGGTAGGACAAAATAAATAGGAACAGAACTATAGGAGCAAAATTAGGTAAAACAGATTATACCAGTGAGTTCAGAAGGCCGAAAATAACTCGGAAAGGGTTGAATGGTGCAAAGATGACGTCAGCAGGAGGCGCGGTGCACAATAGCAGAGAGAGGCGCGGCGTACAATAGCAGCGACTGGCACGCGGCACACAGTAACAGAAACAGTGCACGCGGGTACACGGTAGCAGAAATGGCGCACGCGAGTGCACGTTAGCAAGAACGGCGCACGCAGGTACACGGTAGTAGGAGCGTGTAGACACCCCATTTTTGACCGTCCTCAAGACTTGGACATCACCGCTTGAACACCCGGTGATTATCCATCTTTGTGTTCGTTTTGAGTTCCCGGAGGTCCCGACTGCGCGCCGTGCCTCAGGATCTCTTAACCGGTTTGTTCTGTGCTTGGTTTTCCACCAAGACTTGTGTGTGTTTGCATTTGAGGGTAGGGGAAGGCTTGTAAGCCATCCCTAGAACCCACCGGCTGCCCCACACATCCACCGGCTATCCATAGTGGCCATCGGCACTTTTTTACCTTGATCCTTGGCCGATCGGCACTTTATGATGCCGGCCGGCACAATTTTGTGCCGGTGACTGTTTTGGCCGGCCGGTGACCCTTCTGAACCCCCCTGGGGATGGTGCATGCCAGCTGTGCCAGCTGGATTACACCATCATCCCCTCCCCGTGCATAACATTGCACCCTTGACCCTTTTGAACCCCCTTGAACCTTCTAGAAGCTTGAACCCTTGGCCAAGCTTCTTGGAGAAGCTTGGCCAGCTGTCTTGGCTTCCTTTGGAAGCTAGAAACCCTTTGCCCCCTTTGAACCTTTTTGGTCTTGCTTAGCCATTAAGTTAGAGCCCTTATATTGCCTATATAAGCACCATTCATCTCTTGGGCTCAGGGGTTAGAGATTTTAGGTCAAGAACCAGAGAATATACATACATTCTCTGATATACATCCATATATATCTATATCTCCCCTCCTCTCCTCTTGTGTGTGTGTTTTAAGCCTCAAATAGTGTGTTTTATCTCACTTTTGCACCATTACACACACTATTACACCTAGCTCCGAGATTGGAAGCCTTGGAGGTTTGTTTTGAGTGACTTTGGACTGGTTTTGATCACTTGGAGAGGGCTAGACTACCTGTTCTTCATTGGTACTTCAAGGGTAAGCTTGTTGCTTTAGATTCCCCATTCTTGCAATCTATTTCTACCCTCTTTACTTTGAGATTTTGAGTTTGTGTTTAAGATAAAAAAGTCTTGTTTTTACTTGTTCTTGAACCTTCATTAAGGTCTTTTTTGGGTTTGAGTTAAGCCTCATCACTTTAAGCCTTGTTTGGCCCTATTTGGTGCCTTTTTCTTAGGCCTTCTTGTTTTGGTGTTCTTGGATCTTCCCACCACTGAAAACCAGTGGGTTTTCAGTGGTGAGGATGATATTTTCGAGCCTCACCTAAGGGAGAGACACCCCTCTCCCTTTGGTCCTTTGGTTGGCCTTGGTTTTGGCTCATAGCATAGCATGTGTGCATGTTTGTATTTGGCTTCATTTCAAGGCTTTTGGGACTGTTTCAAGTCATGTTTGACCTCTGTTTTTAGTTGGAATTATAGTCTCTAACATGCTTCTTATACTTCCTTTGAAATGCTCTCTTGTGCCTAAAAGAGTGTCATGTTTTGAGGCCATGTTCTTTGCATGTTTAGGCTTAGTTTCGTGAAGGTACTAGCATTGTTTTGTCATGTTAGAGGGCTGTGAGCCACTGTTTTTGCCATGTTTGGTGTGCTTGAGGTGGTTGTTTTGCATATTGGCTTGTAGGCCTTGTTTGCATGGAGTCCTAGCATGCTTATCTTGTTTTGATCTAATGATTTGGCATCATTATAGGTGGTATTTCAGTCCCCATTTCATGTTCAAACACCTCCATTTATCATCTCCTTCATGTCTTAAAATGTGGGTCTTTTATGCCTTAAAAAGAGCATTGTGCATGCTTCCATGATTAGTATATTCTTGGGGGTGCCATGAGGGGATTTGGGTGTCATTCTACATGCTTAAAACCTGTTTTTTGTTTGTTGAATGCATGCCATGAGTGGTTGTATGAATGATGTCAAATTACTCTCTTTGGTGTCCTAGACTTGGGCCCATTGAATAGCATGCTTGTGAGGCATTTTGATCATGTTGAGAGGTTTGTTTTGCCACTGTTTTTGGGAGCTTGAGGACTGCCCTTTATGGCCTAAGTCCATTGTTGCATGCTTACTTCATGATCATTGCTTGCTTGGTCAATGTAGCCTTGAATGCATGCTTGTTAGTTCCATGTTTAATTGGCCCATCTTGCATGCTATTTGTGTCCTACATACTTTGGTTCTTTGCATGCTTAACATAATAGGTTGCATTGCATTTGAGCTTTGCTTGCATACTTGCATCTCATAGCTTGGTTTGGGGTTGTCAAGCCAAGCCTAGGATTGAGGAGAGTTCACATTTCAAGTGGTGTAACTCACCTCAATCCTTGGTCACTAAGGCCCTTGATCTCCACATGATAGGGACTTAGCCTTCATTTGTTGTGTTGCATGCATGTTTACATTAAAATGAGCAATCTTGATTCCTTAGGCTATCATGCATCAAATGCACTATTGATAGCCCTAGAACCGAGAGCCACACCCCCTTGAGTCCCTAAACATGATAGGAGGTGTTGGACATGCTCACATTTGCCCAAAAACCATGCCTATGCATTGCTGTCTGTTGCTGCTGCTGTCTACTGTCTGCTGCAGGGATTTTCTGCCGACCGGCACTTTATAGTGCCGACCGGCACCACTTTTGTGCCGATAACCACCAAGTCCAGCCGGTGGCCACTGGAAGGAGTCGATGGCTACACTGTCTGGCCGGTGAGACATTTCAGACCACTTGGGAGGTATCCCAGAATTTTTTGGAATTTCTGGAGAGGCAGGACAGTGAAAACAGAAGCTGCAATGCCATGGCATAGGTCTTCCGGGCGAGTCGCGACGAGCATGCATCATTCGCGCATTCCGAGGCAGGGCTGAGGCTCCATTTATTTTATCTGTTTAATTTAATTTCAGTACTTAGAAATTTGTAATAATTTATTCATTCATTTATTATTTGGGACTGTATATTTATTTGGTCCCTCCGAGTAAGGGCATAATTGTAATAAGGGTGTGTGAGTGTGTGTATGTCTTCCAACCCCCACTTCTTTCTAACCCTTTTATTTACTCGCTTTCAGTGGTAGATTAGGGCATTTTAAATTAGCATACCTTATGCAATGCATGCGTGCATCCATGCATTTGTTTACATGCACCGGGCTCGGTACATCATACAAACTGCATTGCAATTTTCAAATTCCAAAATTGAATACGTGCTATGTGATAGCATTTCATATACCATGCTTAGGATAGCCGAGCCTACTCTAGATTGCATTTATGCCTGTGTTGCATTAGCCACTTAACATGGACTAGGTCATGCATTGTTTTGCTAACTAGTTTATTGTTTTGGCGCGGAGTACTAGGTGAGCTTTTATGCTTTAGCATACTGCATGCGTGTGGGTGTTGCCATGACAGTAGGATTACCATGCGGCTAAATGCTTACATGATAAACTGTATGAATGCCTGTGGGTGGAGGTTGGATTGCTTAAGTTGGAAGTACTCATTGAAATCCGCATTTTAGTCTACTTGCGAGTAGCAACATCTAAACACATTTTTCAAGACAAAACGGATATGCAATGTTTGTTCCCAAATTAGGCGATCTAGTCTATACTTGTTTGCTGTGCGCATAACATAGTAAATCTAGGTTAATAACCGGAATAAGAACACGTAATGTTTTCAAAATCGGATATCACGGTTAGTAGAGGCCGGTCTTCGGACCGGGCGAGAGGGGGTGCTCATAGCTGACCTTCCCCGATCGTACCCAAGCTCCCGAGCCAAGTCAACTTTGGTTATGACGGACACGTGGCCTTCGGCACCGAGTCAGGGTTTCCTAAATTTCCCATTTTAAAAAATATTTAGGTGGCGACTCTGTAATCTGGCAAAGCAGTCCATGTTTGGCACTTCTTTTCAAAAATCAGTTTTTCTCAAAACGATTTGCCAGAGTTGGACTCTTTGGTTCAGATTTAGAACCGTGACACAAATCGAGTCCGAACTGTAGAGTGAAGCCCACGGGCGCGTCTACAGTTTCTGGCGACTCCGCTGGGGACCTTAGAGAGCTTGACTCGAACTCGTGATATCCTGTTTTGACTACACTTATGTGTTTCTTTGCATTGCATGTGCATTGGTGCGCCTAGGACACCGTGTTGGTCATCTGCTATTCCTGAACGGTTCGCTGGAGGCTTGTCTTGTCAAGGCATGTCCATAAGGCTGACCGGTTGCGGGCTCTGCCAGTATGGGAACACAAACCCCGGTTTCGCCGGGGCACCCCTTTCGACCATTCGACCTAGTGCATAGTCGGAATACATAATGACCATTCCAAACTAGGACAGGTTGCTTACCCGATTTAGGTTGTTTGAAACCGCTGCGTGCGTAGTGAAACCCTAGCTCCTGACAAAATAGGACAGGGAAACCCTACCCAAACATAGGGGTGTTTTGGTTCTCATTTACTTGCTACATGCTTTAGAGTGTAACTCTGCAGGGAATATACAGATCAGTTTGCAAGATTAAGCATCAGGCCCGAGGGCGTCAGTATCAGTGTTTTGAGAATCAGTTGTCTATGGATATCAGGATTCAGGCCTAGGGGCAATGGTTCGTGATCAGTGTGGTTGAGAAACAGTGTATTCAGCATTCGACCGTTTATTGTTTTTAAATACCCGACCGTGTGCTGTGTGTTTATTTACTTTGCGCCGTTATGCTGTCCGATTGTCTGTTTATTTATACGTTTTATTTATCTTTTCATTAGGGTAGTTGAGCACAATTGCTACCGATCCGATAGATATTCCCCAAGCACCCTGGGTCAGAGGCCGTCGACTCCTTCGATCTGAGGATCTGATAGACGGACAACCAGTGTACTACTCGCTACCCCCGGTCACTAAACGGAAGTCAGTAAGGCAGAGGGCATCAGTACAACAGTCAGTCCAGAGAGCTTTGTCTACCCCACCTGTGTTCAGTAGGGATCGAAATTCTGTGTCACCAACAGAGAGAGAGTATATACCAGTAATTCAACCAGAACAGGATAATATGGCTAGTTTGGAGGAGATGGTGCGCCACCTTCAAGAAAGCATGAAAGCAATGCAACAGGATGCCGTCCGTCAGGCAGACTTTGCCAGGCAACAGGCCACAGTTGTAAGAGAACAGGCAGAGACAATTGCCAGATTAGAGCAGCAAACTGGAGCATCTGCTTCGCACCAAATTCCTCCCCCACCAGGAGTTCCTAATGCTGGGGAAACGACCAATACTCAGACTGATACAGAACTTCCCACAGGACCACCTCCGCCTCCAGCTCCACCCCAAACCCAACCCCAGCAATCAAAGACACCCACCAATTTACCGGACTCTCCCTTTGAGTTCGAAACCGATCCCACCGCATTAAAGTTGAGCAAGCTTGAGAAGCTGTTCAAGAGATCCCAGGGAGCCAAGACCATCCCTGACATTGAAGATGGATACACAGACGCAGTCGTGACGCTGCCTGACAGGTTCAAAATGCCTCATATCGATCGGTTCGATGGGTCTGAGGACCCTATGGTACATTTAAGACTGTTTTCGGACGTTCTAAGGCCGATGGGTCTCAGTAGGCTCCAGAAGTTGTCTCTGTTTGGTCGGACCCTGTCAGGCGTAGCATCCGCATGGTATTCCAAGCTAGATGATGACATTAAGATAAGTTGGGACGAAATGGCTGAGGCCTTTATCGCGCAGTATTCATACAACACACAGATTGAGATCACTACCCGTGATCTCGAGACAACTAGGCAAGAGCCTAAGGAGGGTTTTTCAGAGTTCGTAACCAGATGGAGGGCGAAAGCATCGATGATGACCTTAAGGCCCACGGACAGAGATCAAATCCGGATGATTGTGCGCAATCTTCAACCGGGGTTAATGAAGAAGATGATTGTAGTTCCCTTCCCTACCTTCGCAGATCTGCATGATATGGGGATGCAGATTGAGGATGCGATGAAGCAGGGTCTGTTTGATCAAGACCGGGAGCAACCCCGGCGGACATTCAACCGAAACAACAATGCAGGCCCGAGTGGCACATCAACTGCAAGAACCCAGGAAGTAAGCATGGTCACCACCAACCCCTCACAAGGAAATACAGCGGCCTCGCCATTTTCCGGTGCGTCCGGAAGCAACCCACAAACAACCAAATACCCACCCAAGAACACCCGAACCTTTGCTCCACTATACATGCCCCTGTCCAAAGCTCTAGGGGTATTGATCAAGAAAGGGCACCTGAGGCCCCTGGAGCCGCGGCCCCTACCAGAAAAACTTCCCCCTAACCATAACCCGGCCAAGTACTGTGCGTTCCACCAACAGCACGGTCATGACACCGACCAGTGTTATCGGTTACGCCATGAAATCCAGGATCTCATTGATAATGGGGTGATTTTGCCTCCTGAGAGACCCAACGTTACTACAAACCCCCTCCCTGCACATAACCAAGCTCCACCGCCCAAAAGACTCAACTTCATCCACACTGGGGGCGTGTCCTACGACCCTAGCATCTATATCACACCTACCCACCTGCCTAAGCCAGAGGTGTTCCTTCCCGACTGCATTGATTTATGCATGATAGGCACCTCCATCACCCGACCTAAGCCAGTGATGGTGACCGCCGAAAACAAGGAAGAGGAGATCCCGAAGGGAAAACGGGTTGTTGAACCGAGGTCTGCGGAATTTACAGCTTACATCGAGAAAACGTATAGTCCGAGTAACTACATTTTACCGATAGGCCAGGATGTGTCAGCGGTGAAGCTTCCACCCAGGGGAGAACTGTGTGTAATCCAGGGAGATAGCCTAGGACAGGAAATGGATAACGTAACAACCGTGGGAGAGGACTTCGCCAGCCTTCGGTTTTACTACAACCAAGATCCAGAGGACTCATCGGTCAACTGGTTCGATTATGGGGAAACAGCAGAGGCCATTGGGTGGTTGGACGATCACCCAGATGTGATAGAAGAGTTTCAGCCAAAAGGGAGCCCAGCAGGGGCAAGAACACCAGTAACAGCCGGGAAGGCTGAAAAACAGAGTGTACTGCCGGAGAGCGCCGGCACGAAGAATTTCGCTCAGGATTGGAGCATCTTGACCACAGGAATCGTTGAACAACCGGATATGTTGGCACAGTCAGAACAAGAAAGGTTTGAGGAATCTGAGAGAGCCAGGAAGGCAAAGGCCCATGTGGGGGCTGAAACCGCTGTGTGCGCAGAAACGGATAATGCTACGAGTACGAGAATGGAAAGTGCCGTGAGTACGAAAACGTCCATGCCGGAGCCCGACAGATGCTTGTCAGTTGCTGATGGGATGTGGTGGGAAGATGAGGATCTTTGTCTCGCCCATACAGACGAAGGCTGGGGAAATGATCAACCTGACGGTACCTGGTACCTGGGGGAAATCGACCATATGACTAGGAGTGGGCGGTATTTCAAGCCTCCGCACTTGGATCAACCAGAGACGTCCGGAAAGGATAGGGAGGCAGAGAGACAGAAGGAAAAGCAGCTCGAAGAGGAAGCCGTACTCAAACAGTTGAAAAAGATACAAGCAGATATCTCTATTTGGGGACTGCTCATGGCTTCTCGAGTGCATAGGGAGGCTGTTTTATCAGCCATGGATAAGGCAAAGCTTTCAATAGAAACAACACCAGAACAGCTAGTGGGGCTGGTCTTTCCAGGAGGAGCTGCCCCGATGTTGACGTTTGCTGATAAGGAATTACCGCCTGAGGGCACAAATCACAACAAGCCTCTCTACATCTCCGTAGAGTGTAGGAATAAATGGATACCGGTAGTCCTTGTTGATACAGGATCTGCCATCAACGTCTGCCCTGCAAGGACAGCTTATGCGATTGGTCTGAAAGTCGCGGACTTTATACCAACAGCCCAGGTAATTAGGGCGTATGACAACACAAGCCGAGAGGTGATGGGAACAGTTAAAATCCAGACCAAGGTTGGACCGGGACAACAGGAAATAGATTTTCATGTCTTGGAAGTGCCGGCAACTTTCAATTTGTTGTTGGGGCGGCCGTGGCTGCATCAGGTAAAAGCAGTATCATCCACTTTGCATCAAATGGTGAAATACCCCTATGGGAAGGGAGTAGCCATTGTTTTCGGTAATTCATCGATCCATCCACCGCCGGAGGTGTCTACCCCCGTTCTAGAAATTGAGCATGGGATGGAAGATGTGTTTATATCCGGATTTACCCTAGCAGAGGCTGAAGTAGTACAGAGCGTCATGGCAGTTAATGAAGGGATATATGTTAGCACCCAAGCAGTATACCTCATGAATAAACTCCAATACATCCCTGGGATGGGATTGGGAAAGAGCGGTCAGAAGGGCATTGCAACGTTGGCCGAAGTGCCACACAACCCTCACACCTTCGGCTTGGGTTACATGCCCACCGAGGAAGATTGGGTAAGAAAAGGAAAAGAGATGGCAGGAAGAGCCAAAGCAAAAAAGATGGGGAAACCTTTCGAATTGATACACCGGCCCATCCGGGGTACCTTGAACGGACGTTTCGTCCGGGAGGGGGAAGATTTCCCATTCTGTGGTTTTCCGGAGCCATGGATGAATAAAGAGAAGAAGCGCACGCCGGGGTTTGAAATTTTCTTCGACTTGCAGTTATCTGGGGATGATGTTGCTGAAGGACAGATAGACCCGACAGTTGAGGCTGAACATAGCAAGGAATTGGAGTCTGCGGACACAGAGTTTGAAATGGGGGTAGCACTGGCATGTCTACTTTCAGATCCTTTGATCAACCAGGTGTGCTCGGGGGATGACTCTTCGGTATCCATGATCGGAGATGAAACGGCTGTGGGCCAACCAGCAGCTATTTTGGACGCGTCCATCGCACCCTCCCTCATCTGGCAGTACGAGGAGGGATTTTTATCAAGCAGCACCGGGTCAGGTAGTGAGCCGGAATCTGATTCCACTGAGTCTTGTGGGTCGGAATCAGGTTCCAGCTCGTCTGAGTCTGAGTCCGGTATTCCTGGGAGTGATAACCCGGATGCCACAATCCTGTCCAGGTCGTCTTTTTCTTTCTCTTTTGAGTCTGTTGTAACAGAGGAATTGGACGATTCGGAAGTACATAATGAGAATGAGGTAGCTGTGGTTTCCGAGTATTTTTCTGTACCTTTGGTTTATTGCTTAAATCAGGACTTTCAAAATTTTGATGAAAACGACGAGGACGAAATTCCTCCGGTTTTACAACGACTAATTGAACAAGAGCAAGAGAGGTTTGTTAAACCCTTAATTGATGAAATCAACACTGTGAATATTGGTACTGAGAAGGACCCGCGGCTGGTCCAGATCGGGTCCACGTTGTCTTCAGAGGAACGCGAGCGCTTAGTCGCTTTGTTAAAAGATTTCAAAGATGTTTTCGCGTGGTCCTACGAAGACATGCCTGGAATCGATCCTGAGATTGTACAGCACCGGATCCCTCTTGACCCCGAGGCCCGACCTGTCAAACAGAAGCTCAGAAGGATCCGCCCTGACTGGGCCATTAAGATCAAGGAAGAGGTCACCAAGCAGATTGATGCAGGTTTCCTGTTGGTATCCGAATACCCAACTTGGTTGGCCAACATTGTTCCAGTGCCGAAGAAGGATGGCAGAATCCGGGTATGTGTGGATTTCAGGGATTTGAACAGAGCCAGTCCAAAGGATGACTTTCCCTTGCCACATATTGACGAGTTGGTAGATTTCACAGCGGGGCATGCTTTGCTTTCGTTCATGGATGGCTTTTCAGGTTATAATCAGATAGTGATGGCACCCGAAGACCGGGAGAAGACTGCTTTTACCACCCCGTGGGGTACATATTGTTATAGAGTAATGCCGTTTGGGTTGAAGAATGCTGGGGCTACATATCAACGGGCTGCAACCACGATATTACATGATATGATCCATAAAGAGGTCGAGGTGTATGTGGACGACATGATTGTCAAGTCCAAAGAAAGAGAAGGCCACTACGCCGCCTTGCAAAAGTTTTTTCAAAGGATCAGAGAATTTCGGCTGCGGTTGAATCCGCAGAAATGTACGTTTGGTGTTACAGCCGGGAAAATGCTGGGGTTTCTGATTACACAAAGGGGCATCGAAGTCGACCCTTCCAAAATCAAGGCCATCCTAGAAATGCCACCACCAATGACTGAAAAGGAGGTGCGAGGCTTCCTGGGTAAAGTGCAATTCATAAGACGGTTTATCTCTAAACTAACCTTGACTTGTGAACCACTTTTTGGTCTCTTGAAGAAAGGAACGAAGTTCCATTGGGATGGCCGGTGCCAAGCTGCGTTTGAACAAATTAAAGAGTATCTACAGAATCCGCCCGTGTTATCACCACCAAAGCCGGGGAAGCCGTTGATATTGTACCTATCAGTGACTGAGACTACAATGGGCTGTATGCTCGCACAAGAATCGGAAGATAAAGTGGAAAGGGCCATCTACTATCTGAGCAAGAAGATGCTGGATTACGAGACCCGCTACACTCCGCTGGAGAAGGCTTGTCTAGCCTTGGTATGGGCTACTAGGAAGCTGCGGCACTACCTGTTAGCTCACTCCGTAATGTTGGTTTCACGACTTGATCCCATCAAATATCTTCTCGAGAAACCAGCACTTACGGGTAGGCTAGCTCGTTGGTTGCTGTTGCTCTCCGAATTTGATCTCAAGTATGTGACGCGCAAGTCTGTAAAAGGAAGAGCAGTGGCAGAGTTCCTTGCCGACCACCCGGTTGAAGGGGATGAAGCAGTCGAGTACCTATTCCCAGATGAAGATATTCTGCACATCGAAGATGAAACTTGGACGATGTACTTTGACGGAGCGTCAAATCAATATGGGTACGGGATAGGAGTATTGTTGATAGCGCCTGACGACTCCCGTATCCCCTTAGCATTCAAGCTCCGGTTCAAAGTTTCGAACAATGAGGCAGAGTACGAGGCATGCATTGCCGGTCTGGAAGCGGCCCTAGAACTAGGGGCAAGGCGTTTGGACGTTATTGGGGATTCGAACTTAGTTGTGTCTCAGGCGAAAGGAGACTGGAAAGTCAAAGAGGAAAAGATGATAATTTACCACCAGACCCTGGACTTGTTAGTTCCTCGGTTTGAAAAGCTAAGTTTCACTCACCTAGTAAGAGAGAACAACAGGTTCGCGGATTCACTAGCAACTCTATCTTCTATGATAGACATCCCGTCGGGAATCCGGATGCGTCCAGTAATCATTGATCAAAAGTTTGCGCCAGCATATGAGTCAATCTCTGCCATAGAAGAAGTGCAAGATAACAACCCTTGGTATTACGACATATGGAACTTCTTGGAGAAGGAGACATATCCACTAGGGGCAAATGCCAAGGATAAAAGGGCAATTAGAAGAATGGCTGTTCAGTTTATCATCTGCGGGGGTAAATTATACAAAAGAGGTCATCTGGGAATGCACAAGCTATGTGTGGAAGCTGGAGAATCAAAGCGCCTGATGGAGGCCATCCATGGAGGAGAATGTGGTGCACATGTAAATGGGGTGATGTTGGCACGAAAGATCCTCAGACAAGGCTACTACTGGTCTACCATGGAGGAAGATTGTATCGGTTTCGTTCGGCGATGCCACAAATGCCAGGTTCACGCGAACCGCATGAACATCCCGCCATCAAAGTTATACAATATGACATCGCCATGGCCGTTCTCGGTTTGGGGAATCGACGTGATTGGAGCTGTTACTCCGAAAGGGTCAAATGGACATGAATATATCCTGGTAGCAATAGATTACTTCACAAAGTGGGTCGAGGCCCAGTCTTATGCAGTGTTGAAGGCTTCGCATGTCGCGAAGTTTATCAGAAACAACATTATCTGCCGATACGGAGTCCCGAATGAGATCATTTCGGACAATGGTTCTCACTTCAAGAAGGAAGTGATTGATTTGTTGGAGAAGTATAATGTTGCTTTTCATAAGTCGTCCACGTATCGGCCGCAGACCAACGGAGCAGTTGAGGCCGCCAACAAAAACATTAAACACATACTGCAGAAAATGGTAGAAACCTATCGGGACTGGCCAGACAAGTTGCCGTTCGCTCTGTGGGGCTACCGGACTTCAATTAGAACTTCGACTGGGGCAACCCCTTATTCACTGGTTTACGGAATGGAGGCCGTTCTACCAATCGAGATTGAGGTTCCATCATTGCGAGTATTGGCTGAGTGTCAGATAGCTGAGGCAGATTGGCAGCAGAGTAGGTTCGAGGAACTCATGCTCTTCGACGAAAGGAGGCTGAAAGCACTGTACCATGTCCAAGGTTATCAGCGCAGAATCGCCCGGGCCTTTAACAAGAAGGTTAAGTCCAGGAATTTGAAGGAAGGAGATTTGGTGCTCAAAGACAACCGAGCTCCCGTCCACGACCCAAGGGGCAAGTTCAGACCCAATTGGACTGGTCCCTATATCATCAAGTCTATCTGGTCAGGTGGAGCTGTGGTTCTGATGGACCTAGATGGCCTAGAGTTCTCCCAACCGATCAACATGGACAAGCTGAAGAAATATCACCCCTGAGAGGCTCGCTAGGCCGAAAACCCGAAAGGGCGACCTAGGCAAAATTCAGAGCACAAAAAAATTAGAAAATATAAAAACTGAGCTCGCAAGGTTGAAAACCCGCAAAGGGCGGCCTTGGCAAAAGTTAGAGCGCAAAAGGAGAGTGAAAATACTCGAGTGAACCCAAGCCTGAACTACGTAAGGCTTGATTCCCATCATTGGGATACGTAGGCAGCTTCATCCTGAAGTTCAGCCATAAACATTTTCCCCGATCAGCTTTGTCCACTTGATCATCCTAGTCATCTTTGTTCATCAGCATTCATCGCAATCTCCGGTGCAGTGCTATTCAGACTAGGGGCAACTTTCCGTTGCCATGCAGCGCCGCGGCACTATTCAAACTAGGGGCAATTTTCCAATTACAGGAATCCGGGGTTGTGCATCTCAGTGACAGATTTCAGGCGTGTCCAGTTCTGATCCATATCGAAAATGGTTTTGAAAAGTTTTAATAAAGATGACTTTGTTCAAATAAATCTTTTTACAACCAGGACCATTTCTAGACCAAAAACGGAAATTTTTCAGTACCACAACCTCCAATTTCATTGATTTCAAACAGAGTTCTCTTGCTCTTGCATACAATTGAAGTCGCTTTTTATTACATTCATAAAGAAAACTTGAAAGCACTGATAAAGCAATAAATCCGGGGCACGGTCAAATCAAATGTCCCTGCGCCCCCTCCCAGAGCTGGTCGAAGCCTCTGACGCCAAAGTGGGCCCTTCCTGTGCCTCTTCATTAAGCCAATCCAAGCACTCATCAGACAAAGTGCAACTGAAAGTGGGAGCGGGGGCCAGGAGTTCTCTCGTCCTCCATGCTGTGGCATACCGGGCCAGCTGTGCACCCCGAATCGGAAATGCAGCCGGATACTCTATCCCTTCCGGTGGACAGGTCTGATCATGACCAAACTGGCGCAAGATACGAAAGGGGAAGTAGAAGACACAGTGAGTCAAGCCAATCAATTGGATCCCGGGCTGACGGGTCATGCTGTAACTCATCATCGGAAGATTGAGCCAAGGGCACCGCCAAGCAATGCGGTCTGCGGACAAACTACACATCCATTCGAACCACCAACCCTCGTCAAGGGCGTCAACCAGGCGTTGCCTGAAGAAATAGCCGCGAGCTGAGTATGCAGGACAAGGGTCCACGACCTTCAATTTATCCATTAACCACACCTGGGGAGGGATGAAAAAATGAGAGAATAAAGAATAGAGAGATGTACGATGAGAGAAAAGTGAGAAAAGGATTTTGTGAGAAAAATCGAGCCTGAGAGCCGAGTGATGTGAGCAAATATAAAATGCGAGATGGGTGGGAAACATTACCTGCAGTAATAGTGGACTCCCTGCTAATCTGATCGTCTCTCGACGATAAAAGACGTCTAAACCCAATAGAGTCTCAGCCAGGACCATGGCAATGCAGCTCTTGCCCTCTTTCAAACCTCGGGCAACTTCAATCAACCGGATACTGGCTCCTCCGGAGTCGGAGACGAACAGACAATGGGATAATATGCATAGACAAAGGGCGTGCCGCCGAAAACCTTGCCAGCGATGGTCGCCACGATCACCGGTCTCAGAAAAACGACAGACCAAGCTCGGGACATCTAATGTCCCGTCACAAATCAAAGAACGAGCATCGGGTATTGAGAGCCCACACATTTGTCCTAAGGCTTGGGCATGGCCAAAACGAAGTTGAGGCAGAATCTCCTCGTCGCGGTCAGATTCCATTAAAGCTTGGAAGTCTTCGAAAGTAGGACACATCTCTTGCCCGCTAAAGCTAAAGACATGTGTTACCGGATTCCAAAACCGTGCCGCGGCATGGAGGAATGGAAAATGCAGCGGAGTACGGCGTAAAGTGAATAGTGCGTTTATGCCAAAAGCCCGGAAATTCAGCTTTTCCGAGCCATCCAAGTTGTTAATCCAAGTTGCAAGATTTTGGGCAAGAAATGCTTCCATTTGGGGCAAATCAGTGTTGAAATGAAGAGAACCACGAAGCTGAGACCACTTTGAAGAGGATAAGGTTAAGTGGAGGACACATGTCAACATTCTGCTGGTGCAGACAGTATACAGCCGACCGGCAGTATATAGTGCCGACCGGCCATAATTTTGTGCCGACCAGCCAAATCATGTGCCGATGACAATTCCACTCGGCCGATGACCTTTGTGTCTAGCCGATGGTCTTCCCCCTATGTCTTCCGAGCTTCCTATGCTGAATATTGGGGAGTTCCACCACTTCCAGCACTCTCCGGTGATTTGATTCCTGTTGAGTCGCGCGTGTTTGTTTATCGAGTTGTTGTATGTTTGCTTATCGAGTTGTATGTCACTCTCTTTAAGTCTTCGCTTTGTCTACCAAGTTGTACCTGCACTTGACTAGTCTGTCGAGTCTTTATTTTGCTTATCGAGTTGTAAGTTGGTTCACTACCTGGTTATTACGATGCGATGCTTTGTTTTCAAACAACAGTTTCAATTTCATTCACATTGTCATGTAATGCCTTGCGATGCGATGCACACAAGTGCAATACCCTTTTCGAGCGAATGGCTGTTTCATTTTCGTCATGTGTTTTTGTAAAAACTCGCAATTTCAAAAGAACATGAAACCTGCTTGAGGCAGTGCAATGTGCTTAAACAACTAATGAAAAGGAATGTAAAGCAGAATGCTGGGTGGATACCAGGAACCTCCCCCTTCGTAGTCAGAACACCTCCTGCGCTCGTGCCTGGTTTGGCTTGAGCAGTCTGACTCCTTCATCACCCAAGAACAGTGCGGGAAAGTGCACTTCTGGGATGTTAATGGATCTTCAAGTTGATTTCAAGCCATGACTTGTGTGAGCGATGCTCGGAACACGTGAAGGATGTCCCTTCTCGTATCCTTTTATTCTTGTGATTTTCGAAAGAAGTTGTTTCAAATCATACTGTGTTAACAGTACGTTGCATCTCAATATCGTGTTCTAATATGCTCAGTATCAATTACCTTTTTATACACATTGCATTGTATGCGTGCTTTGCTTTACTGACATGTGTTCAATCACTATACACATTGCATTGTATGCGTGCTTTGCTTTACTGACATGTGTTCAATTACCTTACACATTGCATTGTATGCGTGCCTTGCTTTACTGACATGTGTTCAATTACCTTTTTATACACATTGCATTGTATGCGTGCTTTGCTTTACTGACATGTGTTCAATCACTATACACATTGCATTGTATGCGTGCTTTGCTTTACTGACATGTGTTCAATTACCTTACACATTGCATTGTATGCGTGCCTTGCTTTACTGACATGTGTTCAATTACCTTACACATTGCATTGTATGCGTGCTTTGCTTTACTGACATGTGTTCAATTACCTTACACATTGCATTGTATGCGTGCCTTGCTTTACTGACATGTGTTCAATTACCTTACACATTGCATTGTATGCGTGCTTTGCTTTACTGACATGTGTTCAATCACTATACACATTGCATTGTATGCGTGCTTTGCTTTACTGACATGTGTTCAAATTACCTTACACATTGCATTGTATGCGTGCTTTGCTTTACTGACATGTGTTCAATTACCATACACATTGCATTGTATGCGTGCTTTGCTTTACTGACATGTGTTCAATTACCTCACTACACATTGCATTGTATGCGTGCTTTGCTTTACTGACATGTGTTCAATTACCTTACACATTGCATTGTATGCGTGCTTTGCTTTACTGACATGTGTTCAATCACTATACACATTGCATTGTATGCGTGCTTTGCTTTGCTTACATGTGTTCAATCACACTTTTCTATATACACTGAACGCGTTGTCACGCACTGTCGATTGCATTGTCATGGATTTTGCTAACAGTGTCATACCTGTTAAGTTTGTTTTCTTTTCAGGCACGATATTGTATGTACGGCTCATTTGAGGCCGGTGAAACCGGACGAGTCGCACAGGTATTGTATCTCTCCGAGTGAGACGTTTTGAGAATTGCATAATTCTCTTACATCCTTTCTACATTGTAGTATAGACTGTTGCATGTTAGCTTATAACTGTCGCATGTGTGCTTCATTACAGTTTTCTTTGCATGATCATAAAGTTATGCTAGGCTTCTTGCATTTTCAGTTGCATTTTGCCCCTGCCCTCGGGCGCATATCTTGATTGCCTTGTATGCTCGTCCAAGTCTTCGGCCTTGTCAAAGATGGGTCGTCTCTGGGCTTTGACATTCACTCACGTCATTGTTATGACTTCCGAGTTCTGTCAAAGAGGGGCAACTGTAGACACCCCATTTTTGACCGTCCTCAAGACTTGGACATCACCGCTTGAACACCCGGTGATTATCCATCTTTGTGTTCGTTTTGAGTTCCCGGAGGTCCCGACTGCGCGCCGTACCTCAGGATCTCTTAACCGGTTTGTTCTGTGCTTGGTTTTCCACCAAGACTTGTGTGTGTTTGCATTTGAGGGTAGGGGAAGGCTTGTAAGCCATCCCTAGAACCCACCGGCTGCCCCACACATCCACCGGCTATCCATAGTGGCCATCGGCACTTTTTTACCTTGATCCTTGGCCGATCGGCACTTTATGATGCCGGCCGGCACAATTTTGTGCCGGTGACTGTTTTGGCCGGCCGGTGACCCTTCTGAACCCCCCTGGGGATGGTGCATGCCAGCTGTGCCAGCTGGATTACACCATCATCCCCTCCCCGTGCATAACATTGCACCCTTGACCCTTTTGAACCCCCTTGAACCTTCTAGAAGCTTGAACCCTTGGCCAAGCTTCTTGGAGAAGCTTGGCCAGCTGTCTTGGCTTCCTTTGGAAGCTAGAAACCCTTTGCCCCCTTTGAACCTTTTTGGTCTTGCTTAGCCATTAAGTTAGAGCCCTTATATTGCCTATATAAGCACCATTCATCTCTTGGGCTCAGGGGTTAGAGATTTTAGGTCAAGAACCAGAGAATATACATACATTCTCTGATATACATCCATATATATCTATATCTCCCCTCCTCTCCTCTTGTGTGTGTGTTTTAAGCCTCAAATAGTGTGTTTTATCTCACTTTTGCACCATTACACACACTATTACACCTAGCTCCGAGATTGGAAGCCTTGGAGGTTTGTTTTGAGTGACTTTGGACTGGTTTTGATCACTTGGAGAGGGCTGGACTACCTGTTCTTCATTGGTACTTCAAGGGTAAGCTTGTTGCTTTAGATTCCCCATTCTTGCAATCTATTTCTACCCTCTTTACTTTGAGATTTTGAGTTTGTGTTTAAGATAAAAAAGTCTTGTTTTTACTTGTTCTTGAACCTTCATTAAGGTCTTTTTGGGTTTGAGTTAAGCCTCATCACTTTAAGCCTTGTTTGGCCCTATTTGGTGCCTTTTTCTTAGGCCTTCTTGTTTTGGTGTTCTTGGATCTTCCCACCACTGAAAACCAGTGGGTTTTCAGTGGTGAGGATGATATTTTCGAGCCTCACCTAAGGGAGAGACACCCCTCTCCCTTTGGTCCTTTGGTTGGCCTTGGTTTTGGCTCATAGCATAGCATGTGTGCATGTTTGTATTTGGCTTCATTTCAAGGCTTTTGGGACTGTTTCAAGTCATGTTTGACCTCTGTTTTTAGTTGGAATTATAGTCTCTAACATGCTTCTTATACTTCCTTTGAAATGCTCTCTTGTGCCTAAAAGAGTGTCATGTTTTGAGGCCATGTTCTTTGCATGTTTAGGCTTAGTTTCGTGAAGGTACTAGCATTGTTTTGTCATGTTAGAGGGCTGTGAGCCACTGTTTTTGCCATGTTTGGTGTGCTTGAGGTGGTTGTTTTGCATATTGGCTTGTAGGCCTTGTTTGCATGGAGTCCTAGCATGCTTATCTTGTTTTGATCTAATGATTTGGCATCATTATAGGTGGTATTTCAGTCCCCATTTCATGTTCAAACACCTCCATTTATCATCTCCTTCATGTCTTAAAATGTGGGTCTTTTATGCCTTAAAAAGAGCATTGTGCATGCTTCCATGATTAGTATATTCTTGGGGGTGCCATGAGGGGATTTGGGTGTCATTCTACATGCTTAAAACCTGTTTTTTGTTTGTTGAATGCATGCCATGAGTGGTTGTATGAATGATGTCAAATTACTCTCTTTGGTGTCCTAGACTTGGGCCCATTGAATAGCATGCTTGTGAGGCATTTTGATCATGTTGAGAGGTTTGTTTTGCCACTGTTTTTGGGAGCTTGAGGACTGCCCTTTATGGCCTAAGTCCATTGTTGCATGCTTACTTCATGATCATTGCTTGCTTGGTCAATGTAGCCTTGAATGCATGCTTGTTAGTTCCATGTTTAATTGGCCCATCTTGCATGCTATTTGTGTCCTACATACTTTGGTTCTTTGCATGCTTAACATAATAGGTTGCATTGCATTTGAGCTTTGCTTGCATACTTGCATCTCATAGCTTGGTTTGGGGTTGTCAAGCCAAGCCTAGGATTGAGGAGAGTTCACATTTCAAGTGGTGTAACTCACCTCAATCCTTGGTCACTAAGGCCCTTGATCTCCACATGATAGGGACTTAGCCTTCATTTGTTGTGTTGCATGCATGTTTACATTAAAATGAGCAATCTTGATTCCTTAGGCTATCATGCATCAAATGCACTATTGATAGCCCTAGAACCGAGAGCCACACCCCCTTGAGTCCCTAAACATGATAGGAGGTGTTGGACATGCTCACATTTGCCCAAAAACCATGCCTATGCATTGCTGTCTGTTGCTGCTGCTGTCTACTGTCTGCTGCAGGGATTTTCTGCCGACCGGCACTTTATAGTGCCGACCGGCACCACTTTTGTGCCGATAACCACCAAGTCCAGCCGGTGGCCACTGGAAGGAGTCGATGGCTACACTGTCTGGCCGGTGAGACATTTCAGACCACTTGGGAGGTATCCCAGAATTTTTTGGAATTTCTGGAGAGGCAGGACAGTGAAAACAGAAGCTGCAATGCCATGGCATAGGTCTTCCGGGCGAGTCGCGACGAGCATGCATCATTCGCGCATTCCGAGGCAGGGCTGAGGCTCCATTTATTTTATCTGTTTAATTTAATTTCAGTACTTAGAAATTTGTAATAATTTATTCATTCATTTATTATTTGGGACTGTATATTTATTTGGTCCCTCCGAGTAAGGGCATAATTGTAATAAGGGTGTGTGAGTGTGTGTATGTCTTCCAACCCCCACTTCTTTCTAACCCTTTTATTTACTCGCTTTCAGTGGTAGATTAGGGCATTTTAAATTAGCATACCTTATGCAATGCATGCGTGCATCCATGCATTTGTTTACATGCACCGGGCTCGGTACATCATACAAACTGCATTGCAATTTTCAAATTCCAAAATTGAATACGTGCTATGTGATAGCATTTCATATACCATGCTTAGGATAGCCGAGCCTACTCTAGATTGCATTTATGCCTGTGTTGCATTAGCCACTTAACATGGACTAGGTCATGCATTGTTTTGCTAACTAGTTTATTGTTTTGGCGCGGAGTACTAGGTGAGCTTTTATGCTTTAGCATACTGCATGCGTGTGGGTGTTGCCATGACAGTAGGATTACCATGCGGCTAAATGCTTACATGATAAACTGTATGAATGCCTGTGGGTGGAGGTTGGATTGCTTAAGTTGGAAGTACTCATTGAAATCCGCATTTTAGTCTACTTGCGAGTAGCAACATCTAAACACATTTTTCAAGACAAAACGGATATGCAATGTTTGTTCCCAAATTAGGCGATCTAGTCTATACTTGTTTGCTGTGCGCATAACATAGTAAATCTAGGTTAATAACCGGAATAAGAACACGTAATGTTTTCAAAATCGGATATCACGGTTAGTAGAGGCCGGTCTTCGGACCGGGCGAGAGGGGGTGCTCATAGCTGACCTTCCCCGATCGTACCCAAGCTCCCGAGCCAAGTCAACTTTGGTTATGACGGACACGTGGCCTTCGGCACCGAGTCAGGGTTTCCTAAATTTCCCATTTTAAAAAATATTTAGGTGGCGACTCTGTAATCTGGCAAAGCAGTCCATGTTTGGCACTTCTTTTCAAAAATCAGTTTTTCTCAAAACGATTTGCCAGAGTTGGACTCTTTGGTTCAGATTTAGAACCGTGACACAAATCGAGTCCGAACTGTAGAGTGAAGCCCACGGGCGCGTCTACAGAGCGGCGCCCACGGGGAAAAGGGCAAACGTCAGGTTGACGTGAGCAATCAACAGAAGGGCGCGTGTTTGCGCGTAGAAGAGTGGTGGCGACGGGGCTGGTGGTGTTGGAACCAGGCCACAATTCCAAGCACTGTGGGAAAAAATTTATTAAATTTTGGTCAAAAATGATGACAGAACACTAACAAAACATTGTTGTAGAACAAAGAATGGTGTATTGATGAAAAAGAAAAGAGATGCTATAATGCCACCGTGTGTACGGGCAATAAGCAAGAGAAAAGAGGAGCTAGGATTCAAGACATACGTTATGATACCATGTTAGAATGGTTGAAAGAAAGGGAGAGAGAAAATTATGTATCTATATTATTGAATTGAATGAATAATACAATAGGAGAGACCTGAATATATAGTCTAAAAAGAAACCTAGATAAGTATAGAAGGAGATAAAGATACAAGGAGATAGAGATACATCAGAGATAAGATGAGATATATCTACAATACAGATAAATAAGTTTAAAATAATATACAACTAATATTCATTAACACATAGTATGATACTAAAGCTTGAGCCATGGCCTTCTTGAGAACACTGACTATGGATCCAAATGTAAGAGGTGAGTCAATGGTGGGCTTGTTGTAACAGAAAAGCACACCACGTCCAAATGAGGCAAGAGCAAGTCTAGATTGGACTGAGGCAACCAATGTTCTTGCATTGGCAACACTGCAATCACTACCTCCTCCTTGTTCACCATCACCTTGAACTCTCCTTTAGCAACCATTTCTTCTTTTGTCTCTTTTATTTCTTAATTTTAGAGAGAGAGAGAGAGAGAGAGAGAGAGAGAGAGAGAGAGAGAGAAGAGAAGAGATGGGTAGTACTAGCATGGTGCACCTGTTGTAGGGGAGGGAAAATTTATAGAAGTTGAGTGAGAATTAAATAATTTTATAACTGTTAGGAAAAGGTTACTATTATACAATAATTTTATAAATGGTATGAAAAAGGTTAGTATTGTACACTCATCACCCTTTGAGATGTACACATATATGCTATGAGGTTTGTGTTGTTTATATCACTTTGTTTATTAATAATAAAGCAATTTTCAACTATAACTAAGGGTCCACAATGAATTATAACATAATAGTATTTGAACCATGATTAATGATCACGTTAGTTATAACAAAACAAAAATAACAATCACAGCTCATATTCAACTCGGTTAAATCAAAATATAAAAACAATTATAGTCCCACAACTACAATGAGTAATCACTACACGACACTTCATCCATAACCAAAAAATATATATACCATAATATATTGTAATTATTAAATAGACTTATTTTATTTCTTCCTTAATGCAATAGAGAAACCCGATAGTGTGCACCCTTTAGAGCATCTCCAGCCATTGGTGCTATTTTGCCATTGCTATTGTTATAATTTGACAATGAATAGTGTTATTTTGTCATATTATAGCAATGGTGCTCTAATGGTCATTTGTTATTTTGGCAAATCTCAACCAACTTTCTCTCCAAGTTTTTAGGTGTTATTTGGATATAATTTTTTTGTGATTTTATTTTTGTTTATTTTTTGTCTTTTGTGACATTTTTTTACCTGTTTGTAAAAAAAAAATTATATATTTATATTATTCCAAACTAGACAAATATAATAAATGAAAAAAAATGCAAAATTGGAAAAAAAAATATATATATATATATAATTCACCCCTCTGAAAGACATATCACTACTTATTTAATAATTTTTTTAACTACACATAAAAAATAAAAAATGTTGTTTTTTTTTTTTTTTTTTTTTTTTTTTGAAGATAGCTGTTGTAAAAAAAAATTAATGTTTTTGTTTTTTTTTTTTTAACCAAACAGAGCACAACAGCTCTTTTTACACAGAATGAGATCTCCACCGTCCACGTATAAAACTTCAATGGCTGAGATGAGGCCTTATCAAAACATATCTCTCTTCTCTCTCTTATCAAACGTATCTCATCCATCAAACCCTATCTCAGTTCTCTCTTTTCTCTCTTGGTGTTTGGGGGTTTCAGAGAGGCGATTTGGGAGATGAGAGAGGGACCGATTGAGGACCGTGAGAGAGGGACCGATTGAGGATCGATTAGAGATGAGAGAGGAGTCGATGTTGGAGTCCACGGTTATGGCAGTAGAGAGAGATAGATAGAGAGAGAGAGAGAGAGAGAGAGAGAGAGAGATGAGAGAACCACCATATTTGAAGATCAAACCAAGGACCACCAGACTGATTTGAAGATCGATAACCTTCCATACCGATTATGAACCAAGGACAACAAGATCGGTTCATTCACAGATTGATTGAGGTACTTTTTCTTCCCTTTTCTTGTTGAGATTCATTTACTGATTTTGTTGAGATTTATTGATGAATTTTGAGAGTGATTTATTCATTTTGTTGATTTTTAAAAAAAAAATGATTTTGAGATTCATTCACAATGATTTTGAGATCGGTTCATTCAAAATGATTTTGAGATTCATTCACAGACCATTTTGTTGATTTCATCATTTGTTGATTTTTTGTTGAATTTTATTGATTCTGTGATTTATTGATTCATTTGTTGATTTTGTTGATTTAAAAAAAAATTGAAAAATAATTTGGTGAATTCTGATAAACAGATGGTGAAACAGTTGCTGGAAGGGAGGGAGGGAGGGAGGGAAACAGTTATTTTAGGCTGAGTTGGCACAAATGGTAGCTGCCAAAGCTTGTGTCAAATTTGACACAAGCTTTGGCATTTCTCAAATTTGACAGCTGCTATATTCAACCATTAGAGCATCATTTTTTAATAGAGCTACTATATTATAGCAATGGCAGCTCTAATGGCAAACCATTGGAGATGCTCTTAGGAATGCATACCATATGCATCCTATTATAAATTGTCATAAATTTTAAATATTTTGTTACATTAATTTATGGTGAGATTACACCTTTTATAATTAATATTATAAAATTTTATGATAAAATTATACTAATTTATGATAAGGTACCTATGATATGCATCCCTACATTAAGGGTGTAATAATGGCCCGACCTGGCCCATTCGAGCTTTGTGGACTTACGTTTTTTAGCGGGCCGGCCCATGGGCCAAAACGTGGGGCCTAGGCCCAAGCTCAAGCCCACTCATAATAGGGCCAGGCCTAGGGCTTGGGCTTGGGCCTTGGGCCACGGGCCGAACCGAGCCTAGTCGGGCTTTTTTTTTTAATATTAGAAATAAAAAATAAAAAAATAAAAAATTATACTAGAGTATTTTAATTACAATTAATGAGATATTTTGTTTGGTAATGTAATGTTTTATGGTGATATTTAAATTTAATTATATATGACTTATGTTTTTTTAATTGTGAACTTATAACTAAAAAAGTATGCAATTATATAATTTTTTTCTTCTTTCGAAATGAATAATTTTATATATATAAAATTGAAACTTTCAATATTAAAATATTAAATTATTTATATAACATTTATTGAATGAATAATTTTTAATTTTAAAATGAAATAAAATATTACAAAATTTGATATTATTAAATAAATTAAGTGTAGATTACTGATGATGGTATAGCAATTGCATCACTATAGGTCAAGTACATCCCAACTAGGTTGGCACCTACTAGCTTACCAATCATTTGCATTATACTCCACATCAATAATCTAATACAAAAAAAAAACAAAAACAAACAAAAACCAAGAAAAAAACGAAATGAAATGAAATAATAAAAAATAAATTGTTGATCAGAATCATATTGAATTGTTGATCAAAGGAGACAGACATTTCAGTCGTGTTGCCCGATGATATGTCAACCAAATCATATTGAATTCGCTCATTTTCACTAAAATTTTGTCTTCTTGTAAGGGCATGCATATGATCTCTGGATATCATCAGTCCCTCAACCATTTCGGGTGAAAGACTGCTCCTATAGTCACTCAGCACCCGTCCACCTGCACTAAAAGTTGTTTCCAAAGCAACTGTAGAAATAAGAACGGTTAGTATATCATGGGTCATCTGTGAAACCACATGCCACATAGATTCATTTTGTTTCTACCATTCCAAAATGTCAAAATTATCAGAATCATCCACTGACGGGCTTTCCAAATAACATTGTAGTTCAAAACAACTTATACTTGTATGTTGAGATATTTTTCTACTTTTTATTGCTGTGAAAATACTTAATCTCCCACCTCAAGATTAGACTGCTAGTGTAGTGTGTATAGGTGTATTTACAGATGCAGCTACCCTGTATTCTTGAAATAATCTGTTGCATGTTTGAATAATAGGGGCAAACTGTTGGAACAATCTTCTGTGTAAATAAAATAACTTGAATTAAATTCAAACAAAATAAATAAATAACATGCCAGATTTATTTATCGAACCGAAATAAAATTAAGACCAAGTCGAGTGTGTGACACTCTGTCCTTAAGACAGATTCGCCCCGCTACGGTGCTTACGGTTGAATGGCGTCTATCTCCCAAGATACAATGATCTTCACAAATTTATAGAAGCACTTCAAATAAATTTGTTCGACGAACCAAACCTGTGATCTATACTCTCTTTAATTTATTCTTAAATCTAAAATGAAGAATAATACACTAAAAGAAAATGGACAGCAAAGAGACAAGAATATCAGACTCAATTTTCAGATTGAATTTCTAACACAAGACTGCTGGGAAAACCCATGTATATATAGGCAAATATTACTGTTCGAAAAGGTTCCAATATTGAAAGAACATAAGAGATTTCAAATGAACAGGTGCCAACTTATTCAAATAGTTTTAGCCGTTGCACATGGAATAGAACTTCCTTCCAACAGTTTCTGCCGTTGCACATGGAATAGAACTTCCTTCCAACCAATTTGAAAAACAAAAAGCCGTTAGAGGACAAAGTTCTACACTGTTTGGAATAAATTTTATTAAACTATTTGCAAAGTTTAATCAAACCAACAACCTTCACTGTTTGAAATAATTATATTAAACTATTAGACTAGATTAATCAAATAAATCTAATAGTATAATAGATTTAATAAAACCTGTTTGGAATATAAATATTAATCTTATTTGACAAACTTTAGGAAACTATTTAAGGAATCCAAAAATTTGAATTTTAGATTTAAATTAAATTCTCACAATAATTTTTATTGAAAAAATTCGAAAGAATTTTATCTAAATAAAAATTAATGTTAGACCCGAAAACGACATCAACTTCCCATTCACTCATAAATGGTTTTGATGTTTCGTCTTCACCGTGTGACTTGTCACGCGGTAAGGAACACTTCCCCTCTTCGGACCCACCCCAAAAGACGTTTGGGGCCCACTCAAATTTGAGCTAAAAAAATATGCCTATATTAAACCATTTTTCCAACAATCCCCCATATGAATGGAATTTAACGGAGAGAAAATGCAACAACATGATCTAATTACAGAGAGTACAGAAATTGGAAATATTCTGCAAAGGATAGGTAGCTTTTGGCTTTGAACCTTCCCTTGTAAGACACTATCGGATTTACTAGCTAACCAATGAACATGATGTCTTGAACTGTTCAGCCGTTTGTGTAAACCAAGACAATAGAACTCACACAGTATATTCCCAGACACAGTTTAGTTCTCACTATTGTGTTCATTTTGGCCCTAAACAACCTGGTCTTCATGAGTGCTCTAGAGAATTGTAGCCCTTCACAAATCTCACAGAACCGGCCCAGTTTACACTTACATAGGTGATTCTTATGAAGAGTATCCTGCCATACTCCACTAGGTTTACCTAGATATAAAAATCATTAAAAGTTTTTAATTTAACCTAAAACGCTGCAGACATCACTATTTCATCATAGAAATGGGTAGGAGTTAGACTTCCCAGTGATCCTTCTGAGTCATTCACAACTCGGTTGTCCCTTTGAACCTAGATCTTGGGATCTCCAGTCAACTAGGTTGGGTTGCCGTTGTGGTAACTCTTATTTAATAGGCTTTAGTCCCATTCCCCTCGATGAATTCTCAACTAACTCTCTTGCTAACCCTTTGGTTAGTGGATTCGCTATGTTGTCTTTAGACTTAACATATTCTATGGAAATAATTCCATTAGAGAGTAGTTGTCTCACGGTGTTATGTCGACGACGAATGTGTCGTGACTTACCATTATACATATGACTCTGTGCTCTACCTATAGCTGATTGACTATCGCAATGTATGCATATAGCAGGCACCAGTTTTGGCCATATTGGAATATCTTCAAGGAAGTGGCGAAGCCATTCTACTTCTTCCCCTGCTTTGTCTAAGGCTATGAATTCTGATTCCATAGTAGACCTAGCAATGCAAGTCTGTTTGGAAGATTTCCAAGATACAGCCGCCCCACCAAGAGTAAAGACATACCCACTGGTGGACTTCGAGTCTCTAGTATCCGATATCCAATTTGCATCACAGTATCCTTCAAGTACTGCTGGATATCTATTAAAATTAAGCCCAATGTTACGAGTAAATCGGAGATATCTAAGAACCCTTATAATTGCTTTCCAGTGTTTTACTCCCGGATTACTCGTATATCTACTTAATTTACTTACTGCATAAGCTATATCTAGGCGAGTGCAGTTCATCAAGTACATTAAGCTTCCAATAATTTGGGCATACTCTAGTTGAGAAATACCTTCCTGTATATTCTTAGAAAGATACAAATTAACATCTACAGGTGTTCTAGCAAGATGATCATCATCTTTGCTGAATTTGTCGAGTATTTTCTCAATGTAATGAGATTGTGACAAAGTATAACCTTCTGATGTTTTGGTAATTTTCATACCAAGAATTATATCAGCAATGCCCATGTCCTTCATGTCAAAATGTTTATTCAACATTTTCTTAGTAGTTTTAATCATGTCATTATTACTACCTATGATGAGCATATCATCCACATAAAGACATACAATGACATAACCTTTGTCTGTGTTTTTAATATAAACACATTTGTCACACTCATTAATTTTAAATCCATTTGACATCACTGCCTTGTCAAATTTCTCATGCCATTGCTTTGGCGCTTGTTTTAAACCATATAATGATTTAACCAATTTACACACTTTCTTTTCTTTCCCTGGAACAGAAAACCCTTCTGGTTGTTCTATGTAAATTTCTTCATTTAACTCACCATTTAAGAAAGCGGTTTTAACATCCATTTGATGAATTTCTAGATTGTATAGAGATGCTATGGCAATTAGCATTCTAATGGATGTTATTCTAGTAACCGGTGAATAATCTAAACCTTCTTTCTGTCTAAAACCTTTGACTACAAGTCTTGCCTTGTATTTGTCGATTGATCCATCTGCTTTTAATTTTCTTTTGAAAATCCACTTGTACCCAAGAGGTTTACAACCTGGTGGCAAGTCCACTAATTCCCAAGTGTGATTTTGCAAGATGGATTCAACTTCACTGTTGATAGCTTCTTTCCATGAAGGAGCTTCAGGACTGGACATAGCCTCTTTAAAAGTTAAAGGCTCATTTTCTAACAAAAATGTTAGGAAATCTGGACCAAAAGATTTTGAGGTTCTAGCACGTTTACTACGCCTAGGTTCCTCTTCCTCATTTTGATCTAACTCTTGCTCTTGATCATTACTAGTAATAGCATCAAAAGATCTCTTATTATTACTAGTCTCTTGTCCAGTCTTATTTGGAAATACATGTTCAAAGAATGATGCATTCCGAGACTCAATAATAGCATTTACATGCATTTCAGAATGTTCTGATTTATGAATCAAAAACCGATATGCACTACTATTCTTGGCATAACCAATGAAAATGCAATCAATGGTCTTAGGACCTATCTTAGTCTTTTCAGGATTAGGAATAGCCACTTTAGCCAAACACCCCCACACTTTTAAGTATTTGTAGGATGGTACTCTTCCATGCCACAATTCATAAGGTGTTTGATTCACTTTCTTTCGGGGTATTTTATTTAAAATATAATTAGCAGAAAGTATTGCTTCCCCCCACAAGTTCTGAGGTAATCCAGAACTAATTAACATGGCATTCATCATTTCTTTTAAAGTCCTATTTTTCTTTTCAGCAATTCCATTTTGCTGAGGTGAGTAAGGAGCGGTGGTTTGATGAATTATTCCATGTTCTTTACAAAATTCACCAAAAGGTGATTCATATTCACCACCTCTATCACTTCTAATTTTCTTGATTTTCTTACCAAGTTGATTTTCAACTTCATTCTTATATTGAATGAAAGTTTCCAAAGCTTCATCCTTGGTTCGAATTAAATAAATATAACTATATCTAGTATAGTCATCTATAAAAGTGATTACATACTTTTTCCCACCTCTGGTTTGAATTGATTTAAAATCACAAATGTCACTATGAATTAATTTAAGTGGTTCCGTATTTCTTTCAATTGAATGAAAAGGAGTTTTGAATAATTTTGCCTCAACACAAATTTCACATTTATGATTTGAATCAATGTCAAATTTAGGTAAACATTCCATATTAATTAATCGACTCAAAGATCCATAATTAACATGTCCTAGTCTACCATGCCATAAATTTGAAGACTCAAGCAAGTAAGAAGAAGATGTAGTATTATTAATAACTGAGGGTACAATAGTCATTACATTTAACTTGAAAAGGCCATCAGACATGTAACATTTTCCTACATACATCCCGTTTTTGGTAAGTACAAACTTGTCACTTTCAAAAACTAGACTAAACCCATTCTTACTCAACAAAGATCCGGAAACTAAATTCTTGCGAATGTTCGGTACATGCAGCACATTGTTGAGAGTGAGTTCCTTTCCTGATGTCATCTTGAGTACAATCTTTCATTATCCTTCAACTTTGGAAGTTGAGGAGTTACCCATAAACAGTTGTTCACCATTGTCCACTGTAGAATAAGATGTGAACATCTTTTTGTCGGCACAAATATGGCGAGTAGCACTAGTGTCCACCCACCATTCTTTAGGATTTCCGACAAGATTTTCCTCGGAAACAACTGCAGAAAGATTGATGTCATCTACACTATTGGAAATCTTGTCCACTTCGGTCATATGGGCTTGAGCAGGCTTCTTACTTGTTCTTTTCTTGCTTTTGCCTTTGCTACGGCAATCTTTGGCCCGATGTCCCTCTTTGTCACAGATGTAACATTTTCCATTAAACTTGTACTTTTTATTATCCCCCCCTTTAGAGCCTTGTGATGAACTTTCTCCAGAAGACTTTCATTTCTTGGTTTTTGAAGCATGTTCCACCACATTTGCTTTAGACTCCATAGGAAGCTTACCAGCCCGCTTTTCAGAATTGCGGTTGTCCTCCTCAATCCTCAAACGCACAATTAACTCGTCCATAGAAATTTCTTTATGCTTGTGTTTGAGGTAGTTCTTGAATTCCTTCCAGCCTTTTGGTAATTTTTCAATTAAGGCTGCAACTTGGAATGATTCACTGAGAGACATACCTTCTGCGTGAATGTCATGCAGAATGAGTTGAAAATCTTGAGCTTGGCTGATCACAGATTTTGAATCAACCATTACAAAATCCAGGAATCTGCCAACCACAAATTTCTTTGAGCCGGCATCTTCTATTTTGTACTTTTTCTCCAACGATTCCCAAAGTTCCATTGCTGTCTTGATGGGACTGTAGACGTTGTACAATGTGTTGTCAAGTCCGTTCAAGACGTAATTCCGGCAAAGGAAATCGGCATGTTTCCAAGCATCAACCGCAGCAACCACTTGCCGGTCAATTTCATCCTCTTTCAGGATAGAAGCATCTTCACGGAGAAAACAAGCCAAGTTCAGAGTTGTAAGATAGAACAACATTTTCTGTTGCCATCTTTTAAAGTCAGTTCCTGAGAACTTCTCTGGCTTCTCTCCATGATTTATTGGTACTGTCATCACAGGAGGGGGGTTGGCGTCATTGCAGCCACCACAGTAGTACTTGTTTGGGCATTCGTCTCAGTAGCTATCAATTCTAATATATAAACAAATTTATAATTAGAATTTACACTACACAGAAAATTAAACCAAATTCACAGAATTAAATTATATAAAAATAAAAGAAACAAGAATGTAACTTTTATTTTCTAATTAATTTGAAAATAAAATAAAATTTTATTTAAACAAATTAATTCAACATAGAAAATTAGACTCTGTAAAATAAAAGAAATAAAAAACGATAACTTTTATTTTTCCAATTAATTTGGAAATAAAATTAAATTTTATTTAACCAAATTAATTCCACACAAGAAATTAAATTCTGTAAAATAAAAGAAATATAAACTATAACTTTTATTTTTCCAATTAATTTTGAAAATAAAATAAAATTTTATTTAATCAAATTAATTTCACATAGAAACTTAAATCTCTTGTAACACTCCAATAATTAAAATACTGAAACAGAATTTTAATTAATGAAAACTAAGAAAATAATTTCTAAAACCCAAAATTAATTTTCTGACAAAATTCTACAAAAATATATTCTGAATTGTTAATGACACCAGTATCGTACTACTAGTTGTCAAAGAAAAGAGACAGTATATTACTACTATCTGTCAAATAGTATATAATTACTATTTGTTTTTCCAACCAGAATATTATTTTGTAAATTCACAGACAATAATTTTCTTCCGAAATTATTACGAAGAATGAAAAAGGAAAACAAACGAAAAATTCTGTAAACAGAATAATTCGAATCTGTCTTAAGATTGTTGGAACAATCTTCTGTGTAAATAAAATAACTTGAATTAAATTCAAACAAAATAAATAAATAACATACCAGATTTATTTATCGAACCAAAATAAAATTAAGACCAAGTCGAGTGTGTGACACTCTGTCCTTAAGACAGATTCGCCCTGCTACGGTGCTTATGGTTGAATGTGTCTATCTCCCAAGATACAATGATCTTCACAAATTTATAGAAGCACTTCAAATAAATTTGTTCGACGAACCAAACCTGTGATCTATACTCTCTTTAATTTATTCTTAAATCTAAAATGAAGAATAATACACTAAAAGAAAATGGACAGCAAAGAGACAAGAATATCAGACTCAATTTTCGGATTGAATTTCTAACACAAGACTACTGGGAAAACCCATGCCATGTATATATAGGCAAATATTACTGTCCGAAAAGGTTCCAATTTTGAAAGAACATAAGAGATTTCAAATGAACAGATGCCAACTTATTCAAACAGTTTTAGCCGTTGCACATGGAATAGAACTTTCTTCCAACAGTTTCTGCCGTTGCACATGGAATAGAACTTCCTTCCAACCAATTTGAAAAACAAAAAGCCGTTAGAGGACAAAGTTCTACACTGTTTGGAATAAATTTTATTAAACTATTTGCAAAGTTTAATCAAACCAACAACCTTCACTGTTTGAAATAATTATATTAAACTATTAGACTAGATTAATCAAATAAATCTAATAGTATAATAGATTTAATAAAACCTGTTTGGAATATAAATATTAATCTTATTTGACAAACTTTAGGAAACTATTTAAGGAATCCAAAAATTTGAATTTTAGATTTAAATTAAATTCTCACAATAATTTTTATTGAAAAAATTCAAAAGAATTTTATCTAAATAAAAATTAATGTTAGACCCGAAAACGACATCAACTTCCCATTCAATCATAAATGGTTTTGACATTCCGTCTTCACCGTGTGACTTGCCACGCGGCAAGGAACACTTTACCTCTTCGAACCCACCCCAAAAGACGTTTGGGGCCCACTCAAATTTGAGCTAAAAAAATATGTCTATATTAAACCATTTTTCCAACACAAACTATATTTGATCAGCGAAAATACGCTCTAAAAATTCTTGTAAACCAACTTCTTTACACCTAGGATCAATTATTATAGTTAAACCTAATAGATTAGGCAAACGATGGAAATATTTATCAAATTTTTCTTTCATTAAAGTAATAATAGTTACATAAAGTTCATTACCCATATATTTTATGAAAACTTTAATTATTTCTGCTAGCATATGTAAAACAAATGGTGAAGTAGGAATATATATATATATATATAAGAACATAATTTTCTTTAAGTATCGAAAATTTAAAAAAAAATCTTTATACAAGACTACTTGGCGCCAATTAAGTTCAGTGGGTGTCAGTACTCCTCCTATTGATGTTGTTGCAAAAAATAAATCTATTGCTCTTCTTTGTTTACAAGCTATTTTTAACATATTACATGTTGAATTCCACATACTATCTACATCCAAAATTAATTTTCTAAATGACATATTTTCTCGTTGACAAATTTTTCTATATTCTGAAATTCGATTACCAGAAGACATAATAGTAATAACTACATTTTTTATTACAAATACAGAAGTTTCATATACATGCATAGCTTCTTTAACAATCAAATTTAAAATATAGGTACAACAACGAACATGAAATAAATCACCATCAGCAAGTAATTGTAAAATTGATTTTAAATGGGTTACAGTTTGATTATAATATGATGCATTATCTAAACTAATCGAAAATATTTTATTTTGTAAAGCCCACTCATATAATACATTTCTTATTTCTACACCAAGCGAATGACCAGTGTATGGAAGTTTAACTAATTTAAATAAAATAATTCTTTTATTTAATTTCTAATCATTATCAATAAAATGTGCAATGATACATTGATATTCAAAAACCATTATTTGACCATATATTAGATGTTAAACAAACTCTTCTATTCAAATTTTTAAAGATATCAAATAATTCACTTTTAATATCCTTAAATTTTTTTAAAATCCTGTTTCTAGTAGTATTTCTTGAAAAACTTTGATATTGCGGTACAAAACTTTCATGAATCATTTCGGTAAAATCAGGACATTTACTAACACTAAAAGGTTGTTCTTTTTTAAGAATATAATCAACTACAGAATTTTGTGCACGTATAGAATCATTTGAAAATGTTTGCAAATTACCAGTTGATGAAGCCCCTAACTGCATTTGATTTCAAATATCAGGTTGTTTACTTTGTAAATGTTTGTCAGAATTTCTTTTAAATGACTAGTCCCCCTGCAGATACAATACTAAGTAAACGTGCACAATATTTACATTTTGCTTTAAATGTAATTGTGCCATCAGGATTATTTATAGATATTTTTTCAAAATGTTTTCAAACACTACTACTTTTGCTCCTAGATGTTGATCCAACTGTTGAATGAGAGATATTAGAAGGAGAATCAACAGATTCATGTGGTGTAGTATATGTATCAACATCGACATAAACATTAGGCATATTAGGATCCATAGTAATACAAGTAAAATAATATATAAGAATTAACAATTAATTTAAATAATGTGTAAATTCAATTAGTAAAAAATAATAATTAATATATGTGCATAAATAATTAATGAAACAAAATGAGTAGTTAATAAATTTAATTAAACTAATTATTGTTATCGACTGGCGAATGCGACATAGAAATTTTCTTTTTCTGCTAAAAATTTCTTGTTGCACAATTGCAATTGCCACTTAGGGATGACACTTCAAAATTAATTGAGAGTTGAGAAGATTGAGAGTTTAAGAGAGAGAGAGAGAGCGAGAGAGAGAGAGAATGATTTGTTGTGAATTTTATTTTGAAAAATGAAATATATTTATAGTAGTTTGAATTATAACTGTTTAAATTATGACCGTTTGTATATTTATATATATCTGTTTGACTTGCATTTAAGTAGGAGATGCAATGCAACGACTTAATTTTGATTAGGCTAGGCTAGTACTATAGTAGGTAGGGGGTGGTAGTGGCAGCAAAGTTTTAGGAAACAGTTGCCTCTTTTTCGGGCAACCATTTGAACGGTGGTCTTTGGTCAGTGAGAGCCATCACGAGTCCCATTTTGCTAATCGAAACCGTTCAATGTGTACAACTCGTCGAATATTACATGCTTATAAAAAATCACGTTGATTAGATATCTATAACTATCTGATCGGATTAGTTTTTTTTTTTTTTGTCAATCATTAACTATAACACCATGCATTTTTATAAAAAATTGATTTGATCATGTAGTTAGGGATATCCAATTAATGTGATTTTTTACAAGCATATAGTAATGGACGAGTTCTACACATTAACAGTTCAAATTATCAAAACTGGACTTGTGATAAGCCCTTACGGGCCCAATATTACCGTCTAACTTAGTAAATATATATGTGTAATTTTTTTTTTCTTTTCATAGTATGTACTTTCCCATCAAACAATGATGTAAAAAATTAAAGAAAAGAAAAATTGAAGGCTAGCCACAGACTGTACACTGCTAGCCAAAGTGTGGCAGGGCATAATGGTGGCGTGATATCTCATACTTTCCCACCAAACAATTATTAATTTGATTTTAATTTAATAAATTATTATTAGTTTTTGTTTTATTTTTAAATTATTAATGTTATTTATTTAATTATATTAATTTTTATTTAATTATTTTATTTTCTTATTTTTATAAGATCAATCTTTTTAGTTATTTAATTATTTTATTTTTATGAGATTAATCTTTTTATTTATTTTATTTTTTATTTTTTTAATTATTTAACTATTGTAAGTTATTTTTTATTTTTATTTTTTGAAATTTGATCATTGGTAGAGAGAGGGTTTGTGGGCTGGGTCGGGCCAGGCCGGGGCACCCGCAGGGTTGGAAATTTTTTTGGGCCGGGCCGGCTGGGCCTCAAATGGAAGGCCCAAGCCCAAGGTACCCGGGCTGGGTTCGGGCCTATGCTTAACTGGGCCGAAATGGATCGGACCCACTTTGGACTTCAGGCGGACTTTGGACCGCCCACGAATCTCGGGTTATTTTTACACCCCTATCCTACATAGATGCACACGATATGCTTTCCCCGATGAAATATACTTTTAACTGATTGGGTTATCAAGCATAGCCTAAGTTTAAATGACTATTATTTTAGATATTTTTTGAGACTGCACGGCTTGAGATATATTAGTTGTGGTTTGGCTCAAATTTTTTTAGTTGATTTTTTTGAATTGGGATTTTTTTAATTTGGAATTAAAAAATTATTTGGATTGATTTTTTTTTTTATTTTTGTTAAAAAATAAATAAAATGGTTATGGTTTAGATGTGACGTTCTATCCTATTAATTTATTTAGCCTATTTTTTCTTTTGTGTTTTTTTAGTCCCAATTTTTTTTTTTGCCAAACATAGTTTCGTTTGGGAAGAGTTAATTTAGCCTAACTTTTTAATTTTTTAGCTAATTTAGCCGGGCTAAATTAGTTCCGTTTAGAAAGAACTTTCGACTTTATTTGATTTGGATATGATGGCTGTGAGAGAAAAAGTAAAATAATTATAATTTGGATGTAACATTTTATCTTATTAATTTATTTAACCTATTTTGTCTTTTTTTGTGGTTATTTAGGCTTCATTTTGTATTAGACACAGAAAAACGTCACATCTAAACCATAATCATTTTATTTATTTAATCACTAATTATAAGTTTAGATGTGACATTTTATTTAACCATTAATAAAAATTCGACACAGAAAAACGCTACTAATTATAGGTTTTAACGACAATTTATAAAAATCGTGATAAAAAAAGTCACTAATTGTCAATTTTTTACGATATACACTAAAAAAACGTGCCAAAACTTATTTTTATGAACAATTTTACTATAACTTATTTTTAATAAAATTTGATAAGAATTAAATCTAATTATTATGATCTATTGATAATTTATCTTAAAAATAAAAATACAAACATGATTGTTTTAAAAGTATGTCCCAAAAGATTGGCACATGCAATGAGCAAAAGTTTAATTATTAATATTTACAAAATTTAATTTTTTAGAAAAAGTTTAAAATTTTAATTATTAATATTTACAAAATTTGTTATTGGTCAAAATTTTTTTCTTCTAAATTTGCACTTAATTGTAATTTTTTTCAAAAATTATCAAGCTCGCTAGCAAAATGAGATTAAAGCTTTCAAAGCCGGTTCAAACAAGATTGTTTTTCAAAAGATACGAACTGCCACCGAAGTGCACAAGAAGTCTCCACAGATTGGTAAATCGACATGCCTTAAAAAAAAGAAAAGAAAAAAGAAAAAAGAAAAATATTATTTCCATTTTTTTGTATTCACTATGCCAATCCATTGCTATTACTATATCTCTAACTAAAAAAAGGAATACAAATTGTCTCCAATTAACAAAGCTTATCATATTGGGTAGGGACGAAGTTAGCTAGGGGGCAAGGGGGCCGTGGCCCCTCTTAAGATTTCCAAAATTGTTCTAATAGCCCTCTATTTTATAAGTATTTTTTGTAATGCATATAGAATGACCTCTTCATTTTTTTTTTCAAAATTCTTCTATTCATCCTCTGTTTTATGGGTATTCTTACAATGTATGTTAGACAATTGCCAACCATTCACATATTATATCAAGATGTATTTTGGTACATATATTATACAATATGTAAAAGGCATTTCTTTATTTCTTTTTTCAAATATAAAAATCATGAAGGTAAATATTTATTATCTAAATAATTTCAATCAATAAAATGGTTTTAAAATAACGGTCTAATCAATTACACGCCAAGTTTCACAGACTATCTAATATCTTATTTTGTTCCCTTCTAAACAAAAATTCTGACTTCATCCTTGGTTACAGAGCTCACTTTGATAACTCAGACAATTTATTTTGCAAAGTCCTTCGGGCAAAGTGGTCATGTAAAAATTAGATTCATTAGATAATTATAAACATATAATTAGATCATATAATCTTGTCAATAAAAAAATCACATTTATTTTTTAAAAAATAGATGTTTTATTTTTAAAATCATACTTATTATTTATTTTTGAAAATAAATATAATCTAATCCCTAATTTATAGTTATCTTATAAATTTAATTTTTTTTATATGGATAATTTGTTCAAAATATTTCATTAAATAAACAATGAACAGGCCCCTTATTAGCCAACCAAAGTCCAAGAGGAAGGTGCCAAGCTGAGACAATGAAGCAAGAGGAAGTTGGAAGTAAGGTTAAAAGCAAAAGGATAAATTACAAATATATCCTTTAAAGTTTACTTAAAGTTTAAATTGCTTTCTATGGTTTAGAAAATTATAAATATCTCATTGTTAGAATTTTTTATTTAACAGAATTAACTAAATAAAATGAAATTCATAATTGATTTTCTATACGATAATAAAATTATCTAAATTATTGATTGAAACATATTTCTAATATCATTAAAATTTGTTAATTGACTTAATCATTTATTAATAAAATGAGCAATTTACTATGAAATTAGAAATCTCAAGGGGTGGAATGTAACCTCCAGAATCACATGAGACAATTCATATTTTAATCAAATTTCGGAGGTATATTTGTAATTTACTCAAAAGAAAATGTTTGAAATTCACGAAAAAACACTTACAATTATACTTATAATAATGTGATATCATATGTATTAACTCTTGATTTGTTATACATTCAATGACGTGGGACTCAACTCCCTTATCACATTAGTGTGAATGAAAGTGTGGGTCTAAAAGTGTGGATATATAACATTGCTCAGCTTAAAAAGTAGAATATCGTGATAATTAAAGGCGAAAATTTTTATACCATAAAGTTAAGTTTGTTTGGACAGACTGGATAAAGAGAGATTCTAATCTATCGAATTATTAATCTTGGAATACATAGTCCTTGAACTATTTGGATGGAAATGATGTATCCCGTATTTATTTAATCATGGGTTTAGATGTCAGTAAAAGACTATTTTATTAAATTCTATGTTTGTTTGAGAGATTATGAAGAAGGATAAATATCCAAAAGACTATTTTGCCCTTTTGAATTGTTTACTAAATAATAAAAATATTACATCTGAGTTATAAATTTTATTTAGTTTTTTGACTAGAACTTTTAAAAATTTAAATAAATAGGACATCAATAAAAATTACATAAATTTATTTTAATTTTTAGTTAAGATTTTTAAATTTTATTTTATTTTACTTTGCTAAGTATAATTAAAAAGAATATAAATAAAAATTGCAAGTGTTAAAATCTAAATTGAATGGAAAGCAAAAAGTCAAAGCTTCCTCGTAACCATGAATGCACCAAATTTTTTAAAATTTTAACTCCTTAACATTATGTCAAAGCAAATCCATCACTGACATCCTCTAATTTAAAATAGCACAACACAATTCCTGGAGCACCTACACAAATGTAGGAACACCATCCCAGAATTACAAGTAAATTTAAATTTTTATTTTTTTTTTCTTGGAGGAATAGAACAACATAATTATATAACAAGACCAGCAAAGAGTGCATATAAATAGAACTGGCCCTGGCTAGGGCCATTGAGACATGTGCTTTAGGTCCCAAAAAATTAGCTTAAAATAGAACTCCCAAATTTTATAGTGTTCTATATTATAAATTCAAATAGGCTCACTTTATTTTTGTTACTTCAGGGTCAGTCTATAGGGCTCAAAAAATTATTTTGGGCCCATATGAAAAGAAAAATATTTAGGGGGACTTACCAGCCGGTCCTATAGAAATAGATTAATACCGGTTAAGTCTTGCCCTATTTTCAATTTCCAATTTTACCCCTCAATATCACACCACACGCGTGAAGCAAAGAAGCCATCATGAGCTCTCCCTTGCGCATGTGACACACACGCTCCTTCTCAAGGGTTCTGATTTGGAAACCATTTTGAGGCGATTTCCGACTTGGAAATTGAAACAAACGAAGAGATTTTTCACGAATCTCCCATCGTTTCCAAAGAAATCACCTCTGCTTTCATACCAATTCTGAACAGATCCCCGGCAAATCTTCCACTGTTTCGATCTATATTCTGATTCGGACATATACTCTCCCTGTTTAGTTCATCTTCAACAAACATGCTAATCAAACGTGAGTCGTACTCATCTTCTCTTCTTCTTTCATAACTATAATTAATTGATGAAATTCGACTTGAGGCTATTTTCAGTGTGTATCGTATAGTATTAATTTATGAGTGATATTTAACTTCACAATAATCACATCTTCATGTTCATTTGCTATATAATAATGGATTCGCTTACTTTTGCTAATTTAGTGATAAAATTTGATACGCAATGACAAATTTGCTTACTTTGCTCAATTCAGTGATAAAATTTGCTATAAGAATGATAGATTTGCTTAATTTTCCTAATTGAGTGATAAAATTTGTTATAATTATGGATTTGCTTCCCTTCTTCTTTCATAACTATAATTAAGTGATAAAATTCGACTCGAAGCTATTTTTAGTGTGTATCATACAGTATTAATTTATGAGTGATATTTAACTTCATAATAATCACATCTTTATGTTCATTTGCTGTACAATGATGGATTTTCTTACTTTTGCTAATTTAGTGACAAAATTTGCTATACAATGACAGATTTGCTTACTTTGCCCAATTCAGTGATAAAATTTGCTGTAAGAATGACATATTTGCTTAATTTTCCTAATTGAGGGATAAAATTTGTTATAATTATGGATTTGCTTCCCTTCTTCTTTCATAACTATAATTGAGTGATAAAATTCGACTTGAAGTTATTTTCAATGTATATCATACAGTATTAATTTATAAATGATAGTTAACTTCATAATAATCACATCTTCATGTTCATTTGCTATACAATGATCGAGTTGCTTACTTTTGCTAATTAAGTGATAAAATTTGATATACAATAACAGATTTGCTTGCTTTGCCCAATTCAGTGATAAAATTTGTTATAAGAATGATAGATTTGCTTAATTTTCCTAATTGAGTGATAAAATTTGTTATAATTATGGATTTGCTTCCCTTCTTCTTTCATAACTATAATTGAGTGATAAAATTCGACTCGAAGCTATTTTCAGTGTGTATCATACAGTATTAATTTATGAGTGATATTTAACTTCATAATAATCACATCTTTATGTTCATTTGCTATACAATGATGGATTTTCTTACTTTTGCTAATTAAGTGATAAAATTTGCTATATAATGACAGATTTGCTTATTTTGCCCAATTCAGTGATAAAATTTGCTCTAAGAATGATAGATTTGCTTAATTTTCCTAATTGAGGGATAAAATTTGTTATAATTATGGATTTGCTTCCCTTCTTCTTTCATAACTATAATTGAGTGATAAAATTCGACTTGAAGCTATTTTCAATATGTATCATACAGTATTAATTTATAAGTGATATTTAACTTCATAATAATCACATCTTCATGTTCATTTGCTATACAATGATCGATTTGCTTACTTTTGCTAATTAAGTGATAAAATTTGATATACAATAACAGATTTGCTTTCTTTGCCCAATTCAGTGATAAAATTTGCTATAAGAATGATAGATTTGCTTAATTTTCCTAATTGAGTGATAAAATTTGTTATAATTATGGATTTGCTTCCCTTCTTCTTTCATAACTATAATTGAGTGATAAAATTCGACTCGAAGCTATTTTCAGTGTGTATCATACAGTATTAATTTATGAGTGATATTTAACTTCATAGTAATCACATCTTTATGTTCATTTGCTATACAAAGATGGATTTTCTTACTTTTGCTAATTCAGTGATAAAATTTGCTATACAATGACAGATTTGCTTACTTTGCCCAATTCAGTGATAAAATTTGCTATAAGAATGATAGATTTGCTTAATTTTCCTAATTGATGGATAAAATTTGTTATAACAATGATAGATTTGCTTAATTTGCCTAATCGAGTGATAAAATTTGTTATAATAATGGATTTACTTACTTTGCTTAATCGAGTGATAAAATTTACTTACTTTGCCTCATTGAGTGATAAATTATCAGTTGTTTTCATTTTCATCATGATACTTCATGTTCTTTTGCAATTTGGAATCTAAACTTTGCTATACAGTTATATATTTGCATAATTGAGTGATAAATTCTTCTTAGTTTGCCTAATTCAGTGATAAATTCTTCTTAATTTTCAATGTTCATGCTCGATGTTTTTGTACAGATGTTCCCAGTCATCGTAAAAGATTACGTTGTCGAGAAACAAGTTTCTCAAAGAAGAAAAAGATAGACAAAGTTGGGTTTGTTATAGAGCCAACAACACATGAAAGTGAAAATCAACTAGAAGTTAAACCTGAATCTAACATTGACAATGGGGAGCCCAAACAGTAGCAATTGAAACAAGCTACAGAGCTCCACAAAGCAAGAGGGAAGAAAAAGGTTGATGGAAGAAAAACTAGGACTGAACAGATACATGATAATGAAGCAAAGTATGTTTACCATTCTAATATTCAATCTCTTATCAAATTTTTCAAGACAACAAAACTCAGAGAGGAGCATTTGGCACTATTGAGAAAGACTCTTTTTTCACTTCTAGTTGATAAATTGAATAAAAACAAGGTTAAAAGAAGAGATTCAATTAAATATGATGATGTGGTTGCAAAAATTTTGCAAACTTACCAAATGGATGGAATCACATTTGAAATTGGTGGGCAGAAGCTGAAGTTGAAAAGAAGACTTTAAGTTAATTTTTGAGATTGCATGTGGACAAAAGAAGATGAATCTTGTGTATGGAAGAAAAAATGAGATAGATATGGTGAAAAGAAGGAATATAACGGAGAGCAGAATGACAAGTGCTTCAATCCAAAAGTTGATAACCAAACTTTTGAAAAGCAACAAGAATGAGGATATAGAAGATGTTGTCAAGCTTGTGTGCTTCTTGGTTTGTTTGCTTTTGTTAGATCCGGGTACTGGGACTACAATTGGTTGGGGGTTCATGAAATATCTGGAGGATATTGACAAAATGAAGTCTTATGATTGGTGCGGCACAATAAAACAACATCTCACAAGATCAATAGCAAGCAACCTAAACCAAATTGATAAAGTGTCCGGATGTGTGATGGTCTTATTGGTAAGTAAATACCTCGCTTACAATTTATAAACTATAATATTTATGTTTACTAAATACTTATTTATAATATTTTTTTTTTGTCCTCGACAGTATTTGATATGTGAGCATACAAAAATCATCGAACCAAATGACAAGAACGCAATCCTAAGATTTGCAAAATGGAACATCACACATCTAGGACAACAATCAGCAAATTCATCCTTGTATGATCTAAAACATATTGAGGTATACATTAATAACCTTTGTTTTGTTTAAACAAATATTAGATTTTGTTATGCAGTGACAAATTTTAGCTCGATTGATAAATTTTTTTTAATCTTCGTGGTGTCACATTTCTGGTAGAAAATTATTTAGACATTTCATCTGTGCTAGGAAATTATTCAAGAAACAAGTTTTATCAGTGTATAACCTTTGTTTCTTTAATTGAGTGATGAATTTTGCTATGCAGTGATAAATTTTGATATGGAGTGATAACTTTTAGCTCACGGTTATAAATTGCTTAGTTAGCTTCATTAAGTGATAAATTTATTATTTAATTTTGTGTCATATCATTCTTTTTAATAATTTTCATTCATGTAGGAGAGCAATTTGAAAGACATAATTGAAGAACAAAAAATATACAAACAATTGAAACCACAAATAGAAGATGAGCATGAAGATTGAAAATGTAACTTTCAGGAACAAGAGCAAACTGAATTATCTGAAAAGAAAGAAGAAACAATGATAAAAAAGATATACAACACTTACTACCACAGACTGAAGAGGAGGATAAAAATGAAGAAGCTAACTTCGATGAACAAGAGCATATTGAAAAATCTCAAAAGGAAGAAGAACTAATTATCAAAAAGATATTCAGTCTAAATCCAGGAAGAAATTCACCAAATCCCAAGCATCAAACAGGTGCTCAAAAAAAGAGGAAACCAACAACATTGAAATAAAAAAAGAATGAAAGAAGGAAAGCCAACTTTCAGCATGAAACTAAAGAAGGTCCGGTTCATGTGCAAAGAAATGAACATTCTTTTGAGAAGCTAGAAAATGATGAAGAAGAAACAATGATCAAACAGAAAATTGGTCCAACAACTTCACCGGGATTCAAGCATCAAACACCGGCTGAAAAGAGGAAAGCAAAAAGGAAACTTACCTATAAAACAAATCTCTACCATGTCAAAATTAATGAACATACCTTTGAGAAACTAGAAGAAAATGTGTTGAGAACCTAAAGGCTAGAAATGGAGAAGGCAAGAATCCAAGCAAAAAATGATGACCTTAAGGACCAACTCATGAAGCTCAATAAACAAATGGAAGAACAGAGCAAGAAAGCAAAGGCACAAATGGAAGTAAAAGATGTGGAAATAGTGCTACTTAATGAGAGAATTGCAATGTCAGTTGAATCAAATTTCTACCTTGACAGTCAAGAAGAACAAATCGTAGTTGAAGTTGAAGCCACTACTCCCAAAAAATCGCGTCTTGTGATCTCAATGATAAAAAGGGTGAAAAATAAAGAAACAAGAAAAGAGCACAAAGATCCAGATTTTTGGTACATAACAAAAAAACAACCAAAGTAGAACAAGATAATTAATGAAGTAGAACCAATGGTTGAAGAAAGTGCAAAGACCACAAAAGAAGAGGAGACACAACATCAACATCCAACAAAAGAAATTGACACTTCCTATCCAGTGTTTCACAAATTGCCAAAGAAATCAAGGATGAAACTCACTAGTCTTTGGGCAACAAAAACCAACAGGTAAGAACATGATTCGGTCCTAAAATTTCCAAATTTGGAATCTAAATTTTAGTATATAGTCATGTATTTATCAATGTATAACATTTGTTTACTTCATTCATTAATAAATTTTGATATACAGTGATAAAATTTGCTACATAGTGATAAATTTTACTTAATTTGTTTGGTTGAGTGATATATTTTGCTAATCTTCATGGTGTCTTATCTATGGTATGAAATTATTTAGGCTTTTGTGTTTATGTTGCATACTTTATTTCATTGTTGGGATTTGATATATCAAGTAAAATTTGATACTCAATTTGTCCCCCTAACCTTTCTTTCATTAATTGAGCGATAAATTTTGGTATACAGTGATAAATTTTGTTTTCACATTTGTAGTTATCCAATCTTACAAGTAAAGGAAGTAGGTAGCTATTTGTACTTGGATGATATTGACAAAATAGTCAAATGTGAAGAACTTTCTGGAAATGTAAAATCAAATCCCTATTTGTGCATATATTAATTGTAATACCAAATAATAATTCTCTCATTATCCTTCTTTGCTTTTGTTTTTAAAACAGGCAATAAATGCCTACAAGGAAATTTTAATGACAGAAGAACAACTGAAACCAAAGTTCAGCCTGAGCTCGCAAGCAGGAACAACATATATATTTACTACATCATGCCATGCAAGTAATATATATATATATATCATTACGATATCATCCATTCCCCTTGTCTATATCAAGTGCATAAGTTCTCATTCATCCAATGTTATAGTGATAAAATTACCATTAATAAATTACATTATAATCAAAACTAATATATTTGCAAAACACAGTATTATTTTTGAGAAGATAGAAGACGATATGCTCAAAATGGAAAGGTTACAAACGAAAAGGGACATTCTTCAAACTACAAATGATAACCTGTAGTAGCAACTCAAGAAAGCTGAACAAAGAAATGCAAGATCAACATAAAACTACAAAAAATCAAATGCAAAGGAAAGATGAAGAAATGAAGATACTCCATAAGAGAATTGCAACCTTGGCTGAGGCAAACAAGTACTTAGAAGAACAACACACACAAGAGCAGCCTACAATGAAGAAATTGAAAACTTCAAACGAAATTTTCAACATTCTACCAAAAAAATCAAGGCAAAATCTCATTGCACATTGGGCAAATACAAAGAAAAAGTAACAATCTTCTCTCTTGACTCTTGTATTTCACTTTTGCCAACTATTTATCATTAACTCATATTGAATTTATAAGTATCAAATATTCCAAAAATATTAATAAATTTATTATTCCAACACTAATAACCCTTTCTTCAGGGATGAGCCAGTGTGGCAAGGAGCTAACCATGCAACCTATGTCTACTTAAATGACATTAACAAAATATTGAAGGGTGAAGATTTGGCAGGCATTGTAAGTTGAATTTGTAACTTTAATAACATTTTAGTGTTTCATTTATATTAATTCCTTGTTTTGTTTTTTGTTTTCAACACAGGTAATAAACGCATATGCAGAACACTTGCTTGCACAAAAACAAGAAACAACATCATTCATATTCATTTCAAGTTGCCATGTAAGTAACTAGTTAGCTTAACTGAGGAACAATACTTGTTTTGTTTTTTATTAGTGTATAACCTCTGTTTGCTTAACTGAGTAACTAGATTCAAACATATGACACTACCTTCCCTCTTCAATTGGCCCTGTTTCCTAATTCAAATCTTGACATGTGAAACAAAAAGTCAAGAAAACCAAACTAGAATTTCTGACTTAGATTTTGTAATCAGTGGTGTATATTTTGACCTTGTCATTGTGGCGCCACAGTATAAGTACATCCCAGTCTTTGATTACAAATTCTGGGCACTTTTTTTGGGTTTTCGAAACTACTGCATATGATATTGGGAACTTTAACAAATATTGAGACGTGTTGAAATATTCTTTATTTTGAGAATATTGAGATATGTTGAAATTGAAATAGCTGGATTATATGCTATGATGTTGCAGGACATAGTTCACTTTCATTTTGTTAGTGGTGAAGCCTCATAGAGCTCTTGTTTGATGTAATTTATTAAGTAATGGACATCTTTCATTACAACTATGGAATGGAGAGAATCATGATATATATATATATTAGTAGATGTGCGCACTTACATGAGTGTACTTGAAATAAGCAGTATGGATGTATAGCCTATTACAGATCATCTATGAATATTTACAGAATGAAAGAGAAGAATAGTATAGATATATTAGGGGATATAAAGATCCTTTAGGCATGAAGGAGAAAAAAAGGCCTCAAGACCCCAATAGATGTGTTCCCTTTATATGTAGTATAGATGAATTTGGCAATGCAGTGATAAATTTTGATATGGATTGATAAAATTTTGATCACAATAACAAAAAGTTTCATACTCTCCACCTATTTAATTTGAAAATGTTTAAAGTTAAATTAACATTATTTTTTTATTTATATTTGTTAGCACTTGTTGACAACAAAAGATGAGAAAGTAAGAAAGAGAATGTTGAACAAATTGATGCCTGAAGCCAAGAAAGTAAGATACATTCTCTTCCCAATCCACCAAAATTTTCATTAGACAATACTTGTCCTTGACATTGAAGAAGGTTCATGGAAATTCTACAATTCCATGAGACCAAAAGGAGTAATGCCTAAAGATCCACACTTCAATGCTGCAAATGAAGTGGTAAAAATGTTTTTACTATCAAACTTACCATTAATCCAATACATCAATCCTGATCCATGCTCAATTATACATCAAAAATTTATACAGTAATATATTTATCATTCTTTAAATCCATGGTTTCTCATTAATTATTTCAACTGACTTTCTAATAGAACAATTATACAAATATATATGCTGTAGAGAAAGATTATTGACAAGTACATAAAGGATGAGAAGCCAACTCTCATCGACACTGATAAATTTCAACAGAAGATAGAAAGCGTCATCAACAGCCCACAACAAGAAGACACGTTGTAAGTTTATCAATAACAAAACACTGTTATAAAAAAAAATATAAAAAAAAAACAACGAAACCAAATTATAATATTTTGTTTTCAAAATGTTTTTGCAGGTTTGATTGTAGAATCATTGTTTGCTATATCATGAGGCAATATGTTTCCAAAAACAACATTGAAAAATCTAGAAACCCTCTAGATGTTGATTTGTGATTATGTAACAATTTTAAACAGAATATAACAATCCCAATCAAACAATCAAGAGAAAGAGACACAATGATTTTTACGTGGAAAAACCACAATTGGACACCTCCAACTGTGATAAAAAAACCACGGGCAATTGCCACAAGACAATCCACTAAGAAGAATTAAAGGAATTACACAGGTATACTCTCAATTATCTAGCGAATCCACAACGCCTAATTGAACCAACCTCTATGTGCCTTTTCCAACCCCATCTTCACCACGGAATTGTCTTTCTGATGAGCCACTCCGGATTCCACCAAAGCTTCAGGCTCGAATTCCTCAGAATCCACAATTGAAGAACAACTCTCTCTTTTGTGTATAACAAACAAACCTTTGATGTACTCTCTTTAAATCATGAGTTGAATACTCAATAAAAACATCAAAGAAAACTTAACAAAATATCTCCAGATATAACCCTTAAGAACCAAAAAGAAGATCTGGAGAGATTCAATGAATGAATCAATGAATAGTCTAGATTTGGGAGAAACCCAACTATTTATAGATAACCAAAACAATCCTAGTTGGGAAAGAAAACCAACTTTTTGTAGAAAACCAACTTCTTGCAAAACTCCAAAGCAATCCTGTTTTTGAAGGAAACCAACTTCTTAAAGAACTCTTGTTACAACCTTGGTTTTGATCCATGGAATTTGACAACAAAAAGTCCTAACAATCTCCCCCTTTGTCAAATCCTGGATAAAACCAATCTAAAACAAATTCCCTAACAAAATCTCTCAAGCAGCACCACCAACTATGAACCAACACTCAAATCCATGCTCTTGAACAATTATCCTGAAATAAAATAACCACACACAAGCCAACCAAAATATGTGGAACTGGATAAAATAACAAAATATAAATCAATCCATAAACAAAATACTAACAATCCAACTGTACCAAAGAAGGATATAAGCAAAAGTAAAAACATTGTACCATCAACCAAACTACTGTACCATCAATATACATCAAACATTGGTAATAATGAACCAAACTCCACCTCATTAAAAACAACCACAAACACTGAAAACAGTGAACAAATAATATGGTGAAGCAAGCAAGGAATTTCAGATTTGTACCATAAAACACACAAGACTATCCAAGAAGCACAATTACTTGAAAACACAATGTGCACAGTCTGTAGAAGATTCCTCATGAAAGAAAGTGATGCATTATGTGAAAAGCATAGATCCCATGAGAAAAGTGTGTGTATGACTCTTGGAGTTCGACAAACACTAGATTCAAATCCTAGTAGTGATATGAAAGCTGAACCTCCGACAAGAGAATCTCAGCACAACTGAGGAAAGTCAAACCACTAGGAATCAAGGGGTATTTGGTGAGTAAAGGCGAAGGCTCCCCCTCAATGAATGAATCCTTTAATTTTTTTTTTCCTTTTTTTTTCACATCTTTTTTTTTCTTTTGCATATTTTTTCTTCTTTTTCTTTTCCTTTTGCACACTCATTGGCGGCTGACACGCTCAAGAGTATGGAAACCGAACCAGAGAAGCATGGATATAATAAGGATAGCCTGGTTGGTGACTCTAAGGTAGCATTTTCCTCATGCCTGGACTACAAAGAATAGAGGGGAAAGCCATGGAGATGCAAAAAGATGGAAGGTGGTTAAGAGACTCAACATCACCCATGATATGCTAGTATAGATCAATTCCTCTAGAAAAGCAAAAGATACAATGTCAGAAGTCCATAAAAAATAATCACTAAGGCGGAAGACTCCTATATTTGCTAATCCAAGAGTGTGTACAGAATGAGACACACTAATCAAAAAACACACACTCCAAAATGAGTAATGACCACAGAAAGCACACATATATTAACATGTAATGGTTATTCTCATCAATTCCAATATGCACCAAGAACATCTCACAAATTTCAAGCTTGCAAAACCATACTAAGAAAATCTTTTTGGGTTTTTATTTTTTTAAAACAAAGTAAGACAAAAAACGAACATGCACACAAATCAAACAAGATCTCGTTCTAAAAGAATTTTTTTTTAAAAAAAAATAGAACGACCCGCTCTGATACCAATTGAAAAATCTAGAAACCCTCTAGATGTTGATTTGTGATTATGTAACAATTTTAAACAGAATATAACAATCCCAATCAAACAATCAAGAGAAAGAGACACAATGATTTTTACGTGGAAAAACCACAATTGGACACCTCCAACTGTGATAAAAAAACCACGGGCAATTGCCACAAAACAATCCACTAAGAAGAATTAAAGGAATTACACAGGTATACTCTCAATTATCTAGCGAATCCACAACGCCTAATTGAACCAACCTCTATGTGCCTCTTCCAACCCTATCTTCACCACGGAATTGTCTTTCTGATGAGCCACTCCGAATTCCACCAAAGCTTCGGGCTCGAATTCTTCAGAATCCACAACTGAAGAACAACTCTCTCTTTTGTGTATAACAAACAAACCTTTGATGTACTCTCTTTAAACCATGAGTTGAATACTCAATAAAAACATCAAAGAAAACTTAACAAAATATCTCTAGATATAACCCTTAAGAACCAAAAAGAAGATCTGGAGAGATTCAATGAATGAATCAATGAATAGTCTAGATTTGGGAGAAACCCAACTATTTATAGAAAACCAAAACAATCCTAGTTGGGAAAGAAAACCAACTTCTTGTAGAAAACCAACTTCTTGCAGAACTCCAAAGTAATCCTGTTTTTGAAGGAAACCAACTTCTTAAAGAACTCTTGTTACAACCTTGGTTTTGATCCATGGAATTTGACAACAAAAAGTCCTAACAAACATAATGCCTACTTTTTCCAAGGAAGAATGAAATTAATTGAGAGCTGATATGTTAACTATCTTCTTGACTAACCAACAAGCTACTCAACAATAAATAATTGATGAAAACATTGATGACTTGCCTCCGCAATAATCAACAGATCTAGAAGAGAAGAAAACAAAAGGAAACATTGATTCATTTGGTTGTTAGAATGTCAATACTTCATACATTTTGCTTGTTTAGCTGTTATAGGGTTACCTGTATTTTGATGATTTTAGTTCTTACTTTGCTTCAATGAATATTACAATGCTTAGTTGTTACAATGTCAAAGTTATGGACAATGCTTGGTTGTTACAATATCAAATTTGATTCAATGAAACATTCAGTCTTTTTTAGCCATATTGTTGCCAGATCTGGCTTTCGATATCAATCTTGTTATGCAAATTTCATTCAAAATATTGATTCTAATCTGATTATTTGATAAATTTATTTTTTATAGTGTTTTGTTTACACTGATAAATTTATCATTGTTTCAACAAATTTATCACTATAAACACTAATAAATTTACCACTGTTCAAACAAAAAAACCAGTAACTCTCTCTCTCTCTCTCTCTCTCACACACACACACACACAAATTCTTTTTTCCCAATTTAAGTAAACAAAACACTATAAAAAATAATAAAAAATTTATTTAAATTGACAATCAAAACACAAACATTATTACATTGTCCAAATTGGAATTTAAAATACTATTACAATTTGTAGATATTCCCAAGTTTGAGAATGAATATAAGAACATGCCATCCTTGGTGATTTCTAAATAATCAAAACCATTTGATATTTTAGTTAAACAACTCAAACATCCAAAGCTTGCTTCTGAGTGACCACAAAATAGTATGCAGACTGAGAACTTGTTGCTAAACTAGATAAACATGGTAGTTGATCTAATTTTTTTTTTCTTTGCAAAGCAGTTAACACAATAGATATGCAATTATGTATTCTAGAGATTTGATCTACAACTTTGTATTGTGGAAATTTTTCCTGAGAATTTTAGATAACTCCAGAAAAAAATTGCTTCCTATAAGTAAGTAATATACAAAGATCTAGTCCTTTGAATGCTGAAAGACTTATGGGAAAAATCGTGTTCAAACTTTGAATCTCAAATCTACTGCATTTGGAATCTCATAAAAGACATTTACTAGTGAAAATCACTTAGAAATAGCAAAAGAGAAAAAAAGGATATATGTGTACATATATATATTCATTTTCTTTCTTCTCCTTTTATCAGCAATCAACCCAAGAGTAAATAAGGTACAGTGTGAAGAGAAAGAAACTAGAAAGAGGTCTAGCATATGTCATTGTAAATTCAGTGCACAAATTATTTGTGTTTCTGGGGAATCCATTATTTAACAAGCAAGGCTGTATTTTTGTTTGAATTAATCAAGGCACAGAAAAACTAAAAACATGTATAACTAGTGACATCAATTGATTTTTATTGAGTTTAAGCCAGTGATAAATTTATCATTGTAAAAAAGAACATTTTCTTAGATATAACAGTGATAAATTTATCAACCATTGACATAAATGTAATAAACCATCAACTCTTCCCATACAATCAGTGATAAATTTATCATTCTTGAAAATAACAAAATTCAGGAACCCCATTAATGCTTAATTGATTCCTTCAGACAACAGTAAATTTATTATTCTTACAAAAAATAGTCCACCAACTTGTCCAAACCAACTAGTGATAAATTTATCACTGTATAAAACACAAAAAACAACAACTATATTTAATCCAAATCAAATAATATAAATCTATGAAACTTAATCCCGTAAAAATATCAGCAAAAAATATAATTTATGTTCAACAAATTCCTCAATCATTCAATGCAACTACCGAAATGATATATCTTTCCAAAAATACTGAATCATTCAATGCAAGTAACACCTCTGAACTCTCAACAAAGTAATTTAATTAAAATCAATACAACTAAAGCAAAGCTTCTTTACATGTCTTTCGATTATGAGTTCCCATGTTTCCACACCTACTGCACCTAATTCTCTTGATTTCACCCTTAGAAGGTATTCTCTATGTTCTTGGACGTCCAGCTAGTCTCTTACAAAGAGGAGGTAAAACAACGTCATCATCAACAACTACATTTGGCTTCCACATACTAGGAATTGGATAGATAGAATGTGAAGAAGAATCACAATAACTACTAACATGGTAGTAATCATCAAGAAAACAATTCAAATCATTCCCACTCCTCTTTATAGCACAAAAACCATGCTTGCAAGGAAAAGAATCAATTTCCCACAGTCGACAAGAACAAGAACGTTTCCCAATATCAACAATAACTAAATGATCCAATTGGATTTTATAAATGTTATCACTACATTTCTTAACTATACATACTTTTGTATCATTAAAAGCTTCTTCCAAATTTTTCTCTACAAAATGACAAACAATACGATTCCACTTATTCCCAACTTCTCTCCTTTTTGATAATTGCTCCATTAGTTTCACCCATATAGCATCAACAAGATTAGTTGAAAACAAATGGCGTTCATCCCTAATCCGTGAATTAAAAGATTCCGTAGCATTTGTGTACATTTCACCATACCTCTTGCCTTGAAAATAAGCGTTACACCAACACTAATTAGGCAAATTCTCAAGAAACTTCTCAACACTACGACCACAACGACCCTTAAATTCTTCAAATAGCACATTAAACAACTCAATAGTAGAAGCATATGCACATCTACTAAAAAGAGTAAGCAAATACTCTTTAGATTCACGACTCTTCACTAGCAAATAAGTCTTCAAGTTCATCTTCGAATGCATTAGACAAAAAGAATAAGAAGAAGACGGAAAGATCTTAGCTAAAGCTTTCAGCAAACCTCCATGCCGATCGGTAACAAATGCAATATCCTTCCCTGGAGTCAAAATAACTAATAACTTTGACAAGAACTAATGCCAACTGTCATAACTTTCACTATCAACAATGAAAAAACACAACGGATATAAACCTACAAACAAAATATATACACGTTATAAATAACAAACAAAAAAAATTACAAAAAGAAAATCAAAACGCAAAGTATATGTGTAGACACCCCATTTTTGACCGTCCTCAAGACGTGGACGTCACCGTTGGAACACTCGGTGATTACCCATGATTGTGTTCGTTTTGAGTTCCCGGAGGTCCTGACTGCGCGTCGTGCCTCAGGATCTCTCAACCAGCTTGTTCTGTGCTTGGTTTTGCACCAAGGACTTGTGTGTTTTGTACCTGAGGGTAGGGGGGTGGCTTGTTAGCTCCCCCTGAAACCCACCGGCTGCCCTCACACCCCACCGGCAGTCCTCTGAGGCCACCGACAATGTTTTGTCAACATTAAATGCCGGTCGACACTATATGTTGACGACCGGCACCTTTTAGTGCCGATGACTTTTTTTGGTGGCCGGCGTACACCCTTTACACCCCTGAGGCCTGGTGCATGCCAGCTGTGCCAGCTGGAATGCACCATCACATTCCCCCGTGCACAAGTGTGACCATTTTGCACCCTTTGCACCCTTGAACCCTCTAAGCTTCTAGAAGCTTGACCCTTTGGCCAAAGCTTCTTGGAGAAGCTTGGCCAGCTGTATTGGCTTCTCCAAGAAGCCAAGACTCCCTTGAACCTCTTGACTCTTTTCCTTTGCTTAGCCACTAAGCTTCTTGGCCTATATAAGCACCATTCCTCTCCCTTTGAGAGAGGTTAGCCATTTTCAACACAAAACTAGAGTTTCTATATCTATATATCTGTGTTATACTCTCTCTCTCTCTCTCTCTATATCTCACTCTCTCTCATCCTTTTGTGTGGTTTTTAAGCCTAAATAGTGTGTTTTTACCTCACTTTTGCACTAATACACACACCATTACACCTTATTTCGAGATTGAGTGACTTGGAGGGTTGTTTGTTGAGATTTTGGACTGGTTTTGATCAATAGAAGAGGGCTGCACAACCTGTTCTTCAAGGGTTCTTCAAGGGTGAGCAACTTACTTTAGATTCCCCATTTTTGCAACAAGTTTTTACCTATCTTGCTTTGTGTATAACTGAAAAAAGTCTTAGATTTTCTTGATTTTGAACTTTCATTAAGGTCATTTTATGGTTTGAATGCAAACTCACCCTCTTAGGCCTTGACTTGGCCTATTTGGTGTCCTGGTTTTGAGACTTGTTTGCTTAGTTGTTTTGATCTTCTCACCACTGAAAACCAGTGAGTTTTTAGTAGTAAGGAAGTTGGTTTGAAGTCTTGTATAGGGGAGGGACACCCCTCTCCCCTTTGTCCCTCTTTGCCTTTGTCTTTGGCTTAAAAGGGAACATGCATGTTTGCTTGTTTTTGGCACCATTTCAGAACTTTTTTGGGTGTTTTGGATCATATGTTATCTCTGTCTAATGGTGGTTTTGTGGTCCTTAGCATGCTTTGTACACTTGCTTGGTAGTCCTCCATTTTGCCTAGAAATGTACCATGTGTTTAGCCTTGTATATCCTCATGTTTTGGCTTGACTTATTAAAGCTTTTGGCCATGATTTGTCTTGTTTTAGGTCTGTTGGCCACTGGTTTTACCATTTTTGGCATGCTCAATGTAGTTGTTTTGCATTGTTGCTTGTAAGCCTTGAGGATGTGATCCATGTATTTGCATTAGTTAGGCTATTTAAGTGATTTGGAATCATTCAATATGTTATTTCAGTCCCTATACCATGTTTATATGTCCCCATTTGTCATGCTTTTCATGCTTTGAAATATTGGTCTTTTATGCCTAGGAATAGGCATCATGTATGCTTGCATGTTTAAGGCATTTTGGGGTTGCCATTAGGGGGGGTCTTGAGTATATTTTTGCATGCTGAAAATCTGTTTTTTTTCGGTTGCTTGATTCATGCCATGATTGGTCTTGGTAGTGGTGAAAGGGTGCCCCCTTTTGTGCCTTAATCTTAGGCCATTTGACTTGCATATTAGCATAGATAATTGGTCACCATTTTGGGCATGTTTTGCCACTGTTTTGGGGAGATTTGAGGTCTGCCCCATCATGGTTAAGTCCACCATTGCATGCTTGCATCATGTTTGTTGCATGCTTGAGTAATGAGGTCTTGTCACATGCTAACTCTATTGCATAATTGGCCCATGTCCGCATCATATTAGCATCTTGTGTGCCCTAGCATTTTGCTTGCCATAATATGTTGCATTGCATTTGGTATGTTTTGCATTTCATCTCATATTGCATCATTTGAGCCGTGTTGCATACATGCATTCCATGGCTTAGTTTGGGGTGTCAAACCAAGTGTGAGAAATGAGGGGTGTTTGTACTTCAAGTGACAAAACACACCTCAATTCTCATGTCACTAAGGCCCTTGATCTACACATGATAGGGTCTTAGTTCTCATCTTTGTGTTGCATGCATCCCATTAAAATGCAACCTTGGTCTTTTAGGCCATCATGCACCAAGATGCGTAATTGATGGCCCAAAAACCAAGGGTCATGCTTCCTTGAGTTTCATGCATGATAGGAAGCATTGGCCATGCTTACATATGCTCAAAATCCTATACCATGCACTGTCTGTCTGCTGTTGTTGTCAAACTGTCCTCTGCAGGAATTTTCTGCCGACCGGCAGTATTGAGTGCCGACCGGTACTATATAGGTGGCCGATAACCTCTTTATCAGCCGATGGAAATTCTAGTTGGCCGGTGGGCATTTCCTCCAGCCGGTGGTGTACAACAGCATGCAAGGAAGGTATTCTGGGGCTTTGGCAATTTTTGGAGAGACAGGGCAACAAGAACAGAGGCAACAGTACTATGGTGCGGGTTTTCCGGGCAAGTCGGATTCGAGCATGCATCATTCGCGCGTCCCGAGGCGGGGCTGCGGCCTCTTCTATTCTGCATTTAATTTATTAATTAAATTAGAAATTTTGTAACAATTTATTTTCTATTCGGACTGTATTATTTTGGACTGTATATTCTTTCAGTCCCTCAGTGTGAGGGCGCACTTGTAATAAGTGTGCGTGGGTGTGTGTATGTCTTCCAACCCCACGTCTTTCTTCCCTTTTATTTACCTACTTACGATGGTAGATTAGAGCACGTTTATTTTAGCATACCTTATGCAATGCATGCGTGCATCCTTGCATTTGATTAACATGCATCGGGCTCGGTACATCACGCTAACTGCATTGTATTTCAAATTCCAAATCGAATACGTGCTATTTGTAGCATTCCATATGCCATGCTTAGGACAGTCGAGCCTGTTTAGATTACACCATTGCTTGTGTTGCATTAGCCACTTAACATGAACTAGGATCATGCATATGATTACTAACTAGTTTTTGTTTTGGGTTGGAGTACTAGGTAAGCTTTTATGCTTTAGCATATCACATGCGTGTGAGTGTTGCCATAATAGCATTATTACCATGAGGCTAGCTGCTTATGTGATATAATTGCTTGAATGCTTGTGGATGGAGGTCGAATTGCTTAAATTGGGATAATGCATTAAAACTTTGAGTTTTAAGCCCACTAGATAGTGGCAAAACTGTCTTTTCTAAAAGCCCACTCGAGGGTGGCAAAACTGGCATTTTAGCCTACTTGCGAGTAGCGAACCATTTTCAAAAACAAATGTGCAATGTTTTGTTCCAATTTAGGCAATTTGGTCTATACTTGTTTGCTGTGCGCATAACATAGTAATTCTAGGCTAATAACCGGAATAAGAACATGTAAAGTTTTCAAAATCGGATATCATAGTTAGTAGAGGCCGGTCTTCGAACCGGGCGAAAGGGAGTGCTCATAGCTGACCTTCCCCGATCGTACCCAAGCTCCCGACCCAAGACAACTTTGGCGATGACGGACACGTGGCCTTTGGCACCGAGTTAGGGTTTCCTAAATTCCCCCATTAAAAAATATTTAGGTGGCGACTCTGTATCTGGCAAAGCAGTTCATGTTTGGCACTTCTTTCAAAAAAATCTGTTTTTCTCAAAACGATTTGCCAGAGTTGGACTCTTTGGTTCAGATTTAGAACCGCAACACAAAAAGGGAGTCCGAACTGTAGAGTGAAGCCCACGGGCGCGTCTACAATATGACATATAGCACCAGCCATAGATAAATTTATCACTATATAACTACAAAAATTCAATAGCAGCATATAACATATAGAATCAATGAATAATAAATTTATCACTGTATAAATATAAAAATTTAACAGGAGTATATAGCATACGAAAGTATACAGCATAAATTTATCACTAATAGATTGACCATACTCAATAATCAACCCTCTCCAGTAACAAAAATGATAAAATTATCACTGTTTTAATAATAATAACAAATAGACAAAGAATATACCTTGGTTACCGTCTTTTGCCGTAGCAGCCAATAAACAACCTTTGTGTCTTCCTTTCAAGAAAGTTCCATCAAGCATCAACACAGGTCGATAATACTTGAAACCATGAATACATACCTCAAAAGCGAAAAACAAGTATTTGAAATGTCTTCCTTTACTATCAACATCAAATTCCATATCAAAAACACTCCCCGAATTACAATCATTAGCAGCATCAACATACCAACGAAGATCGTCAAATGATGATGAATAGTCACCAAAAACAATACCTTTTTCTTTTTTAACACCCATCCAAGCATGCTGATAAGAAACTTCTATTCAATAATAGTCCTTGAAATCACAAACCACCTCACTAACCGCTGTCAAAGCCTTATTATGAATATCACTTGAAATTAGCCCACCAATCATACTCGAAGTCATCCTAGCATGTTTAATTGTATGAAAAGAAGATCCACAAGTATGAACATCATCAAATTGTTTAATAACAAAAACTTTGCTATAATTTTTCACTCTGGCATGCACGCTCCATAAACATCCCAAATCAGCCCTTCTCTTATAATGAACAGTGACACGATCCTTATCATTCTTAACAAAATCAAAATCGAAATTGGAATGAATAGAATACTTTGACAACGCATCTAAAAATTCAATAACTCCTTGAGCAAACCTTTGTCCCACTCCTTTCATACAATTAACCCAACCATCGGAGAGCAAAGGTATCCGTTGATTTGAATAAAATGAAGGCAAAAAATCAGTTTCACAAACAACACTACTACTACTACTACTACTACTACTACTACTACTACTACTAGTTTCACCATCACAAATCATTTAACCTTCACCCAAAGAACAACACTTAACAAAAACATCAATACGATGAATATCACAAGAAAGTACGAGTCCAACCATAGCCTCCAAATCCTCTTCACTTTGTAGACCACAACAAGAATGTCTAGGCATTGAATATGATATATTCAAAGAACTACCAACTAACTCACTCCACTTTGCACATAATTTATATACTAAATCCTTGAAATGAAATCCATCATTATACTTGATAACTAATGTCACACCTCTAAACTTGCACATAAGAAATAAACAATTCTCCATCACTATAAATCCAGCAACAAACAACAATTATATTTCAGTAAATAACTCAAACACCCTAAAACAAAATCTAATACAGTGATAAAATTATCAGTCAACTCAAACACATCCAAAAACCAACACTGATAACTTTAACAGTTAACACTACCAAATACCAACAGCATGAACAGTGAATAAGGCTTACACTTATTAGACATGGTAACTCGATTTGAATCTTACCATTACATTATGCAACTTTTTCATCTCCTATTCCCATACTCACTGATAAATTTATCACTGTTAAAAAAGTTAATCCAACAACACCCCCAAAATACTCAGTGATAAAATTATCACTGTATAAAATAACAAACCAGCACCTGTGTTTAATAAAAATAATTTCGTAACCAAAAAAAAAATATTCTAAAATTCTTTACATATACATATCTCAAAGCTTTCAATATTATGATCAAAATACAAATTCAATCGCAGCAGAAACAATAGAACAACAACAATATCACAACAAAATCAAAATCAAAATCACTAACTCAAACTAAAAAAAACCAAAACATCGAAATTGAAATCAAAATCAAACATACCAGTCGAGCTACCTCCACAACATTGCAAATCAGAAAATGTAACTATACACCAAACGTGAAATTGCAAAATAGGAAGATTCAGTAAGCGCGCAATCACAAATCACGAAGATACACCAAGCGCAAAATGACAAATCACAAAGCTCCACAATAATGCATTAGCAAATCGTGAAGTTCTACAGAAATTCAAATCACAAACCCATACTCACAACACAATATTTTGATGGAAAATCCAAACAGAAACGCACCAAAACAAGGGAGGGGTAAAACGGTACAGAAAAAAAAAAGGCTCAGGACTTGTTGGTGCACAAGAGCAAAACTCAAGACTAAGAGGGGAATAAAGATAAAATGTAGGACTGACCAGTAAAAAACCCAAATATTTATAAGTGTGATTTGGCCCAATTGAAATTAAAACATATACAAACAAGTGTTGTTTTGGCCCAGTTTTTAATATTTTTTAACATTTGTAATGATTTCTTCTTTTTTTTAATATATGAAAGTAAATTTTAATGATTATATTAGTGCAAGTAAACTTAAATAAAAAAACTTATTAATACTTAACATTTCGTACATAAATTTTTTATTAAAATATATATATATATAAGAGGGCTCTATTTTCATAATTCTCCATAGGCTTCATAAATTTTAAGGCCAACCTGCATATAAAAGTTATACAAAAGTAGCCTCTACATACAGAAGCTTTCTTAAGCCGCAAGGCGAGCAGCATGTACCTCCTTTCTGGGCACTTTGACAATACATGCATAATCAAAACCATTTCACGTAATTTTAATATCAGCTAGTATATGCTCTAACTCCCAATCCGTACTATGATCTTCCTTGAGCTGCCTGATGAGTTCCTGACTATCCGTTAGCACCTTGATTACTTTTACATTGCTAAGAGAGCACCATTTTAATGCTTCCAACCATGCTTGACCTTCCGCAACTGTTGTTGAGGATGCACAAAAAAGAAAAAGAAAAAGAAAAAAAAGAGCTCTGTCGCTTTACAAGCTGTTGCCTGTGAATGTCCACACCAACATACTCTGCTCCTGCTCAGAATGTTTGCTTTTGCCAAGCTCCATTAACAAGTAATCTATCAAAGTACATAGCAGGACACCAAGACACATTATTAGTAATAACAAAAGAGTGAGATTGTAATAGTTATGATTTTTTTTTTCCAAAAAAAAAAATATTAATAAAAGAAAGAAAGAAAAAGAAAAAAAGAAAAAGAGTAATGTAATGGCACCAATTTTTTTACAAAATTCATTAAGTAAGTTGGTTTGCAAGCACAGTATAGCTATCAAGACATTGAAATATCGACTAACAGTCTCTCCAAACTTATAGAAATTGAATTTAACATTTCGTATTTTCAAGTGTTGTGCCAAGATGAAAAGGAAGAAGGCCACTTTCTCTTCTAAAGTGACATGTTTCGAATTCCCTAAACCGCCTATTGTATGAACAATAATGCACAACGTCATAAAAGAATGCCAATCCCTATGGAATTGTTCAATGCATATTATGTATCTTTCTCTCACTAAATGGTTAATACAGTCCATTTGTTGTTGCAATCAATTGGGCCCCCTAATCAGATTATGGGGATACTTAGATAAATACCTCTTCAAGACAACCTGACAACAAAAATTACGACGCATAAGGCATGTAGTTTTTGCATTACAGCTTGCAAGACTACGTATAATTCAAACTCATTGTTATTCTCATCGTCAAAATCTTTGATATTTTGATCCATCTATGTGCAAGAAACCATTTAGAATTACAAATAAATTTAAACAAAAGAGGGAAAACATTATAGAAAATCATAAAGGATTATAGTAAACATGCATATAAAATAAACATGATGTTCAAACTACCAAATATTGTCTTTCTGTTTTCATTTAGAAACTGTTGCAAAAATTCATTTAGAAACTATTCCAAAAAATTTATCTCTTCACAAAATTAAAAGTTTTCTCTTTTCATTTAGTTATTTATAGCAGAAATAACACGAAGAGGCCTTAAAACAATTTCAATAGCAAAGAAACAATCAGTCGCTGCTAAAAAAAAAAAAAGAGCAGATCAGAGATCTTTCTTTCTTTAAACCAAAAGTAGAACAAAAAAAAAAAAAAAAGGATTGTAACAATTTTAAACAATATAATAGTTATTTCTTTCCCTCTACCTTGTTAAACCAACTGTGCAACAGAGCATAGATCCAAGGTACATTAAAAAATAAAATAAAAAAATAAAAGAGCAATAAAAAGAAGATGTAAATAAAAAATTAAAAAAAAATAAATAATGAAAAAACACAACAATGAGTGTAGAACCAAGTGTGGAACCTTTTTAAACCAAGTGTGGAACAAAGCATCCCATGCCCACCAGAACATCGATGTAAATTAAAAAATAAATAAATAAATAAATAATACAAAAAAAATCAAAACAAGTAAAAATAATCCCTCATATCGGAATGAAAAAAATAAATAACTAAATCAGAGAGAAAGATAAACAATATCATACAAGAAAATCTCTAAATCCTTCATATCAAAATAAAAAATAAATAGAAAACAAAATCAAAGATGTAGATTAAGTCTCAAATTTTAGTAGAGGTCAGAGATCCGAGATCTAAACAATGAATGTGTGAAGGTTCAACAGAAGAACACAACAATCGCCTTTAATGTTCTACTTTTGTAAGAGCATAAAAAACGTATGTGAAAAAGAATGAGAAAAAAGATGTTAAATAGTAGAGGGTTAAAAATGTACTTTTATTATCTAATCCATAGAAAGAATTATTCTATGTTTTGTAGGGGTGTAAATTTGGCCCGTCCTGGCACACTATCGGGACGTGCGGGCCCCCACCAAAATTTGGGTCGGTTTGGGCTGGCTCACGGCCAAAAAATTAGGCCCAGGCCCAACAAGAATTTGGGCCTCAAGCAGGGTGGCGAACCTAGGCCTGGGCTCAGGCTCGGGGCGAGGTAGGGCTGGGCCTAAACATTTTTTCATTTTTTTCTATTTTTTTCACCAAAATTTTATTTTTTCCCACCAAAAATAACACTGGGCTTCAGGTCGCCTAGGCCTCGGGCTGGGCCTTGAGTGGGCTAATAGGTCAGGCTTTAGGTCAGGCCTAGCAAGGCCGAGCTTACGGCCTAATTTGGGCAGGGCTGGGCTTCAAAATAGACGGCTCAAGCCTAGGCCCAGGGTCTTAGGCTTAGCTCGAGCCGGGGCCTAGCTAGGCCGAACCACATAGGGCCACGGGCAGACTTCAGGTAGGGCGCAGGCTGGTGGGCCAAATTTACATCCCAAGTGTTTTATGTCCCACACCCTCCAAGACAGAATAATTGTAATGCCCCTAAAATAATATAATAAATTCAACTCATAAGCGGAAGTTAGTATAATAAAATTGGTATGCTTTCATTCATCGGAGTTCGTATTACAAAAGATAACACATGCAATATACATTCATAAATGTTCATTCTGAATCTATAGCATGTAATACCAATTAACAATCAACAAAATAAATGCCCTACGGGCTTACATCTCTCCAAGACATTGCTTGGTTACAGCAAAAGGGAGAGTCTAACTCAATACAACTTAGCCATTGGCTATAAAAAATAAATAAAATAAAAAGGAAGCTCTTGCTCCAAGTCTCCCCAAACTGCTGTCTTGGCAGAGACATGTCTCCAGCACCTGAAAGTGGTTCCCAAGTACGGTGAGCCAAAGCCTAGTAGAAACATACTAACACAATATATAAGAATTAAAAAGATATAAGTATGATGCACATGTTTATTATCTTACGAGAAAATCTTTATAACTCTTTCCAAAACCATGTTATGCCAAACTCACATCTCAATTCATTCGTTTTGGTTCAATAGATACATCCACTGCATTTAACCCATCAACAGAGGTTACACCTCATAAGTTTCCAACAAATAAAATTATTATACAAATACATTCACTTCTATTTTCCATTTTACGAAAATTTTGTCCACGGGATTCGGCACCCATGTATACAAATGGTTTTCGGAACTTTCACCCTGGACACACAGGCCAACTTAGTTCAATGGTGTCCATCCTCTTTCTTTTCCTCAAAGCATGGAATACATCCACTTTCTCCTCCTAAATATCATACATATACAATGTATATCATTCATAATCATATTCAATGATAATGGTGAACGAATTAGTTTCAATTCGCCTAACCCACATGCAATGTCTACAACAATCATGACTATCCTCCACCGATAGCCTAAAGCAGATATTTCTAAATAGATAAACAATCTCTATAACAGATAAGTCATCAAATTTCCATAGGTGAGTGGTTAAAGAAATCCAATAACACCATTCATCTATACATTCTTGTAATTTCACATTTTCCATACTAATTTAATTATTTATACAAAACAATTATTCAAGACATTTGGGCAAAGCTCTCCATTTTCCAAATATTAATCCAAAGGCCAAAATCAACTATTTTAACACAAGATAACCTCATATCCAAACCCCATAATCATTTATATAACAGTCACATAGAAACCCCCATTTTCAAACTTGAACCCAAACCCTAGATTTGCTCAAAACATCCCCAAATCTCACAATTTTCACACAACAACCTATAATCAAGTTAAAACTCATATTAAGGTATAGAGAGTCCCTACCTCAAGTTTAGAAGATCAATGGAGTGTAGATACCCAATTTTTGATTGCCCGCAAGACTTAGACACTTGATTCGATGCACTTGATGATGAAAGTTGAATTATGAATTCGCAGTAATTAGGAATCAATCAGGCTCCCGAAATAACCTCAAGTCTTCAACATTTACTTTGTTTGAACCTGTGAGCTTTATTTTTGGTCCTTTTCTCTCCATGAGCTGAGTTTGAACCAAAAAACAGGGAAGGCCATCAAGGCTCGGCCGTGCATTGGTGATGGCCAACCGGCCTTCGATGGTATTAAATACCGTTCTAGGCGGGAGGCCGCCGGCTATGCATTTTTGAAGATATTTTCCACCTCCTGAGCTTGAATTCTATAAAAGGAAGGCTCTGGGATTGTTTTGAGGGTTGGACAAAAAATCTAGAAGAGATTTATACATATAGAGAGCCTTCCCTCCTCCTTTTTCCTTAGCAAGCAAGCTTTGAGCTAACCTAGTTGTTTATCTCCACCATACACATCATACACAACTTGGTTTTACCACCCTAGAGCCTTGGTTGATCTTGAGGAAGTATAATTCAAACTAGAGAGTGCATAGGAATCAAGTTTGAAGCTCCAAGAACAAGTTTGCTTATTGAAAGGTGTAAGCTTGTATCTTTCTCTCTTGCTTTCATTTCTATCATCTACTTCATTTTTCATGTTGTTTTGTTTGGTTTTGAACTTGTTTGAATTGTCGGAGTTGGGTTTGGAGAGTTACCGAAAGGGTTCTACACCTTTATCCACAACTCAAACCTTCTCCTTTTCACTCTTACTCTTTGGTTTTCAAAACTAATTTTTAGAGGCTTAAAAAAGGGTAAAGACCATGTTTTGAAGTTTCAAAAATGGAGGGGTTAGCCACCCCTCCTTACCTTTGTTCACTAGCTTTGATTCTCTTCTTCATTGTTAAGCTTTTAATGCGTTCTTAGCCACTATTTTTACCATTTTAGGGGCTGTTTTGTTGATCCCACAAGTTAGCCTATATAGCTTGTTGTAATGCTTTCTTTGCTTTGTTTTCATGTTAAGTGTCTCGCTCTAACCAATCAACCAACCATCTATAACTTGTATTTGAGAATGATTTCAACCGATCGAGATTGCTCAAAACATGTAAGAATGGCCAACACTTAATGGCTTAATCTCTTAAAAGATTCATTGTCAACGGTGTAACCTTTCTCCCATGTTTTAGAGAGACCTCTCGTTTGACATTATTTCTTGATTAGAGGACTTAACATCACACTTGGACAAATGGGCTAATAAATGGATATGACTAAAGCAAATAGGCTTAAAATTTGGTTCAACACACTTAAAAAAAATGGCTTGAATAACTTGAACTTAGCCGAACGTTAGGCCAAGCTTCTTGTGTCAAGTGCCATCATGCATCAATTCATGGTGTTTTTGATGTCCTTGAAGCGTCTCAACTTCCCTTTTTTGAGTTCATTTCATGACAAAAAGGGAGGGGTGGCCCATTTGCATTTCATTTATTGATTTTGTGCAAGATCATGTTCTAAAACATCAAGCAATCAATTGCTCATTAATGTCTTTAGAAATGATTCCATTCTTCTCTTGCGGCCTTCCTATGACAGAGAAGGGAGGAAGGGCAAATAGAGCTTGAAAAATGCTCTATCTGCCCTGTTTCACCTCAGAGCACATGAACAAAACTGTACACAAAATCAATACACGGCCGGTCCTTTGTAGGCTCGACCAGGCTTTAGTGATGCACAGCCAGCCCTTGGTGTTAAGTCAGCAATGCAATTCTGCAGAAACAGTCGCAGTGACTGAAGGTGGAACAGAGGCAATCTGGGCAGATAGAGTATCTTTCAAGTGATGTGCATACAACCTCCATCCATCTTCTTTGGTGCTTGTATCGATTGTGTTGTAATATTCCAATTAGTTGTAGCTAATTATTTGGAGTTGTAATAATTAATTAGCTTAGTTAGTTAATTATTCATTACAAGTGTTGTAACTATTTAGTTAATTAATCTGTTTTGAAATTAATTAGCTTAATTCAATTTGTAATATTTAATTAGTTTAGAATAAGTTAGTTAATTTGTTTCAATTGTTTTAAATAGTTAACTAGAATTAGTTAATTAGTTTCGTTTTGGATTAATTAGCTTAGTGTAGCTAGTTAGTGCTTATTCATTCGGACCCTCCTTCGCGAGGGTGTAATGTTGTAATAAGTGTGCGTGTGTGTATGTCTTCCAACCCCGTGTCTTTCTCCCTTTTATTTAATCACTTTCGATGGTTAGATTAGGGATCATTTTCAATTAGCATACCTTATGCTTGCGTGTTTGCATCCATTCATTTGTATTGCATGCACCGACACTCGGCGCATCATTCGAACTGCATTGCAATTTCAATATCTTATTTGAATACGTGTTTAACCGCACGTTATCAAATTGTTTCATATGCCATATTAGTAGCTGAGCCTATTAATTGCATTCTTTGCATGCGTTTGTGGACTCGCCTTTTTCCGTGCCCTCGCCTTTCGGAAAGGGTTTGAAAAGAAGGCCTCACAGTTGGGACTCCCGCGATTCTAAATCTAGTTTCACAAGTGCAATGTGAAACTGATAATCACCAAAGAGTCGAATCCGGCAAATCTTTTTGGAAAATCGATTTTAAATCAAATAATGTCAAAATTGGACTGCTTTGCCAAATTACAGAGTCGCTACCTAAATATTTTGTTTTTGGGGATATTTAGGAAGCCCTAACTCGTGCCGAAGGCCACGTGTCCGTCATCACCAAAGTTGCCTCAGCTCGGGAACTTGGGTACGAGGAAGGAAGGTCATCAATTGAGCACCCCCGCTGGCCCGATCAAAGATCAGCCTCTACTACTCATGATATGATGTTTTACAAATCTTATGTGTTCTTATTTCGATTATTAATCTAACTTTACTATGTGACGCACACAAGGCAAGTATAGACTAGTCGCAAGACTTGGAACAATTCAACTCAAGTTTGTTTTCAAAAATAATTTGAATTTGCCACCCTCAAGTGGGCTTAACAGATGTGGATTTGCCATCTCAAATGGGCTTAAAACAGGATTTGCCACAACAAAGTGGGCTTAAATCTCACATTCATTGAATCATTCCAATTCAAGCAACAAGCCTTCATCCACAGGCATTCATGCAGTTTATCAAGTAAGCATATATCCTCATAGCAAGCATGTGAAACATGGCATTGTGGCAATCACACTCATGCAAGTATGCTAAAGCGTAAAAACTTATCGAGTACTCCAAGCCAAAACAAAAACTAATTAGAAAGATGCATGATCCTAACTATGTCAAGTTCCTAATGCAACACATACAATATGCAATTAATAGGCTCGGCTACTAATATGGCATATGATTCAATTTGATAACATGCTTTGAAACACGTATTCAAATAAGTATTGAAATTTGCAATGCAGTTTGAATGATGCACCAAGCCTCGGTGCATGCAAGCATAAGGTATGCTAATTGAAAATGTCTCTAAACTAAACATCGAAAGTGGTTAAATAAAAGGGAGAAAGACGTGGGGTTGAAAGACATGCACCCACGTACGCACACTTATTACAATATTTTGTGCCCTCGCGAAGGATGGTCCAAATAAATAAGCTAACTAGCTATGCTAATTAAGCTAACTATTACAAACCAAAACCAATTAACTATTCTAGTTAACTAATTATTACAACACGATATTTAAGTAACTATTCTAAGTTATTTAAATATTACAAAACGGATTAATTAGCTAAACACTTTAACTAACTAATTACAAAGCAAGTAAATTAGCTACCACTAATCAACTAAATAAAGCAGTTAAATGGCCTCGAGGGGCGAGGGATGCATGCATGCTTGGTTGCTCCACCCAAAAATGCCACCGCCTTGCCATTGCAGCCTCTGTTTGCACATATTTGATCACTGGAGATTCTGCCAACTTCTAGAACATCTCTACTCCACCTCAGGAACACACTTGTGCAAACTTTCATTGATGGTCGGTCAACTACTTCTGGGGGCCGTCGGCCACTGCTGGTAGTCGGTTGGCCACCCCTTCCCTGGGCTTCATTTTTTTTTTTTGCTGCAACAAAGAGTAAACAGAGGCAAAACAGTGTATTCTCAAGGAGTGTGTGTATTGTTACCCTCCTTATCATTACATAAGTTCAAAGGAGTATAATTATTGGCCCTTAAACCATCAACCAAGCATTTTCCATGCATGATGGCAAAGGAACCAAGCTTGTACAAGCTTAATGAGTGCAAAACAAGACTTAACAAAACCACTAGCCTATCATGCATGATCAAGGGTGATGGTGACCAAGGAAAGTGGCACGTTTCATCACTTTGAGTATGAAACATCCCATTTTCCTCGTGTTCAAATTAACGTCCGATCTGAACACATACAATGCAACACGAAGATGCTTTATCTTGCCTCTTTTACTTTTTCATTTTTGTTTACTCTTTTTAGCTTACCAATCCATTCTTTAATTGATTAAGTCCAAGGTGAGTGTCCTCTAATGTAAGAGGCGTCAACCAAGGGATGGTTTAAGGCAAGAGAGAGGTCATGCCTTTGGTTAGTAGAAACCCTCAAAATAGCATTAAAACCATTAAGCACAAGCCTCAATCTCAAGCTTAAACACAACCCTAAGGCTAAACAACCCTCAAAGCAAATGAAATAGTGAAGAAGTGAGGGGGGAAGGGGGTTGTAGATATTTAGGTGCTGGAATTAGACATGAAAAAGCATTAAAACATATATCCAAGGCACACAAACAATGCTTAAGGCCCAAAAACACTAAGTTGGTAAAGGAAATTGCACCACAACCATGCAATACAAAACTCAAAGGACTTAACCAGCCCCAAAACAAGCTAAAACAAATCAAAATAGTAGCAAAAACATGCTAAGATCAAGTTACAAAATGCTAGAAAAACATGCTCACATGTAAGGCAACTAGGCATGCAAGCAAGACAACAAGGAGGGGAGGCTAACCCCTCCAATTTTAGACTTCAAAACTAAGTTTTTGTCACTGAAATAACTCTAATTTTCAGTGGTTGAAAGGCCCAAAAATTTTGATTTAAATATGAGAAAAGATGGCACAAAAAACTAAACAAGCTAAGGAACAAAATGGGGGACAATCCCCTAGCTCACAAAGACTCAAACTACCATTTTTATGCCTCTAAAATAGAGTTTTTTATACTCCAAAAACAACCTTAAAACAGTTGAAAGGGATGGCAAATCAAGTATGCACAATAAGCTTAAATGAGGCAAATGCAATACCTTTGAAGCAAAGTGCAATTCAGCCACAAACTCAAGCTCAAATCCCCTTCCAAGGTTCAAACAAAGCTCCAAGAGACCTCAGCTCAAAAGTGAGACTATCTGATCAAGGGTCTATGTGCAAAAGTAAAGAGAAAACTAACTATAAGGCACAAAATAAGAAAAGAGAGAGAGAGAATTCTAGAGAGAAAGAGAGAGAATTTTGGTCTAAATTGTCTAATCTCCCAAAATGGAGGAGAACACTCCCTGTATATAGAAAAACAAGATTTGAGCTTGTATTCATCCCTCCATACACGTGTATGGAGATGCAGTTCAGTGAGCAATAGCTGGCACAACTGGCAAACAAATATCTGAAAAATGAGACCTATAGTCGTCGGCCACCAACAAAGTTGACCAGCCACCACTGATGGCCAACAGGAACAAGTCAAGGCGGACAGGCTATGGGGCTGGCCGATAGGCCACCCTCTTCTCTAGGTTTGAATCAATAAGCTCTTGGTCCACAACCAAGCACAAAACAGATAGGTTTAGAGGCTCAAAGATAAGGCGTTCTGCCGAGGACTTTGGGCGCTCAAAACGAACACAAACAAGGATAATCATCAAGTGTTCAAATGATGACGTCTAAGTCTTGAGGACGGTCAAAAATAGGGTATCTACAGCATTACATTAGACATCTTGTATAGTTAGGATCATGCATCTTTCTAACTAGTTTTTGTTTTGGCTCAGAGTACTCGGTGAGTTTTTGCGCTTTATCATACTTGCATGAGTGTGATTGCCATAAATGCCATGTTTCGCATGCTTGCCATGAGGCTATGTGCTTATGTGCTAAACTGCATGAATGCCTGTGAATGAAGACTTTGTTGTTTGAATTGGAACAATTCAGTGAGTGTGAGTTTTAAGCCCACTTTGTTGTGGTAAAATCATGTTTTAAGCCCATCTTGTTTGATGGCAAATTCGCGTTTTAAGCCTACTTGAGGGTGGCAAATTCAAACCATTTTTGAAAACAAACATGAGTTGAACTGTTCCAAGTCTTGCGAGTAGTCTATACTTGCCTTGTGTGTGTCACATAGTAAAGTTAGATTAATAATCGGGATAAGAGCACGTTCATGGTTAGTAGTGGCCGATCTTTGATCGGGCGAGCGGCGGTGCTCAATTCATGACCTTCCCCCCCTCGTACCCAAGTTCCCGAGCCGAGGCAACTTTGGTGATGATGGACACGTGGCCTTTGGCACGAGTCAAGGTTTCCTAAATTTCCCCCAAAATAAAACATTTAGGTGGTGACTCTGTAATCTGGCGAAGCAGTCCAATTTTGGCATTATTTGATTTAAAATCGATTTTTTCAAAAAGATTTGTCGGATTGGACTCTTCGGTGTTTATCAGTTACACATTGCACTTGTGAGACTAGATTCAGAATCGCGGGAGTCCCAATTGTGAGGCCTTCTTTTCAAACCCTTTCCGAAAGTCGGGGGCACGGAAAAAGACGAGTCCACATAAAGAAAGGATGAAACTTCAATGACGCCAAAACCAAACTCCAATTGGATCAAAATGGAGATCTCAAGATGCTCTACTCTTTTTCCAAAAGCACTAGGGCAGAGACATCAATGAATCTAGGAGAAAATGTAGAGAGAGAGAGTATTTTAGAGAGAGAGTGTCTCACTTTAGGGTTTTTGAAAAAAAAATCTGAAAAGTGATGTAAAAAGTCATTTTCGTGATCTGATATACACACAGTCCGCTCGAGCGCAAGAGTTAAAGCTTGAGCGTCAGACACAAAAAATTTGTTTCACTCGAGTGCAAGAAAGGCCACTCGTGTGCCAAGACACAACGAACAAGACGCTCACCGCTCGACCGCAAGAAGTTTTGCAGACAACAGACCAACGCTCGAGCGCAAGGAATGCCACTCGAGCACCCACCTGCTTGAGCGTAGGAAACGCTGCTCGAGCATAGAAAACACTCTTCCAGTAGTTTTGCAGACCTGCAAAGTACTGAGAGTTCGTAAACCCACTTGAGCACAAGAAGTGCCGCTCGAGCAGAGGAGCAAAAATCTGGGCAACAAAGGTTTGGAGAAACAAGCAACCAACCTATTCCAAACACACAACTACAATCCAATAATCAAATTTGAAGAAGATGAAGACGACAATGAACAACATTCAAAAACTATAAGCCCGAGTCCAGAATGCAACAAGTGCTGGGTCAAAACCGAAATCGCTATAACCTCCCCCCTTAAGGAATTTCATCCTCGAAATTTTAACTTAAGTTCAAACCATTATTAAACCATTCACAACAATGTTAATCTTACAAGTTCAACACCATGACCCACTCTCTGGTCATCCATTGTCATCAACTCAATATACAAGTTCCAATATTGAAAGTGCAATTTACAATTTTCCCAAAATATGTACATTGTTTAAATCAAAACCCAAGTTTTCAAGGTTTACACAACATATACAATGCTCCCAGAAGTGCTACAACACCCACAATATTCCATATTCTCAAAACATATACAATACTCATATCGGATCCATGTTTCCAAAACAATCAAAATCTCTATATATAATCAAACACCAATAAATAAGTCTGGATATTTCTCTCAGACTTCTAATTCACGCTCCCAAGTTGCTTTATCAACCTCGTGATGTTTCCATAATACCTTAACCAAGGAAATCGTCTTGCCTCGCAAGACTAGGTCTCGAGTATCCAAGACCCTCACCGGTTTCTCCTCATACAAGGCATCCTCATCTACCTCTCAGTCGGTCCAATCCAATACGTGCGATGGATTTGGCTCATACTTTCGAAGCATGCTAATATGAAATACATCATGAACTCCGGAAAGCTGTGGCGGCAACGCCAAACGGTAAGTAACCTCTTTGATCAGCTCAAGGATCTCAAAAGGCCTAATAAATCGAGGGGACAACTTCCCACTCTTCCCAGATCTCATCCAACCCCTCATAGGTGATATCTTCAAGAACACATGGTCTCCCACCTAAAAAGACAAGGGTCTCCTCCTACGATCGGCATAACTTTTCTAATGACTCTGAGTCGTAACCAACCTCTTACGAATAAGTGCCACTTTCTCTATCGTTTCTCGAACCAACTCTAGGCCCAACAAAGGTGTATCACCCACTTCGGCCCAACACACAGGAGACCTACATGGTTGGCCATATAAGGCCTCAAACGGTGCCATGCCAATACTTGATTGGAAGCTATTGTTATAGGCAAACTCCATTATGGGCAAGTGCCTCTCCCACGAACCCTTAAAATCAAGGACATAACCCCGAAGCATATCTTCTAAAATCTGAATGGTACGCTCTGATTGCCCGTCAATCTGAGGATGATACGCTATGCTAAAAGTCAGCCTTATACCCAAGGCACCCTATAAACTCTGACACAACCGGGCAGAAAAACGCGGATGTCAATCCAAAATAATCATCACTGGGACCCCTTGCAACCTCACTATGTCCTGAATATACAAGTCGACAAGGAAATCTATTGAGCCACTCATATGCATAGGTATAAAGTGTGCAGACTTGGTTAACCAATCAACTACTACCCAAATAGCATCACTACCCCGTTGAGTCCTCGGAAGGCCCACAACAAAATCCATCATGACATGCTCCCACTTCCACTAGGCTATAGGCAAGGGTTGTAACAAACCCACTGGCCTCTGATGCTCGGCCTTCACTTGTTGACAAGTAAGGCACTTCAACATAAACACGGCCACATCTTTCTTCATACCTCTCCACCAAAGCTGGTGACTCAGGTCATGATACATCTTTGTGCCTCTCGGATGCACCACAAGGCGCGAATGATGAAACTCTCGAAGTACTTCCTCCCGGCAAGACTCTAACATAAATAAACGGTCACGGTATCTCACACTCAAGTCGGGATACACCCTTAAGCCTCTTTCTACCTTCCCACTGAAGCTCTTCTCCCGGATAGTTTCTACCTCCAGGTAACCCCTCTGTGCTTCCATCACTCGGTTCACAAGTGTAGGTTGGGCGATTACCGTAAACAAAGTCGCAGATGTAATGGACTCGCCAAGATGCAAGTCAAACTCTCCAAGTGCACCCAACATCTCCCATTCCCGAATGGCAATTCTAGCCATACCGCTAATAGATTTCTTACTCAAGGCATTGGCTACAACGTTAGCCTTTCCTGGGTGATAATGCAACTCAAAATCATAATCCCCTATGAACTCCATCCACCTCATCTGCCTCAAATTCAAATCCTTCTGTGTAAATAGATATTTCAGATTCTTGTGATCGGAAAACCCGTCAAATCTCTTACCATACAAATAGTGTCACCAAATTTTCAAGGCAAATATCACCGCTGCTAACTCTAGATCATGAGTAGGATAGTTCCTCGTGTGTGTTTTCAACTGCTGTGAGCCATAGGCTACTACATTTCCCTCTTGCATCAAAACACAACCCAAATCTTCCCGTGAAGCATGACAATATACTGAATAGCCCAAACCCCTCTCGGGAATAATCAAGACTACAGTAGTGTTAAGTCTAACCTTAAGCTCTTAAAATGACTTCTCACAAGTCTCACTCTACACAAATTTTATCCCTTTGCTCATCAATCTAGTCAATAGTGAGGCAAGCCTAGAGAAATCCTTCAAGAATCTCCGATAATACTTGGCCAACCCTAGGAAACTACGGATCGCAAAAGCATTCTTAGGTTGTGTCCAATCTTGTACTGCCTCTATCTTAGATGAATCTACAGTCACCTCTTTCCTGGATACCACATGGCCTAAGAATTTAACTTCCCTCAGCCAAAACTCGCACTTCCCAAACTTAGCATACAGCTTGTGAGTTCTAAGCAACTCGAGCATTACTCACAAGTGTTCTTCGTGCTGCTCTTTAGAGGGTGAGTAGATCAGGATGTCATCCACAAAGACGATTACAAAATGGTCTAGCAACTCACAGAATATCCGGTTCATCAAATCCATAAATACAACAAGTGCATTGGTTGGTCCAAAGGGCATCACTAGAAACTCGTAATGGCCATACTGCTTACGGAATGTTGCCTTTAGGGTGTCATTCTCCCTCACTCTCAACTGATGATAACTCGATCTCAAATCTATCTTAGAGAAGCAACAAGACCCCTTCAATTGATCAAACAGATCATCTATACGAGGCATTGGGTACTTGTTCTTGATAGTTACCTGGTTCAACTTCTGGTAATCTATACAAAGTCACAACGCTCCATCTTTCTTTTTAGCAAAAAGAGCCGGTACTCCCCAAGGTGAAATACTAGGGCGGATAAAACCCTTATCTAACAATTCCTGGAGTTGAATCTTCAACTCACTTAACTCAGCAAGTGCAAACCGATACGGTGACATAGAAACCGGTGCCATGCCAAGCACTAAATCAATAGAGAACTCGATCTCTCGGTGAGGTGGTAAACTAGTAAGATCCTTGAGAAAGACATCTGAGTATTCACAAACCATTCTTGATAACCCAACCTAGACTTCATTACACTTACTACTCAAGAAGCTAGCAAGAAGACAACTAAGTTCACTTCGCCCACGCAGATCATACATTGGTGCTAAGACTTTACCCGGTTCCCCAAGAAATGAAAATAGTCACTGCTCAAGGTACATATAGTAACCCTCTGACGGTAGCAATCTATAACAACCTGGTATGACGATAACCAGTCCATACCTAAAATAACATCAAAACTGGATATATCAATCAACACAAATGAAAAAGGAAGTCGGTGATCAGTAACCTCCATATCACAACCCCAACACCTCTGTTCAAAATCATTTCACCACCAATAGGCGATTGCACACAGATGGGAGATGCTAACTGAGCCAATTCTAACCCCAAAATCGATGCAAATGCAGACGAAATAAATGAATGGGATGCACCTGTATAAATCAACACATTTGCAACTGAACTGCAAAACAAGAAGGTACCTCTCACTACTTAAGGCCCTGGTACTAGATCTGGCGTGGTAACAGCATACATACACCTTGTAGGCCTCTAATCTACCTGCTCACCCCTTGGAGCATAGGACTGATGCATTGACTAAGCTGAAAAGGCTCCCTGATTGGCCCTCAAGGCCTGTACTGACTGTACAGGCTAGTGGCTTTGTGTCTGTCTCGAACCAGATACACCAAGTGTGCTACCTAGCTGTGGACAAAACCTCCTCATGTGCCTCGCCTGCCCACACTGATAACAAGTGAGTGGTAGGCCTCCCCCCTGACTTTGGCTCTGAGAACGAGCCAAAAACAATGCTGCTCGCTGCCCTCCTCCTCTCTGCGGGCAAGCTGGAGACTTGTGGCCCAACCGACCACATTTGAAGCAAGTGATGTCTCTCTAACCACCTCTCCTAAACCCCAAACTCTATAATAGAAAAGTGGACCTCGATTGAGCTCCCTAGGACAACTGAGGGTTGGAACCTTTCTACCTCTTACTATCTCCTTGCACATCTTGACTCCTCTTGGAGCCCCGCATCCTCTCTTCCTCTATCTGCATTACAATCTCCAGATAAGCTGCAACCACTACAAGGCGTCCATACTCCCTAATCATTGACCCGTCCACTTTAAACATGAGCCCGATCCTCAACCGCTTCTCAAACTCCAGACAACAGCATTCCTCGGTCGCCACTAACTCCGGTGCAAACCTCGACAAACTGGTGAATGTGGCCTTAAACTTAGCCACTAGTATGTTCAAATGCACCAACATAGAGGACTGGTCTCTCAACTTCTCCCTAACAGTAGGAGACAAAAACTTATCCTAGAAGGCGTCAACGAAAGCCTCCTAAGTCCCTCAAATACGCCCTCGCACATACTTCCACCATTGACCTGCGTTGCCCTTTAGCTGGAAAGATGCCAAGGTCACTCTCAAACCCCCGTCTTCGATACTTAGCATCTCAAACGTCTTCACCATCTGCTCTAGCCACTCGTCCACTTTCAGTGGCTCCTTGGGATCACTCAAAAACTTATCTGGATTAGATCGGAAGAACTCCCGCTTCAAAAAGAATGGCCCTTCCTCAGCTTCATGGGCCTGGACTTGATTCTCAGCCCTGAGAATGTCCATAGATTCCCTCAATGCTCTGGTCATTTTGCGGGCTAAGGCGTCCATGGCCTGCTGACCAACTGGTTCGACCATATTAGCCTGACCAACACCCTCCTCGTGTGCCGGAATATCATCCGGTATCGGCATCTCCTGCCGTCTAGGCCTACCACGCCTACCACCGTGTCCACATCCTGACATCCTAATAAAGGTAACAAAAGAAATTAGCACATTTACACATGTGCCGAAGTTAACTCACTCGCGTACTAATACGATGGACAATGGTAATTCACTCCACGTAAACACGTATTCACATAAACACATGAATTGCATTTCTGGATAATGACCGTCCCATAGCGTTTCCAGAGTTCCGGTTAGAAATAGTAGTGATCAAATGCTCTTCTAATAGGACTTCTAAGAACCTGTGGACTCAATCAACATCCTAGAAATTTAATCTCATTCTCATATAATCACGTAAGCATGTTATCATATAAGTACATATCGTTCACACTTAAGTCTCTAGCAAGCGAGACAAACCCATTGTGGTACCAACCACTTCCCATCTATCCAAAGTATTCAAACCTAGTACGCTCTGATACCAAGTTACAACGCCCCAAAAATAATATAAAAAATCCAACTCATAAGCGGAAGTGAGTATAATAGAATTGGTATGCTTTCATTCATAGGAGTTCATATTATAAAAGATAAACCATGCAATATACATTCATAAATATTCATCTTGAATCTATATCATGTAATACCAGTTAATAATCAACAAAATAAATGCCCTACGGGCTTATATCTCTCCAAGACATTGCTTGGTTACAGCAAAATGGAAAGTCTAACTCAATACAACTTAGCCTTTGGCTATACAAAACAAACAAAATAAAAAGGAAGCTCTTGCTCAAAGTCTTCCCAAACTACTGTCTTGGCGGAGGCATGTCTCTAGCACCTGAACATGGTTCCCAAGTGAACTAGCACAGTAGAAACATACCAACACAATACATAAGAATTAACAAGATATAAGCATGATATACATGTTCATTGTCCTATGACAAAATCCTTATAACTCTTTCCAAAACCATGTTATGCCAAATTCACATCTCAATTCATTCATTTTGGTTCAATAGATACATCCACGACATTTAACCCATAAACAGAGGTTACACCTCATAAGTTTCCAACAGATAAAATTATCATACAAATATATTCACTTATATTTGCCATTTTACGAAAATTTTGGCTGCGGGATTCAACACCCATGTATACAAATGGTTTTTGGGACTTTCACCCTGAACACACAGGCCAACTTAGTTCAATGGAATCCATTATCTTTCTTTTTCTCAAAACATGGAATACATCTCATTTCTCTTCCCAAATATCATACATATACAATGTATATCATTCATTATCATATTCAATGATAATGGTTAACGGATAGTCTAACCCATATGCAATGTCTACAACAATGACTATCCTCCACCGATAGCCTAAAGCAGATATTTCTCAACAGATATACAATCTCTATAACAAATAAGTCATCAAATTTCCATAGGTGAGTGATTAATGGAGCAAGGACGAAACTTCAACGACGCCGAAACCAAACGCCAATCGGATCAAAATGGAGCTCTCAAGATGCTCTACTCTTTTCCCAAAGGCACTAGGGCAGAGAGATCAATGGATCTAGGAGAAAATGTAGAGAGAGAGTGTGTGTATTTTAGAGAGAAAGTGTCTCATTTTAGGGTTTTTGGAAGAAAAGATCTAAAAAAGTGATATAAAAAGTCATTTTCGCGATTTGATATACGCATAGTCCGCTCGAGCACAAGAGTTGATACTCGATTGCAGACACAAAAAATTTGTTCCGCTCGAGAGCCAAGACACAACGAACAAGACGCTCACCACTTGAGCGCAAGAAGTGACGCTCGAGCGTAAAAAACACACATCCAGTAGTTTTGCAAACAACAAATCAACTCTCGAGCGCAAGGAAGGCCGCTCGAGTGCCCACCTGCTTGAGCATAAGAAACTCCACTTGAGCGTAGAAAACACTCTCCTAGTAGTTTTGCAGACCTACAAAGTATTGAGAGCTCGCAAAGCCCACTCAAGCGTGAGAAGTGCCGCTTGAGCGGAGAAGTAAAATTGCAAAGCCCGCTTGAGCGCAAGAATGACCGCTCGAGCGGAGGAGCAAAAATCTGGGCAACAAAGGTTTGGAGAACCAAGCAACCAACCTATTCCAAACACACAACTACAATCCAATAATCAAATTTAAGGGGGATTAAGGTGAAAACGACAATGAACAACATTCAGAAACTATAAGCCCGAGTCTGGAATGCAACAAATGTCGGGTCAAAACCGGAATCGCTATAATAATCCAACAAATTTTGGGCAAATAATTTGAATGAACTGTTAGTCCGATATATAATTTATGAACCAATCAATGGACCATTCCATATTCTGGACATAGAGTCCTATCCTATAGGTGAATCTCACCAAACAAACGTGCCCTGAGATAACATGACTCAAATTGGATACCAACTTAGTCAAGCTTGACTATTTTTCAATGTGAACATGAATATGACATGATTTTATAACATAACTATTAAATTGATTAGATTAGGGTCAAACTTGCATATGAACTTGACATAAATAATCTATTTAATGAAAAATTATTAACTACATATTTGGGTGTTGTTTCTAGTAAGGAGTGTTGTGAAATTTTTGAATTCCTCTTGTAATTGCATCCATCTTAATGGGGGGGAAAAAATGTCTTATATGATTTAAGGCTAAGATAATTTTTTTGCATTCATTTAATATATATATATACATTTGTGTGTGTGTGTGTGCGCGCGCGCGCGCCTATTTTAGAGATAATATTTACTAAGAAGTAAAGAATAGCATGGTATAGTTTCTTCAAATTGAGAAATAGAATTGTGTTGAAATCAGATATTTGTAGACAAATTATACTAATAGTTTTTACATTTTGTCCATTGTGTTTTTTGGTCCTTACATTTTTAATTGATTCAATTTCGATCCATAATTTTTAGATTTTATGTCAATTTGATTCAATTAGTAACACCGTTACGGTTTTTGATGCAAAATGATCACTAAATTGATTAAGATTAACTTATTGAGTTGTTGAAGTTTATAATTTTATTCCTAAAAGCATGACACATGCCACTTATATACGTATTTTTCATTAAGAAAAATGCTAATTATTGAACTAATTTGACCAAATTGAGAAGAAATGAAAATTTCAAAATCAAATCAAGTCAATTGAAATAATAAAGATCAAAATGATATAAGGCTGATGTGAGTTGCCTAATATTATTTTATGAATAAACTCATTCGATAGGCATTAATTTCGTAAATTTTAACTTGTGAAGAAAAAATTTGATTTCACCATATATTTAACATATGATTTTTATTTTTTTATTTTTTGTGTTTAGTTTAAAACAATATAAACTAGAGAAAATTGTTAAAAAGTCTAATCTAGCAATTGCACAAGGCATTAGATCTAATGGATATTTTTTGTAAGTGAGAGATCCAACCTTTGTGAAATAATTTGGTGAGAAGTTTTTCTATTGTTTTGGAACACACTTTTATTTCTAATTTTACCCCTTATCTATTTGTTGAATTTTTTAACTATCTATTTATTTATTGACTAGCTGTTCAAATATTTTTTTATTTATTTAATTTTTTGACTATCTATTTTTTTTTTTTTCCTTATCTATTGAAATATCTGTCTAAATTTTATTATATGTTAAAATTATCCGTTCAAAAAATCTATCTATTGAAATTCCTATATGTTAAAATTCAATTTGTTCAAATTATTTATTCAAAAAATCTATCTATTGAAGAAATCTATTTGTTGCAATTTGTTTGTTCAAATTCTCTCTATTCTTCTTTCCACTATCTGTCCAAATAAAATTCAAATTCAACATCAACAACAACAACAACGAATCTATCTGTTGAAAATCTATCTATGTAGTTGAAAATCTATCTGTTCAAATTCAACAACAACAAATAGCTATTATCTATTCAAACACACACGGAGAGAGAGAGAGAGAGAGTATGGAAATACAGATCTGTAAACCAAAAAAAAATAGTAATAAAAAAATAGAGAAGAGACGAGAAGAGAGAGAGAGAGAGTACGGAAATACAGATCTGTAAACCAAAAAAAAATAGTAATAAAAAAAAAGAAATAGAGAATAGAAGAGAAGAGAAAGGGAGATGTATATACAATAACAGCAACAAGAATGCTAGGAATTCTCTTTCTAACTACAAGAATGCTAGACTTATCTCCTTCTATACACCTATGATAACTAACTCTCTAATATTTCTATAAATTCAAACTCAAATCCTTTGATTTGAAATCCACATCCATCTAAACCGACTCTAAGAATATTAAAATAAAATATAACAAACATTATTATCATTCATTTACACATGAGGAATTTCAGAAAATCATATTCTTGAATATTCAATACTGAAACCCTAATGCTGAAGTAAAGACTAATAAATACCCTAGAAATTCAAAAGATGCATCACGAGGCTTGTCTCTATCATTGACCCTCACGAACTTATGCTTAATGCTGGAGAATAAAGAAAGCCTCTCAGTGTTTTCATTTTTCGCGAAATTCATTCGAAAAATATGACATGGCATCTTTTCCGGCTCCGTTCTTTATATTTCGAGAGTGGAGTCGAATGTTGACGAGACAGAGATCAAACCAGTAACTAAATCAGAGATAGAGGCTGTGAGCAGATCGAAGATGGAAAATCAGTTTCCTATATCAAATCTAAGATCATCAACGGTTGAGACAGCGACAATGATGGTGGTGTCGTAAATGAAAAGAGAGAGAGAGAGAGATATAGATAGATAGATAAGAGATCATCAGTGGTTGAGATGACAGTGGTGGTGTCAGAGATTCTCTCTATTTCTACTTTGACGTCATTATTTTTCATTTCCATCCATAGATCGCTGAAAATTTCACAATTCAAACCCTCATTTTCTCTTTCCATATATATATATATCACTTTGCATGTATATATATATCTGATCCCCAGTTTGAGACAGAAGAGAGAGGGTTTGATTTTCTTTTTCCACCATATAGCATATATATATATATATATGGGTAGTTTGATTATTTTATAAGAGTTTGTCCTTATGAACAAAGTATTTTAGAGTGTTGACCTTTGGACAAAGAAAATCTAAAAGTGAATTTATAGATCGAGTGCCCTATAAACTAAACACATAAAATATATATATATATATAACTCAATACGATAATCCAAAAAAGTAAATTAACATTAAAATAATTCTAACAAATTTTTTTTTTTTTTATCAGCAAAAAAGAAACTTTATTAATGATGAAAGCATATATTACATATGGGCATACATCAACAAAGAATAGACAAGAGCAAAGCAGCGTCATAGTATCCCAACCTAATCCTAACTATGTTGGCATCAAGAAGGACACCCAATCATGTGCTAACTCAAATCAAGAAATCGGTGAGAAACCAACACAAATGATCAGAAAAACAAACAAAAAAAATAATAATCTAAACAACCAGCCTAACTAATGAAACCTTTCAGGCATCAGCCACCATCCTAGCAAGCACCACTTGCAAAAAAAACCATTACCTATTTCATCCCTCTTATCCTTCTTTGCTTCCTTGAGCAAGATCTGACTTGCTGAAGATTAAAGACTATATCATTGATAGCATAAGGCACCCCTACTGTGTTGTATTTTAACCAAATAACAATTCTAATTTTAATCATCTCTCCAAGTGCCTTGAAATCTAGTTGTAATCCCTAGAACAAACACTCATATCTTACCTTCCACACTGACCACAAGAGAGCAAAAGGAATAGACTACCATAACCTCCTTTCCAACCTATTTAATCTTATACTCAACCACCACTCCAAGAGCCTACTAACAGAACCAGGTATGGCCCAAGACAAATTCCACCAATCGAATAATCTAGACCACACATTCTATACCAAAAGGCAGTATAGAAGGATGTGATTACCAGATTCCTCTTCCTCACTTCAGAACAGACACACATTGGCCACACTAGAATCCAAAATTCCCACCCTCTGAAGGTATGTTACAGTTTTCACTCTTCCTTTCCAGGCCAAGCAACCGAAGAATTTAACTTTTGGTGGTGCATCATTGCCCCACAACAATTTAGTAGTACTGATAGCTGAGCCATGAGCCAACATACACCATCTTTTGACAAAGGAGACTGAAAAGGATCCAGTAGAGTTTGCTAACCACTAAACATGATCATCAATATTGTCCCTTAAGTTAGGGGCCCCAGCCAACACCTCAATAAGTCTTCTGATCTCCTCCAATTCCTAAGTTCTTAAAGGCATTCTGAAAGAGAACCTCCACTACCATGTTGCTTCTTTGTTATGAGAAAATAGTTTCAGTGAATCACCTTTATTATCAGATAATCTGAAGAGCCTAGGGAAAGCTTCCTTCAAATTTCCATTCATCAACCATCTATCCTACCAAAACTGTATCCTCTCATCATTTCCAATCACAATTCTAGAATTAATCACAAAAAATGAATACATATCAGAATGAGCCAAAACAACTAATAATATATCTTGCCAAATAATAGACATAGATCTATTAAACACCACACTTGGGCTCCACGCCCCTACCTTCATGGCCATATTTACTCCCTATAACTCTTTTCCATAATGAACCACTCTTAGATCCATATCTCCACCATTTTTATAACAAACTCTCATTTAGATCCTCTCCTTGAACTTTAGACTTGATAAAATCTTTCCATTTCACCAAATGGACTCTTCTTTAAGTATGAGTTTTCAGCACACCCTTTGGCATTATGAAAATAGAAAGATAGTAGATAGGCAAGCTTGATAGAATTAACATGATAAGAGTCAGTCTACCAACAAAGGATAATAATTTCCTTTTCCAGGATGATAGTTTCACCTTCACTTTATCCACAATAGGCTGCCATGTCTTCTTCCTCCTGGCACTATAAGAAATTGCACTTTTGGAGACTAAATTTTTAATTGCCAAAAGTCAAATTTTAGTCACCAAAAATTTTTCCCGACTAAATAGTTTGGTCGCTGGCTTGGTCGTGGGAAGATTTTCGAGGAAGGTATTGGTGACTAAAAAAAATTTTGTTGTCGAAAGTTCTAAATTGGCGGCTAAACAATTAGTTGCCAAAAGTAAAGGTATTGGCGCAAAAAATACTTTAGTCGTTGACAGGCTAAATTTGCGACTAATCTTTTAGTCGCCAAAAGCTTTCAAAAAAAATTAATATTACATTTTTAGTGACTAAAACATTTAATCTCCAAAACTAAAATTATTTAAGACGACTAATTTATTTAGTAGCCAAAAAGTTCTTTTTGTTCATCTTTTTTTTTTTAGCTACTAAATTTTTTAGTCGCCTAAAGTGTAATTTTTTTTTAGCTACTAAAAATTTAGTCACCTTAAGTCTATTTTTTCATTTGGCTACTAAAATTTTGGTCACCAAAAGTTTTTTTTTTTCATTTTATTTTTTTAGCTACGAAGTATTTAGTCACTAAAAATGACAATGTACTTCATTTTAGCTACCAATTATTTAGTGGCCAAAAACATGATATTATTATTATTTTTTTTTATTAAAAAAAAAAGGCAAATGGCCTAGAACATTGTGATCAGAACAGTAAGGAGATAATCCCATTCATCTATTGTGCAAAGTAGCCTCTCTAACAAAAGCCAAACTCCTCTTTCAAGGTTGCATCATTAAAATCCAAAAAGACCAAACATAAATCAGATATTAAAGAACTTATGAAAGCAACAAATTCAAATACGTCCATATGGTTCCATGCAAACTCAAATAATAAAATAGAGCGCTGTGATGCAGAGTATGTTTGTCTAACTGCTTGTGAAACATATCCATCACGAAGCTTCTTCTTCAAAATCTCTGAATGAGCTAAAGCTAATGATGATTTAGCCAATGCATTAGCATCTGTAAGAAATCGCTGAATGATGAAACTTGGAGATAGAGTGTTGTTGCACTCCTCGATCTCAGGGTTTAAACTCGCTAACCCATTCACATTGTTGAAAGCCTCGGGCATGTCTATTGACTCGAATAATGAGAACAAGTCAATAGCATCCAAGAAAACTCCGATCTACTTGGTGGGAGTTTTGGAGGCGGCACTACACCCATGGCATGATTGTCATCTGTTTCCGCGTCCTTAGGTTTGCCAGCGGTTTGCTCCCAAGAAAATGGTACCCTGTTGCTTGTATCCCGTCATGCTCCTTGTGAGTTTGTGCGTGATAATTGTAAATTGGTGGCACCACTGGGACGCCGTGTTGACAAAAGTGGAGCATTGTGGTCCAGCTTCCTAAGGCCTTTTGTATCCATAGCTTTCTCTTCTTGCTCCTCCTTGCTTTCTATATCTGAACCAAGAAAGCGAAAAAGAAAGCAGAATGCTTAAAGTTGGGTCTTTTTATCAAGGTAGGTAAGGACTTTAATCACAGAAGCAGTTGGAACTACGAGAAAAGAAACAAAAACCCATACAAATTTGAAGCAGAAATTCAAAATGCTTTGGGGCTATGGTTTTTGTTGGCTATGTATTGGTTTGTTGCTGTGGGGCTATGGTTTTTCGCCACAACTCCCAAGACCGTGGCTTATGGTTACTAATCGTGCTAGCTTCATGTGACTTTGTTGGGATTTTTTGTGGGGTATATTTTTTTCTCCGTCACGGCTTTAGTTAAGTGGCTTGGATGTCACGGCTGTGAGGAGTGGGACGCTTATTGGATTCCATGTGTTTATTTGCAGTAGAGATTAGGGGCATGTGGGGTTGGTTATCATCTTCGGCTTGAGGGTTGTTGCTTTGTGATTGTGTTTGTTATGTTTATAAGCTTTGTGGTGTGTTTGTTTCTTTGCCCATATACCCACTCCAAGTTCCCATTTATTATTTCTAAAGGCAGTGGTTACTTGGGGACAAAAAGGATATATGGGCAGAGTTGGATTATTTTGTTTTTGTTGTTCTTGTTTATCCGCCCTTTACTTAGGGCTGCAGTGTTAGTTTATGTTAGTTATGCAATTGTTTTTATTTATTGTTGGGCGTCCCTGGGGTATGCCCCTTGTAAACTTGTAAATTTCATGGTTTTTATTTTATGACTTACTTACCCAAAAAAAAAAAAGACATTCGAAATGCAGAAATTAGTCCTATTTTGTTTGTACAAGAGAGAGAGAGAGAAAGAGAGAGAGAGAGAGGAAAATAGCCAAAATACAATAATTTAGTCCAAGTTGAGTCTTTCTTAAAGCCAAGTTGTCTACTTAAAAGCACATAATTACTACTAAAAATTGTAGGATTATATATGTGAACAACATGGACATGCTTCAAAGACAAATACAATTAGTTGTTACAACAAGCATATCAAATGTATTTTTATGACACTAGTTGGACCCCGCGCGCTGTGCGCGTGGGGTCATATTATCGTTGTTAGAAATAATATAGCAAGGCAAAAATACAATATTTTCTTTAAAAAAAATATAAAATACACAATATTTTTCTATTTTATATTCTATTAATCATAATTACATCTTATATTTCATAAAATTTTAAACCGGTAAACAAATTGGCTCATTGTTATCTTAAAATGGAGCTACATGGGCTAGCTAGCTAGAAGAATTACTTTTTGTCGTCTCTCTTTTCCTTCTCTCTAGCTCCAACGTTGCCACACCTTCCTTCTCATGATTTAAAAGCTCTCAGATTATTTATAAAATCAAGCTAACAAAATGTTTAATCAGCTACTGTGTTTCTTAAACCCATAGTAGCAAACTCAGCTAAATAATCATTGACCATAAAATATTTTAGATTTTGACAATGAAAGATGATTCTTAGATTTAGGATGAATCCAAGAGAAAAGTGATAATATAGATCAACAACATCATATTCAAGTAATTTATTTAAAACAAAGGCAACATAGCTTCTTATCAAGAAAGTGGGGTAAATAAAAGAAAAGGAAGAAAAGGATAACAATTATTACATGATCATAAATATAATTTTACTTATTGGAGCTTCTATTTAACTAGAATTGAAAGTTGGATATTAATTAGAAACCCAAAACGAGATGCAACTAACAATCAGAAACTCAAAACAGGTTGACTAGAAAAAATTGATATGACTTAATTGGTATTTTCAACAAACAAACATTAAGGTAAGCACCAAAATTTACAAATTAGTAATTAAGCATAATATGCAGACGTCTATACAAATAAATAGTGCCTGTTATCAAGTTTCATTACTACTTACAGGCCACCAATGAACTTTAGAATTATGCTGGGACTTTTGAGTTTTTCATTCTTCTCATTCAAATTTGTAGTATAATTTACTTTAAATATCAATCACTCAATTAAAGTTCATTGACCATTCAGTAACAATCGACCCATATACTCTAATTCCTAATATCAACTAAGGCAAAACCGTAGGGAAGAGTTTCTTTGTTAGTGTTCTATTAGGGAAGAGTAATGTGACGCTCCAAATTTTGATAATATAATACAACGATACACCGGGGTTTAACTAACAGATACACATCATTTTTAAGCACAAAATACAAATAATTACACTAAAAGAAAATATTAATAATAGTTACAGATAAAATTCTTCAAGTCTTTAAATACAAATCAGTTCCTCGATACAAAAAGATTATCCAAAATATAGGAAATTTAAAATCTAATCCCTAAGGCAGCCAAGGTTCCGCAAAGCTTTTAGGGGTTTCCTTCTTGGTGTAAAACTAGCCTTCACCTGGCATAAAATGCCATAAGCTTGGAATGCCCAGTAAACACACACACTTCGACTCTTTTCCCATTCCAAATACACAAGTAACATAACAACACGATCATAACATATAGCGAAAGCAATAATTAAGCAGAGCTTATAATTAAATTTCAATTCTCATGAATAATAGTCAATTTTAATTAGTTCTAGGCAACTCCCTGCGAAATGTCGTTCCTACCCAACCACTAACACTGGCCACGAGCAATTCTAACTCCCCCTTGGTTAATATAATACCAATGCGTCGCTTACCGCATAACCACCAGTGTGTCGTTTACCGCACAATTACCAATGATGCCCACGCACCTAGGTTACATACCCGAGTAGTGACATCACGGTCTGCCCCAAGGAAACGGGCTTCCAGGGATACTCTCCCTGTGTGAGACCCTCACTGTCATCCTTATGCCTCCCATTTCCGTTAAGCAGCCATAATACCTCCCATGCCATGTTAGGGTTCGAAAACACACTTGCTCAAGACTTCACAAAAATGGAACACATTCCACTATATCATACTCTTGAATCCATCGTTCATTATCTCATAACATTTAATACAATGTTTGTAATCCATTACCATCCCATTGATTTCTCCTTTATTAAGTGTATTATGTTCTTAGTTATAGCAAATCATGGTCAGTATAATTACGAATCCAAACTAAACAACAAGTAATTTATTAATGGTAAAGAAAATTCACAATTTATCATAGATTACATACCGAGACTAAAACATTCAAGAAACATAGAATATAAGAGTTGCAAACCAAATAAGAGCATATTAACACAAATTTCTAGATTTAAACCAGTTTGAAAAAATTTATGAAAAAAATACTTTTATTGGCCCTATGTACCTAGCCTCATGTGAGTTTGTAGATAAACAAGTCTAGTTTCAAACTCAATTTACGAAAGTAGGATAGGTATTTTAGATTTTAAGATAATTTAGAATTACCAAGATCTGTCCAAATTCGTTGACAGTTACGCAAATTGGTTTTTCTCTCGAACCCCTCACTCTCTTGAGTTCAAACAAATTTTAGTTAAAATATAACACCAAGATTAAGATTTTGACATAAAAGTGGACTCAAGATTATTTTTTTGGAATTTTATAAACATAGAGAAAGTTGACTGTTTTTCTGGTTCTGTGAGGCGCAAACTTAGAAAATTTGTTTAGGTTATAAAAATACATCCTTAGGTCCTACCAAAATTATCACATACTCTAGACATATCAAATATTACACCATAAAAAAAGATTTTGAGTTTATGGAGTTTTGATAGGAAAATAAATTCAAGAGAGGGAAAAGATTTGCTGTTGGAAATTTAAGAAAGAAAGAGAAGCATACCATTTCTTGATTAATACACATTTATACAAGTGTGTAGGCCTAGACTACAACATATATATACAAAAAGCATGTATTAGGAGGGGAAAAACAAGTGGTAAGAGAACTTGAGAGAAGAGGTGATGTATGTTTACCATTGTTGTATAAGACTCAACACAATTCTTCTTCTTCTCTTCTCTCTCTCTCTCTCTCTCTCTCTCTCTCTCTCTCTCTCTCTCTCTCTCTCTCACTCCTCTAGTGCATGGCTGAAAATGTGTAAATTGAGGGGGAGAAGTGTGCATCTATATATAGAGAAAGGATTGGAAGGTTTCTTAGAGACCAAGTTCTATAAGTGTAATTTGTCAAAGTTGCCATCAATGCCATTTCAACCCTAACATGACTAGCTACTTGGGCTCCAAGAAATATATATATCTATATAATAAAGCAAAACAAATTTTGAAAATATGTTAGATACAATTGTCCTACTAGGACATTTCAAGGGTCATGATTCATTTGTATATTCACATGGATGGCTCAGATAACCCCCTTAATTTTATATCAATTCTAAATATATATCTTCCCATCCAAAGAGTCAGCCTCCTCTTTCCCCACGTCTCCCCTCTATTCTATCTTTATCTCTCTCTTCTCACCTTCCCACTTGTGCACGTCTCTCATGCCTTCTATCTTTATCCCTCTCCCTTCTCTGTTCTCATCAGTTTGTTCTTGCGACGCTCCTCTTCATCACCACTCGCAATCTGATCATTTATTATTGTAACCGACGCTCCTCTTCATCACAAGGTATTCTTGTCCTCCTCCCTCTCTCTGTTGTATTTTTTGAATGATCAAGAACAGATTGTAGAATAGATTAAATGGGATCAGATTGTAGAAACTGATTGCCAGAAATTGATTCAATTCCACTTTAATCAGTTTGTTCTTGCGATTAGATTGCGCTGCTGCTCATCATCACCACTCGCAAGGTTTCCTCTCTCCCACCCTTGGTTGTTCCCTTCGCAAGGTAATTTTGGTCTCTCTCTGCTTTAGGGTTTTTCTCTTCTTCGAGTTTTGACAATTATCTACTCCAAAATTCTGAATGATCAAGAACAAATTAAATGGGAACAGATTAATTCCACTTTAATCAGTTTTGACAACATCATTAGTTGCTGCAAACTCCACTTGCTGTTCCACTACCGTACCCATATCAGATTGAATCAGTGATATAAGAGGCACTATGCATTCACAGGCAATTGGCATTTCTCTGAGTTTTGGATTACCAAAAAGAACAATTGAATCAGTTTACAATTGAACCTTTTTTAACAGAAACCTTCCCTATTTGGAGTGATAAAAAAAACACAATTTTTTTCAAGCTTTTTTGCCTTTAGTTTAAAAAAATAAAATAAAATAAGATTGAGGCTTCGGTTTTAGGCTTCGGTTTCGGTTTTAGAGATTACAACAGAGTTGGAATCTAGGGTTCGCTGACTTCTTTTTATTTTTTTTCAAGTACATTAGTTAGATATGAGAAGCAGAATGGCAATGGGGTGAAGAAAAGTGTTGATACTACCATGGCCACAACATGTTTGATAGTTTGCCTATGAGAGACTTCTAAGTTGCTTCTTCTCAGTTGTCAAAATAGCACACACTCCTAGGAAATGCTTTGGTTTGAATATGAGATTGCCTTCTTCACCCCATTGCTATGAGGTTGACGGCAATTCCATAGTAGAATTTTGCTGCTAGCTCAAATGCCTCGGGTCCACCGGGAAGATCATCAAAAACAATTTTTTCCGAATCCGCGTCTCGCGTTTCGTATATGATTGTGTTCATCTTCCCACTCCTAGAAAGCACTGGATATTTCATAGAGACATTTATATTAATATACATTGTTGCTAATAAAACCTTCAATCCAAAAGCTTAGAGTTGGAGAGATTTTTTCATTTTTTTCACTATATTGGTTTTTATTTTAGTTATTTATTTTTTAAGAAAACATATTTTGAAAATGAAACCAAACAGTAACAGAGTGCAAAGTGTCTGAGCTAAGAAATAACTACCTTATGTAAGTGGAAAGTGGAATCTCCAATTTGAATCAAGAAGTCACTTGGGATGTCAGTTGAAAAATACCTATTCAATAAGCTCATCTTCCTAAAATTAAAAAGTAAATAAATAATATAGTAACTAACTATTTTCATGCAATAAAATTGATCATCTTTTGTTTGCAATTTTTTTTGAAGTTTACCAAGATTAGCCTCTTTGCTCAAACCCATCAGTACACTTGGGATTGAGCACTCCATTGTTGCATTCTCTTCCTTCAACTAACTCACTCTCTGAATCCCACATGATGAATCAAAAAAACCAAGAAAATCTGAACAGTTTGGGAACTAAAATTTGACAATAGTAGATGGTGTGAGTGTGTGTCTTTGCCAACGAATAGTAGGCAAGTGAATTCTTACATTCCATTGAGTGTAGTTGATTCTGTTTACAGTTTGGGAAGCCCAATTCGGATTTACTTTTCCTTATTTTCTAGCATGATCTTCAGTTTTAATTTATTTTGTATTTTTTTGTCCTTCTCTTCACCCAAAAGAATTTACCCTGATATTGCATCTGAATATGGAAGCATTTGAATATTTGCAAATGGTTAGCTATGCATGCTTATTATTTTGGTCAATTTGTTTTTGTTGTTCTTTTTTATTTTATTTCTATATTTTCTTTTCTTTTCTTTTTAAAGTTACTGGAAGCAATTTGGAGGCTGAACAATTCATCTGATATCTTTTCAAATGGTGGCCTCAGAATTAGAGTTCCTTCTACTCTTTTGCTCCATTGCTATAATAAATTTTTGACCTTAAAGTTGCTTCACTGTTCTACTTTAAAATGTGAGGTTTAGCTTCATTTTGCTGATCTGTGGATATATATATATATATATGTCTATCTAAAGATTTTTGGAATGCCTAGTGCATTGATATTAGGGACCTTACTAAATGCAAATTCGTAAAATTATAATCATATAACTATAATTGTTTTGCTGACTAACTTCAAATTCCACAGGAAATGGTCATATTGGCCACTGCAACCAAGGAAACAACATGTACCTTTTTCCTGGGTTAGTTTCAAATTTTCACTCTTTGCAAGAACTATGGGTTCAATATTTTTTTCTCTTTTTCACATACCTGATCATGCAGGATTGGACTTGGTACCCTTCTACAATATGATATAATAAAGCAGAATGGATTTTGAAAATATGTTAGACACAATTGTCCTACTAGGACATTTCAAGGGTCATGATTCATTTGTATATTCACATGGATGGCTCAGATAACCTCCTTAATTTTATATCAATCCTAAATATATATCTTCTTGCCCAAAGAGTCAACCTCCTCCTTCTCCACATCGCCAAATTATGAATTGTGTATTTCGTTATTTTTGAGGTGTTAAATATTTTAATGAAACAAAGAGGGCTATAGAGATTTTTGTGACAGGGAATGGGGATAGGGAAATGGGTTTGTTTTATTATTTTTTTATGTTGTTATGAGGGTAACTACTGTTTGGATTTCTATTACAATCTGTAGAAACTGTTTGGATTTCTACTGTTTGGATTTCTACTAGGGATAGGGAAATGGGTTTGTTTTACTCTACTGTTTGCATTTCTATTACAATTAGTCAATACATGTACTTGCACATGGTGGGCTAGAGTAATTGCAGTGAAGCATCCCCATTCCAGATTGACATCACTAACCCATTTAGCTAAAAAATTGAACAGATCCATTCAAAAGTAGCTAAAAGAGGAATATTACCGAGTCAAGAAACAGAGGCTGATCGCCTTCCAAGAAGATTTGGTTTCCATGGATTTGTAACTTTTTTTTCCTTTATATATTGTTTCTATTGGTAAGCCATATTGCTGATGTGAGATTCTTTTAAACAATTTTTTTTTTTTTGGTGGCATACATTTATGTTTGGACTTTCTAAATGATAATGATAAATTTAAATTTAATTTCAACACTATAAAATTGAAGTCAGTTGGGAAAGAGAAGAGTTCAAATTTGGACAATTATTGTGTTCCCATTTTAGTACTCTTCATGTTGTTAGGGTTGATTTTAATTTTATCATTTTAATATGATTGTTAAAATACATCATCGAATAGCCATAATTATATAACCAAACATTTCATGTTGAAGTACAATAGTTATGGACAATATCACTAATTTCGGTCAAGTAAGTATTTTTTTTTTTTTTTCCTCCCCCTCCATAGAAATTTAAATACCTCTCTTATAATGTAAGGCCTATTTATTTATTTATTTTAAACTTATCATATCTAATTTTCTTCTAATAAATGCTTTTTCCCTCATACTTTATAGGTGGATGAAGACTTACGCCGAACGGTAATATCAAGAAAGAAATGATTTTTTTTTTCTTATTTATGTGTACAAAATTTCATTTATCACTCTAAAGTTTTTGTATATATAGATTCAATTTCTTCAAGAAAAAAATGTTAATGTTGTTGTCCGCGATGAGCGTGACCTTAATACTATTCGCATTCGTGAGGTAAGCCTACAACTAACTTATATTCGCATGCATTTTCTTATCATTTTAAAAATATATTTGAATTATATATTCTACTTATTTTTTATGGGGAAAGGAAAAAGGAAAAACACAAAGCAATATCAAAGGAGACAGAAAAGGCTATCCCTTCTGGCAAAGGAAAGGAACATGCAAATCTCGTAGTATGGTTTCTTAACATTTTTAAAAAGTTTGTTTTTCGAATATTTATTATTATTTTTTTATATAGATTTTTGTTAGAATTGCATAATGTCATATACTCTTTTTTTATGTATATTTTTATGAGTTATTGTTTTTAAAATATTTATTCAATTGTTTTGACTGATTGTAAAATATTTTTCTAAACCATGTTAAAATAAACATTTGTACAATATGTTAATGCATTTGTCTGAATATTAATTTGAACACATGTTGCAGTTACAACATATCATAATAAACATATAAGAGAAGAAAACGAAAAATGAAATGAAGTTTTTAATTATAGAATATAGATTTTTTTAATTTTAATTTTACTTATAATATAACAGAAAGAACACGAAGAATGAAGAGGGAAGCGGAAACTAGAAAACATTACACACTAATATTCACATTATATGTACTCAATGATCTAATATTTATCTTTTCAACGTAGGACAAAAAAATGAGTGCAATTAGCAACATGAGTGTGGTCTATAAAAAAAATAATAATGCCACGCAGAATTATAAGAGGTGTATGGAAGGTTGGTTAATTTAGTAAGTTATTTTAATTTTTTGGTTACTTTAGTAGGTTAAAATAATTATGTTTAGCAAGATTGTTCAATTTTTAAATAATTAGATATGATGTATATGACAAAAAAAATGTAAAATGATTAAATACATTTTTAACTTATTTTTTCTTTTAATATTATTTTAATCAAAAAAATATTTAAATACATACGACTCAAAAAATGTTTGAGGTGACATTGTGTAAATACATTATAGATATATATAGATTTTTCTCATAAATTCACTAAAGTTTATATATGATTCAACTCAAACCACATTTTAAAATTTTAAAAATGTGTTAACATACGGCGATTTTAAATTCTATACTTTTTTTAGATGGTGAAATTCTAAAAAAAATTCAAATATGAATTAATATGTTAACTTAAACTTTTAGCAATGAATTTGATAAATTACATTTTAACTTAAATGAACCACCATCGTACGATACCTGCTAAAGTCATGGCCGATGGTGGAGGAAGTCTTATGTGTGGAGTTTTATATTGCAGTGAAATTATTATCGTCTTGAATTGATTTATTATAATTGATTTCTGTAGCAATGAAATTATTATCATTTTGAATTAATTTCTTTGTAAAGGACGTGATACCAATATTAATAATTTATGTTAATTGATTTTTGTAGAATATGTGTACCAATATTATTTACACCGTGCCTTTAGGCACTGGTATACACTAGATGGATAGTGTCTTTTTGGCATTTGGTGAAATTCCATGAGTTTTTTTCCTCCCTTTTTAAATTTTATCAATACATGGATTGGTTCTTATGTGACTAACAACTCAACCGAGCGAAGAAGAAAAGTTAGTTAAACTTTTGAGAACAAATACATGATAAAAGGGAAGCAAGAGATGGGACAATCTTTATATTTTATATATCTAATTATATAATATTCTCATTTTAGGCACACAATGATAATGTGTTATCAAAAGCTGCATTGGCTCAACATGCACAGCGAGAACATGAAAAAAAATCAAAACTCATGTTCTGCATACCAATTAGGACAACGCATGCGACGAGAACGAGAGAGATCAAATGAATGTATTAACCCAAGACAACCTTCTGTAACACCCAATTGGTAAATAACTCAGTTTAATTCTTGAAATATATACTCTTACTATTACCACTTTATTATACAGATTTTAATTTATTCACAATCTATTTTTGTAGGCCTGCTCCTACAACCCCATCTAGAAATGTTGGTGTGGTCATCCGTGATGAGCATGACCTTAATGTTATTCGTGTTCGTGCGGTAAGTAAAAAATCAAGTAAAACATTGTATGTATTTTTATTTATATAAGATTTTTTTAAATCTTTTCAATATTTTATTTATATTTGTTAGGCAAAAGAAAAAGAAAAGGTCAACCCAATGTCTAAGGGAAAAGAAAATGTGACTCATTCTGGCAAGAGAATGACAAATGCATACCAAGTGGTATATATTCCTTTTAAAAAATATGAAGCAAAACTATGTGAATTTGTTGCTTTATGTTTCTGCCCGTAGAATGATTGTAATATATTTTTCTATAATTTGCTATTATTTATATTGTTTTCCAAATTTATTTATTTTTATCTAGCATAGATACATGTGCATTTATAATGTAACATGTGAAAAGAATAAGAAAAAAAAAAAAAACGAAGAAATAAAGACAAACTATGTAATGAAAGAATAAACTAAATAAGATAGATTTTTATTTCTTCTTTATTTTTTTTTTAAAAACAAAATGCATAAAGAAAGAAATAAATACAGATAACACTATTAAAGGTATAAAACAAATAAAATATAAAACAAAATTAAGAGAAACAAAATAAACAAGAAGATATTTCATGTTAAGTACAAAATATTCACATATTTTGCACCAATGACAAAATATTTTTATTTTAGGCACAAAATGATAATGTAATATCAAAAGCTGCTTTAGCCCAACGTGCACGACGAGAGCGTGAAAAAAATGAAAAGTCATACTTTCAATGCTCGCAACGAGAACAAGAGGGATCAGAAGAATGTATTCAACCAATACACCTTTCTTTAGCACCAAATCGTCGCAATCGCGCTTGCCTGGAATGGGAAACAATAACTGAAGATTCTCATTCGGCACAAAAACAAATAATGGTTGCCCATCATTCTATATGTTCGTTTTCTATGCCAAGCGCATCTTTACCTCCACAAAGGAATCGGTAAATTGCTATGTCTAATCTTGAAATACATATTCTTACCATTTTGTTTTATATAATTTTATTTATAAACAAATATTCGTAGGTCTACTTCTATAAATCAATTTCTTCAAGAAGATCTATGTACTGATGATGAATTAGAAGATATGCCTAGGAGTACATCAATTGATGCCCGAGCACACAACAATTCTTGCCGCCATTATCTTGGCAAGATGGACGTATTATGTCCTTATTGTTCAGGCTCACATTGGATGGATGAAAAATTGACCAAATCATCTATAAAGCATCCCTTATTTGGAACTTGCTAGTTTGGAAGGGAAGATTAGGCTACCTTTACTTATTACACCTCCTCCATCACTTCAAGCGTTGTATGATGGGCATAATGATCAATCAAAATCCTTTCGAAGTTATACTCGATTGTACAATGCAGCCAATGCTTTTACAAGTCTTGGTGCTACATTGGATCCTAGAGTACTCAGTGGAAAGGGCCCTACATCATTCACAATTCATGGGGAATTATGACATCGAACAGGATCACTACAACCACAACCAGGGCAGGATGCAAGTTATGCTCAACTGTATATCTATGACCCTGATTCAGCATTACAAATTCGTAATCGTAGAAATCCTAACTTGAGAAGGGATGTGCTCAAAACTATTCAGGATAGTTTGTTGCAAGTCAATTCATTTGTAGCTACATTTCGCCAGGCTCATGCCATTTTACATCAATTAGACGCGGTAGGACACAATCTACCTGCTCATCTTCATTACAATTCAACAACTAATCGACGTCGGTATAACTTACCAACTGCAGATGAGATTGCGATTGTAATACCAAGTGATGGAACAGAGGTAAGTGGAATGAGAGATATTATCTTATATTTCCAAGGAAATAATGAGTTGATGCAAATTAATGAATGTCACCCAGCATACTTGCCATTACATTATGTTCTATTATTTCCTTATGGTGAGCTTGGATGGGAACCTGAGTTGAAATTGTGGAATGTTCAATATGATCGACCTTCAACTGATCGACTTACTCAAATGGATTTTTATAGTTATCATTTGTTTGAACGACCCACAGAGTGTTCAACTATTTTGAGAGGTGGGAAACTATTTCGAGAGTTTTTGGTAGATGCTTGGGCCACAACTGAGCAAAATCAATTGACATACTACAAGCTTAATCAAGGGAAACTTTGGGTTGAACTTTACTAAGAGTTGTCAGATATTGATCCAGATTATGTGCGACCTGGTCAAATTGGTCAAAGGTTTGTTTTGCCTTCTTCATTTACTAGTAGTCCTAGACATATGTTTGAAATCTTTCAAGATTCAATGGCTATCACGCGATACAACCAACACCCAGATATTTTTCTTACCATGACTGCAAACCCTAATTGGCCAGAAATTACTTCAGCATTATTATCACATCAAAAACCTATTGATCGTCCTGATTTGATTGCCCGTGTTTTTGAGTTGAAGAGAAAATGTTTGATAAAGGAGATAGAAGCAAATAAAGTGTTTGGAAATAAAGTTGCACATGTTTTTACAATTGAATTTAAAAAGCGAGGCCTCCCCCATATACATGCACTTTTATTTCTTAAGGGTCCAGACAAAATTCGAACATGTGCTCAACTAGACAAATTAGTCTGTGTAGAATTTCCAGACCCAAAAGATGATCCTATGCTTTTTAGAAACTGTCAAATGTTGTATGGTACATGGACCATGTGGTGCTCGAAATTCGTATCCACCATGTATGGAAAATGGTAGATGCAGTAAGAGATACCCTCAAGTTTGCACAGAAACAACAACTATGGATTAAGATGGACACCCCATCTATTGTAGTCGCAATAATGGCCAAGTACATACTGTGAAGGGGCAAGAAGTTGATAACAGGGATGTCGTACCATACAATGCATATCTTTCTAAACTTTTCGACTGTCATATAAATGTGGAAGTATGCGCCGGAATGAGATGTGTCAAGTATATACATAAGTACATTTATAAGGGTTATGATCGTACAACGATGGTGTTGGGATCGATAAATGAGATTCAACAATATCTCGATGCAAGGTATATTGGACCTCCAGAAGCTGCTTGGTGAATATTTGGTCATCCTTTGCATGCAGAGATACCAACAGTTGTACGATTGGCACTTCATTTACCTGGAATACATCATGTTGTTTTTAAACCAGAAGAGTCATTAGAAATGATTCAATCTAGAGCTGGTCAACCAATGTTAACTCTTACTGGCTTCTTTGCATATTGTGCTTCCAGTGAAGATGAATGTCCATTCACTTATCAAGAATTTCCGCAGCATTTTGTATGGCTCAAGTCAGAAAAGAGATGGAAATCAAGAGAAAGAGGATATACAATTGGCAGAATGTACTTTGCCAGTCCTAATTGTGGTGAAAGATTTTATCTGCGTTTGTTACTAACTGTTGTCAAAGGACAAAAGTCGTTTCGGTCTTTACGCACAGGTCGATAATGTTGTGCATGATACATTTAAATTAGCATGTGTTGCAAGGGGACTTTTAGAAGATGATGAAGAATGGATACAATGCTTGAAAGAGGCTGCAGTTACTGAAAACTGGATATCAATTGAGGAGATTGTTTAGTGTTATTCTCACTCAGTGCTCTCCACTAAATCCATGTGCATTATGGAATCAATTCTCAACACATATATGTGATGATCTTACACATAAGATTCGTACATTGTTTGCCATATCTAACCCAACTGAGGCTCAAATTGAAGATTATGGTCTCCATCTTTTGAATCAAATGCTTCATGAATCAGGCAAATGTTTAATTGACTTCCCACCCATGCCACAACCTACTGCAAATTGGAGTGCAATAGTTGGTAATCGGTTGATATTCGAACATCAACAACTGCAGAATGAGGCACAACAGGCAGATCCACAATTACTATTGATTGTCTCAACAATGGACAACGGAATGCTTATAACACAATCACTTCTTCAATTTTTCAAAATAAAGGAACTATTTTCTTTCTTAATGGAGGTGCTGGAACAGGGAAAACATTTCTGTACAATACGATTACATTAAAATGTCGTAGCCTTGGGCATATTGTTGTTACTGTGGCTTCGTCTGGAATTGCATCATTGTTATTGGTAGGAGGTCGCACTGCACATTCAACATTTTCCATTCCGTTAGATGTCTTGGAAAATTCACTTTGTGGGTTTACCAAACAATCATTACAAGCTGAGTTGTTTAGAGAAACAAAACTCATAATTTGGGATGAAGTTCCTATGCAACATAGACATTGTGTTGAGGCGGTTGATCGTACATTGAGGGATATTCGTGATAGTGAAAAGCCATTTGGGGGTATTACTGTTGTTCTTGGTGGAGACTTTCGACAAATCTTACCACTTATACCCAAAGGAATTTGTGAGCAAATTTGTGAATGCATCATTAAGACACTCTGTTCTATGGAAGCATATACATATCTTAACTTTGGATTTAAATATGCGCTTGAATCATGGAGACCATGAAAATGCTATTTTTGCAAATTTCTTGATGGAGGTAACACTACTTTAACCTTTTTCTTTATTATTTTAAATTAATAAATTGTGTTTACACTCATATTTTTTTTAATTGATTTCATTTTTTTTAGATTGGGACTAATCCTCAAGAAATCATCAACCTTTCATCAACAATACACAAATGTCAAGATTTGAATGAATTGCTCTCTACAGTTTACCCACAGTTGAATATGATAGAGACGTCGACCCCAACATTTTTGACTGAACGCACCATTCTATCTGCGCGTAACGATGATGTCAGTGACATTAATACTACTGCGTTGAATATCTTTCCAGGGAGATTATATACTTATTTTGCAGCAGATAAAATGTCTGAAGATAATGAAATTGATCCTACCATTACAAATAGATATCCTAATGAATATTTAAATTCATTGGATCCTCCCGGGCTACCAACTTTTAAGTTAGAGTTGAAAGTGGGTTGTCCTATAATATTGTTAAGAAATATTGCACCGAAAGATGGACTATGTAATGGTACAAGATTGATGGTTACTAGGTGCGACACTCGCATAACTGAAGCTCAAATTTTAATTGGAGAAAAGTTTGGCAATTTGGCATTCATACCAAGGATATCTTTGACACCATCTTCTTCAGAAATGCCTTTCCAAATGACGACGTCAATTTCCAGTCCGATTAGCATATGCCTTGACCATTAATAAATCTCAAAGACAATCTGTGAAATTTGTTGGGGTTGATTTGTGCATACCAGTGTTTAGCCATGGCCAATTATATGTGGCATTGTCCAGATGTACATCCTTTGATCGTATAAGTATTCTCCTCCCTAAAGATAGTTTGGATTCTACTACAAATATTGTTTATCCTGAAGTGTTGTTGTAGTGTTCCATGTTCATTAAATCATGTTTTATCAAAAGGTAACCATGTAGATTTCTTTCTATTGATTATATACATAGATTTTTTTATAAAATTTCAATCTAATAATAATTGGAAATATGGATTTTTTTAGGATTGGATTGAAAAATTTATGGAGCTTAAAAGGAGAAATACAACTAGCTTGCTTCGATGGAGATGTAATAAGGTAATTTCAATCTTAAAATATTTTGATATGTATATTTCCAACAAATATACCAATCTATATATATATATATTTTCCATAAATTACCAGATTGTTGTGCATGTTCCTCATTGGGGATACATACAAGTTGATATAAAGACTTTTTCGAAAGTAATGAGGAGGAAGTTTGGGCAAACACATGTTTGAAGAGATGTTATTGACACATCTTCTGTAAAGCATACATATTCTAGGAAAGCTTCGACCCACTTTTTTTTTATAAAGTTTTAACTCACTCTTTTGGCGTATGACAATATAATATTTGTTTTTCTTGTGTAGTTAGAATTTGATTGGCAACAGTAGCACTAACTAGTGTGCATTTTAATTTTAATTTCTTTTAAATTGCAAAGTACTGGCTGGTGTGCATTATTTGATATTTAATTTTTTTTTTTTTTTACATTTGATTTGTTTGGAATTGTAGAGTGTAGTCTATTAAATATATTTTTATAATTGCATTTTAATCTTAAATTTAAATAGTGTTGCGATTACAATTATATTATAATCCTAACATTATTTACACCGTGCCTTCTGGCACGGGCATACGCTAGTATATATATAAGATATAAGATATTTGTATTTATAAACATAAAATAATAGGCATAAGTAAATTAATTAAGAAAGTACTACAATTAAGGTTTGGAATGAAATAAAATAGAAGTATATAGGGACCAAGTCTAAATTTATGAAACCTTGATATTTAGTATACAACATACTAACATTATAAAATAGTTAGAATAATAAATTTGGGTCCCGTTAAATTAAAGCACAAACAAAGGCAAGAAACTGAGCAAAAAGGGCATTATCGGGAATTAAGATTTTAAAGTGATTAATATATAATGGTAGGGTCTAATAATTAATAATATGGTTTTAAAGATGATTATTAATCTACAGGATCAATTAGGGTTTATTTGAATTAATCCGCAATGCTTCCTAATTCTAGGGTTTAAAATGTAATTAAGTGAAAATTCAAGGGCTTTATTGAAATGAACTCAAGGTTAAGGATTTAATGGTAATTACAAAAATTAGGATCTCTACAAGTAATTATTAAGTTTCAAATCCAACTCCCAAAAAGCAAAAAAGCAATCAGGTTCAAAAGCTTCAATAGCCTAAATATGAGGTCTAACTAAATCTAACAGGGACTTCAAAAATCCAGGTGTAGGAAAGGTAATTACTCCTCTGCCATTGGTAGATTTAACATTATTTTTGAGATTTTGAGCAGCTGACCCAGTTGTAGCAGCACTTTCTCTTTCTGCCACAAGTCGAAAAGCAACATTTCAAATAAGGCCACCATTATATGGAAAACATAGAAGAGTATGCAGAAGCTAAAAGAAACATACCACGCTGAAGGTCTTCATGAAATTTTTTCAGATATTGATCAAATTTTTTTAGGGAAATTCTACTATGCACACCCCTTACCATATGCACCCCTAAGATATGTCATTTTCTTCTTTAGTTATGACCAATTAACTTCTTTAGTTATGATCTTATTTTAATTATGGCTCATGAGATCTTTAATTATGCCTCATGTATTGTTTGGTTATTGTGGAGAAGTGGTTTGGAAATACTCTAGGGATCCAGTTGGACGCTCTTGATCCTCAGCTAATCACCTGAAAATGAATGAACACTCCAGTCGGGGGTGCCGGAATTAGCACTCCGACGGATAAGTCAGTGTATACTCTCTTGGTTGCTTGTAAACTAAGTTTTTAGATTTGCTCTCACCTACCTCTCTTTGGATGACATTCTTCTATTTATATTTTTCTTTTGGGCCTCAAGGTCGGGCCCACTCTCAACCCATTGCACGTTTATTTATTCAGCCTTCATTCAACTGATTCTACGGTTCGATCAATTTATTCGACTTTGGCATCGTCTAGGATGGTGCCAAATACAATATTTATCCTCAGACATGTATTCGGCCTTCTTGTATGTATGACATTTTCCGGCCCCCACAATTGCCCCCCAAACATCCTATTAACACCCGTTATTTGGCATGTTTGGTTTCGAAACTTGAAAAGTCAAAGACCAAAAAACGGCGGTTAGCCTCATTCCAATGCGTATGTCAGAACACACGCTTTTTAGGCATCATTACATCTTCCCGCCCCTTTGTGTGCTTCGTTCATTTAATGTGATTTGCAACTATATTGTCCCTTCGAATATATATTTTTTGATTACTCAAAACTCCTGGTTTGCCTTTCAGTGCACCTCCACTTCGCGATCTCTGCAACTTCCTCCCGTTCCTCATTGTCTTCTCTACTTCTTGTAAGTCCTCTTCTCCTTCATTTAAAATCTCAGTTTCCTTGTTTGTGTTTAGTTTTGCATACTCCTTAGACCGGCTAGGATGTCAAAACATTTGAAAGACCTCCTTTCTGTGAATTGAATTTCTGGTTTTCAACACCATTTTTCCATCCCTGACGATGTCCATCTGTCACTCGTGATAGAAAGCACCATTGATATGGAGAGGACTGATGAAAGTACAATCATCTTTCCTCTCTTATCAATTACTGAAGGTGAAGTCCTGTTTCCCCCTTCACCCATTTTTAAGGGCCATCCTTCACCACTGGGGTCTAATCCCTTCCCAATCTGATGTGAATTTTTTTCGAATCATAATGGAGGTTATAGAGTTGAACCGACATCTTAGGATCAACCTTGGTGTACCTACTATTCGGCACTGCTATGCCTTGGCCAAATCTTTTAGCCGACATGGGCACTATTTCCTCAAGGCTAAGGACACCGACCACCACTTAGTAATTATGCTTGCCAGCTCTGGCAAGCATGTTGACGATGTGATAGTCGTTGTCCGAGGTAACTAGGAATTCGGCGAGGGAGAAGATTGCCTAGATCCCATGCCTAGGCGAAAAGGCGAACCAAGTGGTCGTATAGTTCCTTGTTTTTATATATGTTTACTCAGCCTTCCTTCTATGTACTTATCATTTTATTTGTGCAAGCAACAATCTGAAGAAAGTTTTGGTTTCAACTGACGACGCCGTACTAGCAGAAATTAACATCGTACTCCGGTTCTTTGGCCGTCCAAACCTTCAGAAACAAGGGAGGACGGCTCACATTCTGCTGAGATACGAGCCGACTTACACAACATTTTCAGCGATTGACAACATTCCAATCCTGAAGGGCGAAGAACATCTTACGGCCCTTATCTTTCCCAACTTCAAAAACCTGAGGCAGATTGGTTTGGAAGCCTCCGATTCGAAGCAGGTGGAACAAGTAGCCGAAGAGGTTACCGAGGAGCTGAACCAGTCGAAAGCCGAGGTAGACGAGGCTTTAAACTTGGCCTTTGAAGAAGCCGACCTCAATTCATCCAATCCTACGTCCACCTCAAGCCGAGGTGACGTCTCCTTTGAAGACATTTTTATGGACTTAGGAGATCTTCCCGACGCGTATCTTGAGAGCATGGCTGGGGAGTCGCTCACGCAACTCGCTAGAAGGAAAAACACAGAGAGGATGGCCGCCCGGAGGAGAGCCGAGACCATCTGATCGAAAACTCCACCCGTTGCCATTACAGAGCCTTCCCTGCCTGTTATTGTAGAAGAGACGGCTCAAACAAGAACTAAGGTCGAACGAGAAGCCGAGACTGGAGTGAGAACAGGAAATCTAGGAGCAAAAGGGGAAAAAACACCTTGCCGATCCCGAAGCTGTCTTTGGGGAGGAAGGAATCGATAAACTGGCCGCGCATCGAGGAATCGGACTTAGGTTGTTCCGTTTACTGTTCAACCAAAGATAAGGAATATGCTGATTGCCTCTGATACGTCGACTATCAAGGATCCGGCTGTGGCCTTGAGTATGGCCATCCTCAATTTCCCTACCGGTTGACAAAGCCACATTTTGGGTGGAGCCTAGATTTATTGTCAATTGCATTAGCCGCTCAATCAGCCTTAGTGGTATGTTGCCTTATCTGCCATCCTTCGCCTACATATATTTATATATATTTAACTCCAATTCCTTATGTTGCAGACGGTGGGCAAGATAGCCAAAATCAGTTGCCGTCAACATGACGCTATTGAGAAGATCGACTTGTTGAAAGCCGAAATCGAAACTGAAAAGAGCAAGGCCGTGGAAGCCTTTCAAAGAGCCGATTCCGAGGCAGCGAAAACGGCGGAAGGAACGTATGAGAGCTGACTCTGAGGCCGAGAACGTGAAGAATTCCGATCAACTAAGGCTGGCTGCCGAAGATATGGCAAACACGAGTGAGGACGCGCTCAAGTTAGCCAAGGAGGTGATTGCCAAGCTGGAAACCGATTTGGAAAAGTCGAAGAAGGCGAAGCAAGTAGCCGACTCCGAGATTTCCAAAGCGTTCCAAGCTGAGTAGGATGCCGCCTTGGAAAACTACATGGAAGAGCCTGCCCAAGTTCGAGAATCGAGGCTTCAAACACGGTTGGCTCAAAGCCCTCACTGCTGATAATGTGACATTGGCGTAGCCGATTCCATATGAGCATGTGGACGTTGAGCCAACGTTGGCGTCTAACCCTGAAGATTGACTAGGGAGATATTTTGATTTTTGTTAGGCATCTTAGATGCATAGTTTTTGTAGGTTTTGGTTAGTAGGTTTTTAGTCATTTACTTCGATTAGAAGTTGAAATGTAAGGTAATTTTCATATGTAAAATGACTACTATCTGTACTTAAGTACTCAATTTATTAATGAAAATTCCTATGTAATTATGCTTACTCCACATATTATTTGTTTTCAATTTATTAATGAAAATTTCCCATGTGTTTGTCTGATGCATAACTTAAACATCCGCTAAAATAACTGCATAAAATCGACGCAAAGCCTGGACATTTGGCGATTAGATTAATGAATTTGCCCTTGCCCCAGCTAATGAATGAACTAGAATGCCAAATTCTTTTGGTTCATGGAGTGGCTAAGGTACATGAACTTATCGGCGCAAAGCCTAGATATTTGGCTAATTAGATTGATTAATCTGCCCTTATCCCAGCTAATGAATGAACTAGAACACCAAATTCTGTTGGTTCATGGAGTGGCTGGGGCACATGAACTTATCGGCGCAAAGCCTGGACATTTGGCCGATTAGATTAATGAATCTGCCCTGACCCTAGCTAATGAATGAACTACAACACCGAATTCTGGTGGTTCATGAAGTGGCTGGGGCACATGAACTTATCGGAGCAAAGCCTAGACATTTGGCCGATTAGATTAATGAATATGCCCTTGCCCCAGCTAATGAATGAACTAAAAGGCCGAATTCTGTTGGTTCATGGAGTGGCTGGGGCACATAAACTTATCGGCGCAAAGCCAGGACATTTGGCCGATTAGATTAATGAATCTACCCTTGCCCCAGCTAATGAATGAACTAGAACGCCGAATTCTATTGGTTCATGGAGTAGCTGGGGCATATGAACTTATTGGCGCAAAGCCTGGACATTTGACCGATTAGATTAATGAATCTGCCCTTGCCCTAGCTAATGAATGAACTAGAACGCCGAATTCTGTTGGTTCATGGAGTGGCTGGGGCACATAAACTTATCGGCGTAAAGCCTGGACATTTGGCCGATTAGATTAATGAATCTGCCCTTACCCTAGCTAATGAATGAACTAGAACGCCGAATTCTGTTGGTTTATGGAGTGGCTGGGGCACATGAACTTATCGGCACAAAGCCTAGATATTTGGCCGATTAGATTAATGAATCTGCCATTGCCCTAGCTAATGAATGAACTAGAATACCAAATTATGTTGGTTCATGGAGTGGCTAGGGCACATGACTTTAGCGATTCTGGCGCAAAGTTATGAAACGTAGTATTGATGACGTCGCCTTAGGGGCGCTGTACCCGCAATGAATAAATGGGGTGGGGGCAGTGTGCGCGGAGGGGCCATTGTTGCATTCAAATCCAATAAATTGAGAAAATAGCAGTGTGGAAGACTATGGATGGCCAGAAGATTATTCTTCAATAGTAGAAGAGAAGGTAGGACACTGGCGAAGTTGGATGCAGAGATGAATCGAGGTGGTGAGCCCGTGCCTTCGAGGAGTAGGAAGTCAAGGGAGCATGAAAAACACCAGTCCCCGCGTCATTCGAAGTAGGTCATGTAGACAAGAAAAACAGCAACATGGTAACTCCCTCTGACCACGCTCGAGAGGGGAAACCAGTGCGATGCCGCGTCTGTTGAGTTTTTCAATTTTTGTGGGAAACAAATCGATAACGGAAGCGGATTCAATTTTTCGTGACCCAAATGTTGCAGTCGAGTTCGCTCGACAGATTTTCCTGCCAGAAGTTCAGTAGTTGATGGGTGGTCAACCTGATTTCGAAGTATTTCGGGAGGGCAGTTCATAGAGCGGTGAAAAGGGTGTACACCGCCTATGAAATCGGCATATGCCTACGTGCCGCTCGACGGGAGATAAAGCAGAATGATGAACACATTCGAACCTTAGAAGCTCACACGGAGAAAGCTGAGCGTGAATTAGGAAAGGTCAAAACTGCCGAGCCTCCATCGACCGGCCAGGCGAATCCCATAGTGGAGGAAAGGGTGACCCAACGGCTTATAAGTCATGTGAGTGCTAATCAAGAGACAGGCAAGCATGTTTGCAATAGAGTCTGGAAGGACCAGGGCTTATGAACAAGGCTTCCATGATGGCCGAAAAATTGGGATACAGAAGACGAAGGAAAAACTTGCCGAGGAGGTATGTCGATGCTGAGAATCATGGGTTCAAGCACGGGTGGGTCAAAGCCCTCCAGGCCGTGGAGGCTCTCCAGGCAACAGGTGTTGATTCGGCGTCGCCGTTATATTAGAGTCACCATTTTCCTTTTGCGGCTTACGAAGTCAAGAAAAGCAACGACAAAGGTGGTGCCGAATAAAACTGAACTTATTGTAGCATTTTTAACGCAAATTGGATGTAAATTATGTAATCTCGATCAATTTAATAAAACGTATCATTTTAAATGTTTGCATGTTGTTTCTGTCATTTACCATTTTTTGTCTATTGTGTTTATGCTTGTCAATCATAATATTCACGAAAAGATGGCCTAATTCAGAGGCCTTTTTTTCCTTGGGCAAACGTGGTTTCCACGAGGGGGCACTCTGAATTCGGAGGCTCATTCGGCCTAAATGTGATTTCCACGATGGGGCTCTGAATTCAGAGGCTTATTCACTTGGCCAATCGGGATGTCCACAAAGGGCGCTCCGAATTCGGAGGCTTATTCGGCCAAACGTTTCATTTGCGGATAGGGCTCTGAATTCGAAAGGTATTATCATGGCCAATCATGATATCCACAAAGGGCGCTCCGAATCCGGAGGTTTATTTGGCCCAAACGTGTCATTCATGGATGGGGCTCCGAATTCGAAGGCTTTTATCATAGCCAATCGTGATATCCACGAAGGGACGCCCCAAATCCGGAGGTTTATTCAGCCCAAACGTGTCATTCACGGATGGGGTGCCGAATTCAGAGGCTTTTATCTTGGCCAATCGTGATATCCACGAAGGGCACTCCGAATCCAGAGGCTTATTCGGCCCAAACGTGTCTTGCACGGATTGGGCTCCGAATTCGAAGGCTTTATTTTGGCCAATCGTGATATCTACGAAGGGCGCTCCAAATCCGGAGGCTTATTCGACCCAAATGTGTCATTCGCGAATGGGGCTCCGAATTCAGAGGCTTTTATCTTTGGCCAATCGTAATATCCACAAAGGGCGCTCCGAATCCGAAGACTTATTCGACCCAAACGTGTTCGGAAGGCTTTTATCTTGGCCAATCATGATATCCATGAAGGGCGCTCCGAATTCGAAGGCATATTCAGCCCAAACGTGTCTTGCACGGATGAGGCTCCGAATTCGGAGGCTTTTATTTTAGCCAATCGTCATATCCACGAAGGCGCTCCGAATCCGGAGGCTTATTCGGCCCAAACGTGTCTTGCACGGATGGAGCTCCGAATTCGGAGGCTTTTATTTTGATGAACAAAACTTCGTATAGTGTGGAAATATGAAACCTTGCATTGTAAAAGTGAAATTTGTACACAGTGAACATTCAAAACAAGTATCATTCCCCATAGATTGGGTTAATGATAGAATTTATGTAATGACCCCAAAAGTCATCCTTATTTAATTAGGGGTTAATGTGTTTTAATTCAACTATATCCATTGGAATTGAGAATGTTTTTATCTATTTTGGGGTATTGATTGAGGTAGTGGTGTGATGGTAAAGTAAGATTGGACCAAAAACTTTAATTCGAATAATTCGCCTACGATCAGCCGTCACTCTTTTGCCATTTTCTTTTTCCACACTTTGAATTTAGATGTGAGGTTAGAACCATTGGAAAGATTATTTTTGGGGCTTCAATTTAGACACAAGAATGACCTAAAACGGACTCCGGATGAGAGAGTTACGCATGTTTGAAGTTTTCATATCTGTGCTGGAAGCAGGACCGCACGTGCGGGAAATGCGGCGCACGTGCGGCGATGTGCGGGGCAACAGCTCAAGAACACATATAATTCAATACCTCAATTTCATTACTCTACTTTCACTTTGGGCCAATTCATTAGTTATCTTCATTAATCAACCTAGGGTTTCAAGAAAAACCGAGGAATTTCAAGAAAAATCCAAATTTCTTAACCCATTATTTTTTGTTCCAATTTCCTCATTGATTACAAGTCTAAAGTTCATAATCCATCACCTTAACCCAGAAATTACATCTCCAACATTATAACCCGAAATCCCCCAATCTCAAGTTGGACATAATATGTTCAAAACTATAGATTTTGTATTTATATACTCAAAATACCATAAATCCATACTCAAAATACCATAAATCCATCCATGAATGCAATATTGAAAGGGAATAAGGTCTCCTACCTCAAGATTCGAACAATAAAAGCAAGCTTTGAGAAGAATCCTCCACAAATTCGAATTTCAATCGGTTGAAAATGTTGCCCCTTTCTTGTTCTCCATCCTTGATGCAAGATCTATGGTGGATTTGTTGAGAAAAGTGAAGGAAATCAAGGTTTTGGGAGCTAGGGTTTCGGACATGGAAGAGGGGAGAAGAAGAGAGGAAAAGAAAATGCAAGAAATGAGCTCAAAATCATGTTTTTGAGCTGCTGCCCTGCACATCGCCGCACGTGCGCCGCATTTCCCGCACGTGCGGTCCTGCTTCCAGCACAGATATGAAAACTTCAAACATGCGTAACTCTCTCATCCGGGCTCCGTATTAGGTCATTCTTGTGTCCAAATTGAAGACCCGAAAATAATCTTTCCAATGGTTCTAACCTCACATCCAAATTCAAAGTGTGGAAAAAGAAAAGGGCAAAAGAGTAACAGCTGATCGTAGGCGAATTATTCGAATTAAAGTTTTTGATCCAATCTTACTTTACCATCACACCACTACCTCAATCAATACCCCAAAATAGATAAAAACATTCTCAATTCCAATGGATATAGTTGAATTAAAACACATTAACCCCTAATTAAATAAGGATGACTTTTGGGGTCATTACATTCTCCCCACCTTAAGAAGTTTGGTCCTCCAAACTTGATTCACCTTGCCACTAGTCTAACTTTGTCCTAGACATATAACATTGCTCAATCATTTGGCCATTCACAATCCTATACAGTCAACTCCGATGGAATTTGCTCCCAAAATCACAAGTAATTCATCTCTACTAACTACTTGGTAACCCAATTGATAATAGTACTTATTAACATCAAAACATTGTCTCATTGTTCATAACCTTGTACATTTTAATTTATTACTCCACAAATCATATCTTTCACATAATATAACAACTTAAGGGTATTTAGAAATGAATTCATTTCAAGTATTCGTTTGCATGCAGCTCATAAACTATCAAACATAATTCAAACGCACAAATAACCCCCATTTTCATAATTTCTCAAAGGTTAAGGAAACATTCACGACATACTCGCCTTTCAAAGGCATATACTTCGTACAATAATTAGACCCATCGTAGCAATTAAGTTCTAGATCGACGACTTCATGGCTCTTTGTTCATTATCTGAATTAGACTTAGTAGTTCAAATCAAATCTCTAACAGACTCCAAATGCCAACTTAAATTTCATATCAAGAAATTACATGTTCAGAGTAGAGGATTCGTAAAATCAAATACAGATCAACCTTAATGGTCATACTTCCCACATTACAGTAAAATAGTACTCATTCAAAATCCATGCTGGCTTAGAAGATCTCAAAGTCAACATTATGACATCAAGCACATAATACATTTACCATGAAATTCTTATATTCTTGTTCCATAGGTAGCAAAATGTTTCTAACATGGACAAAAACATTTTCCAAAAATATGTAATACATAAAGTTCTCCAAACCCTTCATACGTACATACGATACGTTGTTCAGAGATATTACTTAGAAACTTATCAGGCCTTTCAAAGATATCAGATGATGGAATAATTCTCAATAGCATTAAACTTATTTAAACTTGACTGAACAATCTCCGATTCAACTTATAACAGATAGGGCAGAATAGCTTGAAGCTCAACATAGAGCTTTCATCAAGTATGCAACAATAAATTATCAAATAAAGAACTCATTCATGCATAGCAAAATATTTCTTTCAGAAATCTTGTCATATCTTGAACATTCGGAGCTTCGTAGCATATCTAGTCATTTTGGAAAATTATCTAGAAAACTTATCATATCATAAACATGTCGGAAGTTCATAACATTTTGATCACTTCGGAAAATACTTACTACTTAAAAAAAACACATGTAATCACAAATCATCCTTATCGTATCAAAACAAAGAGCAGACAGTTTCGTAACTTCTCACAACATACTAGACACTTGGTTATGTCGTCATAAGTTCAAATTGACTAGTTAGTCATAAACTTTACTTAACCCCTTTTTTAAATACAGAATAGGGATTAGTTTAACAATTTGCATTAAAATGCAGAAACAAAATTCCAATTTTTGTCGTAACTTATCAGTTTTTTTTTTTTTTTTTGGTATCATATGGGCAGTCTCATCATATAGGTGGGGTTATTCATATTATTCGACCATTCCTTATAGAAATCCTGATTACAGATCACAGATTACGCATGAACAAAACAGAATCGCTATATGTATAACTTTTTATCATAGCCAGTCCTTTTCAACACATTACAGAGTATCATGTAAAACTTATTTTAGCAACTATCAACTTACAATAACTTCTCGAACTCGTAGGTTTAAACATTGTTATAATAAGGAGGATGTGGCTATGTTACAGAAAGTACACATCGCACATATTATCTTATGTACGCACTAAATCGTATAAGTAAGTCATCTAAACAAATGCTTCGCAGGTATCTATCAATTCTACAGTCACAATTAATAACACACATTCTACTTGGTCATAGGCATATAACTTGTCTTACCGTTCAACGTGAATTCTTATCACGCTTCCACTGCGCAACTTTATTGATTTAATCCCATCTGCAGGTCTCACCATGTTCTGCATAGCAATCAATCATAATATATACAAGAAATGTATAACAGACATGAATAATAACCATTGCGGTTAGCGTCATTACATATACCATTATCGTTGCTATCAATTCCTTTCATATGCACTAAGGATGTCATGCATGATGCCTAAGTCTTTTCTAGACATCCTAAAGCTCAATGGATTCGTGTTTGAGATAGCAACTCGTGCTCTGATACCACTTGTCACAACCTCAAACCCGCCCCTAAAAGTTTGGGCATGACCCGTTCGGAAATCGAACCTTTAACCTGTTGTATATAACATATGGGGCCCTATCGGAAGCATTTAATTATGAAAATAACGACACAACTAAATCCCATTGAGCTACTTCTACATGCCAGGATCTCATATAACGTATGCATCATAGAAGACAGAAAAAATTCCAAGCTATACCCCAAAGTGTCGGTTATAAACAAACACCTATACAGTCCTAGCCCTATCATTGGGCATATACAAAAATCATTGAAGTTCTACACTTTTAATCTTAAGTGAGAAATCAAAATAAGCCAACATTTTAGCAAACTTTACAAAAATAAATGGCTTCGTGTAGTGCCTGAACCATAGGGTTGACAAAAGGGAACGAGTGTCGTGGCTAGGATTGACCACTTGGCTGGTTACCTACAGAAACAGACATAACACAGAGTGAGTCTAGCTCAGTGAATAGTAATACATAAATAAAAACAGTGCTTGACTTGAAATATAACACCACCATAGAGCATAAAAGATGCATATATAGTTAGTCGGAATCCGTATTAATTTCATAACGACCTTAGCCCATTTTTGAAACATAGTGGTTTGCAACATGATTTCTTGAAACATGATGGCTATGAGCCCTTATACGTGGTGGCACAAGGCCCTTAAACATGGTGGCATTAAGCCCTTGAACATGGTGGCACGAGGCCCTTGCATAAGTTGGCATTAAGCCCTTGAAAGATTGGCATTAAAGCCCTTGAAACATATTGGCATTTAAGCCCTTGAAAGATTGGCATTAAAGCCCTTGAAACATATTGGCATTTAAGCCCTTGAAACATACATATATGAACCCAAGAGGTGTCTCACACGGACTCTAGAGGTAACTCATAATATAGCACTTAGTTCCAGTGTAGCACTTTGTCGTGTAACACTTTGTTTCATTTCATAACAACTTATACGGATAGCTATAAGCCTCATAACTTTCACATATGTATGGACTCAAGAGGTGTCTCACATGGACTCTAGCGGTGGCTCACAATGTAGCACTTAGTTCCAAGTAGCACTTTGTTCCATACCAATAATCATTAGGTCTTATAGATCAAACCATACATGTAATGTCATACCCCGGAAATAAATTCATACATATGCATTATGCTTGAATTATAAATAGAAATAAGAATTCATACTTGCTTATACTTGGCACTGTAATAGTGCTAGCAAATCAATAATAAGTATTCTTTTTTTTTGTTCGTTCCAGAAAGGAATCCCCCAACATTGTGAGCTTGTAGCGTACTTGAACATATACATACATAAGCTGGTAACATACGTAAACTTGTTTCATACTTAACCTTGTAACATACTTAAGCTTGTAAAACTTGTAACAGATGTAAACTTATAACATACGTAAACTTGTATATACTTGAACTTGTAACATGCGTATACTTGTAACATACTTGAAAACACAGTATTATTACCCCCAGGTAAGGGTCGTGTGCTACGGATGTCATGAATACTTTACATATACGGCCAACTGTTCCTTACTTCAAAACGTAACATATTAGAACATAGAACAATTCTTGTTATATCATGTCATTACAGTACACTTAGCCAAGACAGAACAGGTTACATCATAATGGGGTTACATGACAAGGTCACCGATATCAAATTTTGTCTTTGGATTGAGCTATCCTGTAAGTCAATCCGTTGTTTATCATAAAACTTAGCAGGTATTAACATATACATCAATCCGTGGTCTTAACTAATTATTCGTTAAGAAATAGCGTAGTTCACTTGATCTATTAATAGCATATAGAAGCTTACACCTTTATTTGTTCGTTCATATTTGTTACCATATTTAACTTGTACTTAGCAGAGTACTACTCGTAGCCGTTACATCATTCACATGAGTCAACATAGTTAACTTAAAATTTAACAGTTAATAAAATATATTGCGTAATAATGCCTTTAGATTTTCAATCAACATACTTGCAAGAAATAGAATGTTAACAATAAAAATCATTAACGATCATTGAATGTACGACTACTGTACTACTACTCACAGTGCTACAATGGAGTGTTTGTCCCTCCTGAAGTGTGCGCTATTCACATATATAACTTGATCATTTGTTCTTCTTCTTTTTTTTCTTTCCTTCATTATTCTTCACAAGCCCACAAGTATTTAGCAAAATAATTTGGGATTAAACCCCTTTCGGAAAACTCCACATTTTAGGTTACAAAAATTAAACTCCACATAATCGCCACAATTCAACATAAACAACATGCTTCAACTCAACATCATTAAATATAATTCAACATAATTCAAGAGGAATTTTTAAATCCCATTTCAACATTGCACAACCGAGTTCATGTCATCCATAACCTTAATAAATTATTTCCCCAATTTTTTCTTTATATTAAAGCATGAATCACAATGTTCATAATATAGTTCATTCGCAAATTTTAAACATAATTTTCAAACATTTTCCAAATTCCAATTAAACTTGAACACATATAATTCAATACCTCAATTTCATTACTCTACTTTCATTTTGGGCCAATTCATTAGTTATCTTCATTAATCAACCTAGGGTTTCAAGAAAAACCTAGGAATTTCAAGAAAAATCCAAATTTCTTAACCCATTATTTTTTGTTCCAATTTCCTCATTGATTACAAGTCTAAAGTTCCTAATCCATCACCTTAACCCAGCAATTACATCTCCAACATTATAACCCGAAATCCCCCAATCTCAAGTTGGACATAATATGTTCAAAACTATAGATTTTGTATTTATATACTCAAAATACCATAAATCCATACTCAAAATACCATAAATCCATCCATGAATGCAATATTGAAAGGGAATAAGGTCTCCTACCTCAAGATTCGAGCAATAAAAGCAAGCTTTGAGAAGAATCCTCCACAAATTCGAATTTCAATCGGTTGAAAATGTTGCCCCTTTCTTGTTCTCCATCCTTGATGCAAGATCTATGGTGGATTTGTTGAGAAAAGTGAAGGAAATCAAGGTTTTGGGAGCTAGGGTTTCGGACATGGAAGAGGGGAGAAGAAGAGAGGAAAAGAAAATGCAAGAAATGAGCTCAAAATCACGTTTTTGAGTTGCTGCCCCGCACATCGCCGCACGTGCGGTCCTGCTTCCAACACAGATATGAAAACTTCAAACATGCGTAACTCTCTCATCCGGACTCCGTTTTAGGTCATTCTTGTGTCCAAATTGAAGCCCCGAAAATAATCTTTCCAATGGTTCTAACCTCAAATCCAAATTCAAAGTGTGGAAAAAGAAAAGGGCAAAAGAGTGACGGCTGATCGTAGGCGAATTATTCGAATTAAAGTTTTTAGTCCAATCTTACTTTACAATCACACCACTACCTCAATCAATACCCCAAAATAGATAAAAACATTCTCAATTTCAATGGATATAGTTGAATTAAAACACATTAACCCCTAATTAAATAAGGATGACTTTTGGGGTCATTACAATTTACGCAAATGCTTGGAATTCCAAAGACGTGGCAGATTTCTCCCAGACATGTCTTTGAACCGATATGTCCCTGTGCCGAGGATTGACTTAAGTTGAATGATGAATGATGCATACTTGAGTTGCCTTGCGCGGAAATCCATTGCGATGCCCCAATGAGCCTCTGTTTACAATTGTTCTCAGGATTTGTGCAAAGCTCCAAAAGGCTGTTTTGCCAGATTACAGAGTCGCCACCCAAATCTGGCAAATCGTTTTGAAGAAAAACATATTTTTTGAAAAGTAGTGCCAAACATGGACTGCTTTGCCAGATTACAGAGTCGCCACCTAAATATTTTTAAAATGGGAAATTTAGGAAACCCTGACTCGGTGCCAAAGGCCACGTGTCCGTCATTACCAAAGTGTCTTGGCTCGGGAGCTTGGGTACGATCGGGGAAGGTCAGCTATGAGCACCCCCTTTCGCCCGGTCCGAAGACTGGCCTCTACTAACCGTGATATCCGATTTTGAAAATATTACGTGTTCTTATTCCGATTATTAGCCTAGAATTACTATATTATGCGCACAGCAAACAAGTATAGACCAAATCGCCTAAGTTGGAACAAAACACCACATGTTTGTTTTGAAAATGATTTGCTACTCGCAAGTAGGCTAAAATGCAGGTTTTGCCACTCTCAAGCGGGCTTTCAGAAAAGACGGTTTTGCCACTATCTAGTGGGCTTTAAAACTCACAGTTTTAATGTGTTGTCCCAATTTAGGTAATTCAACCTCCATCCACAGGCATTCATGCAGTTATATCACATAAGCACTTAGCCTCATGGTAAGCATGCTATTATGGCAACATTCACACACATGCGATATGCTAAAGCATAAAAGCTCACCTAGTACTCCAAGCCAAAACAGAAGCTTATTAGAAATCCATGCATGGACCTAAGCATACTGAAATGTTTAATGCAACACATGCAAAGATATAATCTAGGCAGGCTCGGCTATCTTAAACATGGCATATGGAATGCTACAAATAACACGTATTCAATTTGGAATTGAAAGTACGATGCAGTTTGTATGATGTGTTGAGCCCGATGCATGTCAACAAATGCATGGATGCACGCATGTATTGCATAAGGTATGCTAAATTAAATATGCCCTAATCTACCATCATAAGCAGGTAAATAAAAGGGAGAAAGAAATGGGGGTTGGAAGACATACACACACTCACACACCCTTATTACAAATATGCCCTCACACGGAGGGACCAAAAGAATAATATACAGTCCCAAATAATAAATCAACTATCCTAGCTAATTAATTATTACAGACCCTTAATTAATTAACAAATTAATTAAACTACTGAAAGCAGTAAAAGGCCTCGGGAAGAGGGATGCACGCATGCTCGGATTGGCTTCGCCTGGAAACTCGCTGCCATAGCACTGTTGGCTCTGCTTTTACTGTCCTGCTTCTCTGGAAGACTGTAAAAGTCCCAGAATAGGCTCCCTGCATCCTAAGAATCATCATCGGCTGGATGGAATGTCCACCGGCCGTGTATAAAGTCCACCGGCTGGAAATGAAGCTATCGGCACTAAATACATTGCCGGTCGGCACTCTATACTGCCGGTCGGCACAAAATTCCTGCAGAAGACAGTTTTGACAGCAACAGCAGACCAGCAGTGCAAGGTATAGAATTTCTAGGCAAATGTATGCATGGACACACTCCCTATCATGTAATAGACTCAAGGGAGTATGGCCCTCGACCCCCGGGCCATCAATCACACATTTCAATGCATGATGGCCCAAAAGCCAAGTTAGCAATTTTGATATCAAATGGAATGCAATGCACAAAACAAATCAAAGGGCCCCAACTCCTATCATGATTAGTCAAGAGGCAAGGGATGCATGTTCAATGAAATGCAACCTAGGCATGGCGGCTAAGTATGCAAACATGCGATGCAACTACGTGGCATACACGATGCTAACAACATAACATGCACAACGCATTGAACATGGCATACACAATGCAAGATGGGCTTACACCAATACAAGGAGGCCATTAGAGGAAAATGAGATTCCCGAAACGCGTGCACGTATGCATGCAAACCGAGGACCGATCCTAAGGCACGAATGCCACTCTATCAAAGCATGGCAAGGCATGAAACATGACGTATGAATGTGCAATGCAATGATGGACTTAAACTAATCATGGATAGCTCGCAAGCATGCCAAAATCAGTGGCCACAAGATGAAAATGGGACGCTCGGAATGCGTGCACGTATGCACGCGAACCGAAGACATGGCATACGCAATGCAATGAGACTAAAATGGCATATACAATGCAACATGGACTTACACTAACATAAGCGGGTCTCAGCCACACTCACATAAGAGGCCATCGGATAAAAAATGAAGTGCCTTGAAGTGCGTGCACACGGGCACGCAAACCGAGGCAATGGCCCTAAGGCATGAAATGACACAGGAAATGATATGCAAACATGCAAATGAAATTTCAGCAGCTAAATGAGGGGGAAAACAGCCCCGAAATGATGTGAAATGACACCAAATGCACAGAATGGTCCCGAAATGCGATATTAAGCGCCCGAAATGGCCTACGGCTATACTAAACATGCAAAATTGGTACATGACATGCAAAACAGTAGCAAGGAAGCCCCAAAAATAGCATTTTTACAGTACAAAACATGGCCAAATAGTAAGCATAGATAGGGCAACAATGGCATGCAAAAATGGGGGTCAAGAGAGGGGTATTGAAACAAGTGGTATATGAAAATCCCAAACTGAAAAATTCCCTTCTACAATACTGAAGAGGGGATAAAAAAATGTACATTTAAAGTTTATGACAACCCTCAAATCAGCATATAAATATGGCAAAAATGTGATGCAAGATTGGAGCCAACAAAGGGTTATAACATGAGATATGCCAAACATTCATCAAACAGCCTTAGACCCTTAACAAAATATGACAAGAAGGCCAAAATATGACTCTTTCCAGACCTGATCATGGCCGAAAACAGAAGCTAGATAGGCTTAACAAAGCATGTAAGAATGGGGGTCAAGGAGGGATATAATGACAAGTATAACATGGAGACCCCCAACGAAGTTGATCCCTTCTAAAATGTTGTAGAAGGACCCAAAATAAGCCCATTCACAGTTTATGACATGCTCCGAAACAGATCACACAGAGGCTAAACAAATCATGCAATTTTACGGTAAATATGAGAGATTATGAAACAAGTGCATGATAGAGAGGCCAAACAGGGTTGAGCCCTTCTTCAATGTTGAAGAAGGTATCAAAATGAGCCTACTTACAGTTTACATTATGCTCAAAAACAGATCACACGCAGGTCAGAAATTCCATGCAAAAATGTGGCATATCAAGGAGTATTGAAGCAAGTGCACTAGGGAGGGCTCAAACAGGGTTGAGCCCTTAAACAAACATGAAGAATGGCTCAAAAGATTCCCCCTTTCAGTAGGGGTCGGAGCTCAAAACCACAAGCAAAGAGGATAGAAAAATGGTACAAGAATGGAGCTCAAAAGGGGAAATGAGTGCTTACCCTTGTAGACCAAGACCTTGGCTGCTTCTAGGACTGAAAATGGTGCCTTTTAGCTACTGGAAGGCCCTCCTTGCTGCTGGAAATGGTGTAGTGGTGGTGGTGCTAGGTGGTGATGAAGGGGGGGTGTAGAAACTTGGATGATTTTGGTGTTTTAAATATAGAGAGAGAGATTGTATGGAGGAGCTCCCAAATCAGATTTTCTAACCCTAAAAATCACAGCTGGAACTGCTGTTATATAGACAAAATGAGGGGGAAAATGGAGGGAAAAAAGGGAGGGAAAACATATCAAATTTCCCGCCAAAAATGGCCAAAAGGGAAAGTGGTAGCTACCGGTTTCAGATGGCCGAGAGTCCTTCAAAAAAGTTGAAGAGGGGCTCAAAATAAGACACTTTGTTGTTTACGCCCAAGTCCAACGCAGCCCACAAGTACGCCTAAAATACCGTGCAAAAAGGCCCAAAAAGAGGTAAAAAGGCAAGTGATAGATGGAGATGTCAAACAGTAAGAGGTCCTTAATCAAACATGAAAAGGACCTCAAAATATGACTATCTCATGTTTGGGTCGGAGCCCAAAAATGTAGAATGAAGGTTCGGGAGCCGAAACACGCAGTTCGAGGCCCCGAAAGTGGGCTGTTAGGCACCGGGAGTGGTGCACGACCACGAAGTTGGTCTCTCAGACCACAGTGTCCCTAAAAAGGGAGTAAATAAGATACATGCCAAAAACCGGGGCAAACGGAGGTGGTTAGGCGGTCCCGAACCGAGGCACACCGCCTGACGGCTCCGAAAATCGGGAACCGGGCTCCGAAATGGGCAAAATGGCCTATGGCCACGAAATGTAGCCTACGGCCATTGAGAGATGATCTACGAGACCTCTCCCTCCCTTCTCAAAGAGAAAACAGAGAAAACCGAGCCTGGTTCGCAAACCGAGGCAAAGCACAAAAGAGTCTGGAAGTCCGGAGGCAAGGCTCGTAGCCGGGACTCCACAACCTCAGAACGAGCGCAATATGCAACATCACCAAGCGCTCAATTGATGACGTCTGAGTCTTAAGGTCGGTCAAAAATGGGGTGTCTACACTTGGTCATCTTTGTCCATCGGTATTCATCGCAATCTCCGGTGCAGTGCTATTCAGACTAGGGGCAACTTTCCGTTGCCATGCAGTGCCGCGGCACTATTCAAACTAGGGGCAATTTTCCAATTGCAGGAATCCGGGGTTGTGCATCTCAGTGACAAATTTCAGGCATGTCCAGTTCTGATCCATATCGAAAATGGTTTTGAAAAGTTTTGATAAAAGATGACTTTGTTCAAATAAATCTTTTTACAACTAAGACCATTTCTGGACCAAAACGGAAAATTTTCAGTACCACAACCTTCAATTTCATTGATTTCAAATAGAGTTCTCTTGCTCTTGCATACAATCGAAGTTGCTTTTATTACATTCATAAAGAAAACTTGAAAGTACTAATAAAGCAATAAATCCGGGGCATGGTCAAGTCAAATGTCCCTGCGCCCCCTCCTGGAGCTGGTCGAAGCCTCTGATGCCAAAGTGGGCCCCTCCTGTGCCTCTTCATTAAGCCAATCCAAGCACTCATCAGACAAAGTGCAACTGAAAGCGGGAGCCGGGGCCAGGAGCTCTCTCGTCCTCCATGCTGTGGCATACCTGGCCAGCTGTGCGCCTCGAATCGGGAATGTAACCGGGTACTCTATCCCTTCCGGCGGACAAGTCTGATTATGACCAAACTGGCGCAGGATGCGGAATGGGAAGTAAAAGACACAGTGAGTCAAGCCAATCAATTGGATCCCGGGTTGACGGGTCATGCTATAACTCATCATTGGGAGATTGAGCCAAGGGCACCGCCAAGCAATGCGATCTGCGGACAAACTGCACATCCATTCAAACCACCAACCGTCATCAAGGGCGTCAACTAGGCGTTGTCTGAAGAAGTAGCCACGAGCTGAATACGTTGCGCAAGAATCTACGACCTTCAATTTATCCATTAACCACACCTGGGGAGGGATGAAAAATGAGAGAATAAAGAATAGAGAGATGTACGATGAGGGGAAAAGTGAGAAAAGGCTTTGTGAGAAAAACCGAGCCTGAGGGCCGAGTGATGTGAGCAAACATAAATGTGAGATTGGGTGGGAAACATTACCTGCAGTAATAGTGGACTCCCTGCTAATCTGATCGTCTCTCGACGATAAAAGGCGTCTAAGCCCAGTAGTGTCTCAGCCAAGACCATGGCAATGCAGCTTTGGCCCTCCTTCAAGCCTTGGGCAATTTCAATCAACCGGACACTGGGTCCTCCGGATCCAGAAACGAATAGAAAATGAGATAGCATGCATAGACAAAGGGCGTGCCGCCGAAAGCCTTGCCAGTGATGGTCGCCACGACCACCAGTCTCAGAAAAACAACAGACCAAGCTCGGAACATCTAATGTCCCGTCACAAATCAGAGAACGAGCATTGGGTATTGAGAGCCCACACATTTGTCCTAAGGCTTGAGCATGGCCAAAACGAAATTGGGGCAGGATTTCCTCATTGCGCCCAGATTCCATTAGAACTTGGAAATCTTCGAAAGTGAGACACACCTCTTGCCCGCTAAAGATAAAGACATGTGTTACCGTGTTCCAGAACCTTGCCGCGGCATGGAGGAACGGAAAATGCAGCGGGGTACGGCGCAAAGTGAATAGTGCGTTTATGCCGAAAGCCCGAAAATTCAGCTTTTCCGAGCCATCCAAGTTGTTAATCCAAGTTGCGAGATTTTGAGCAAGAAATTCCTCCATTTGGAGTAAATCAGTGTGGAAATGAAGAAGACCACGAGGCTAAGATCTTTTGTAGAGGATAAGGTTGAGTGGAGGACACGTGTCAACATTCTGCTGGTGCAGGCAGTCTACAGCCGGCCGGCAGTAAATAGTGCCGACCGGCCATACTTTTGTGCCGACCGACCAAGTTTTGTGCCGATGGAAATTCCTCGAGGCCGGTGGACTTTCTGTCGGGCCGATGGCTCTCCCCTGTGTTTTCTAAGCTGTTTATGCTGAATATTGGGGAATTCCACCACTTCCAGCACTCTCCGGTGATTTGGTTCCCGCCGAGTCGCACGTATTTGTTTATCGAGTTGTTGTAAATTTGCTTATCGAGTTGTATGTCACTCCCTTTAAGTCTTTGCTGTGTCTATCAAGTTGTGCTTGCACTTGGCTAGTCTGTCGAGTCTTTGATTTGCTTATCGAGTTGTAAGTCGGTTCACTACCTGGTTATTACGACGCGATGCTTTGTTTTCAAGAAAACAGTTTCAATTTCATTCACATTGTTATGTGATGCCTTGTGATGCGATGCATACAAATGCAACACCTTTTCAAGCGAATAGCTGTTTCATTTCCATCATGTGTTTTTGAAAAAACCCGCAATTTCAAAAGAATTTAAACCCGCCTGAGGCAGTGCAATGTGCTTAAACTCCTAGAAAAAAGGAAAGTAAAGCAGGAAAATAGCAGGGTAGCAGAGTGCTGGATTGAATACCAGGAACCTCCCCTTTGTAGTCAGAATACCTCCCGCGCCCGTGCCTGGGTTGGTTGTGCGGTCTGACACCTTCGTCATCCAAGAACAATGCGGGAAAGTGCACTTCTGGAATGTTAATGGATCTTCGAGTTGATTTCAAGCCATGACTTTTGTGAGCAATGCTCGGAACATGCGAAGGATGTCCCTTCTCGTATCCTTTTATATCTTGTGAATTTCAAAAGAAATTGTTTCAATTATACTGTGTTGCAATACGTTGCATTTCAACATCATGCTTTACCATGCTCAATTTCAAGTTTCCTTCTATTATACACATTGCATTGTATGCGTGCTTTGCTTTACTTACATGTGTTCAAGTTCCTTCTATTATACACATTGCATTGTATGCGTGCTTTGCTTTACTCACATGTGTTCAAGTTTCTATTATACACATTGCATTGTATGCGTGCTTTGCTTTACTCACATGTGTTCAAGTTTCTATTATACACATTGCATTGTATGCGTGCTTTGCTTTACTGATATGTGTTCAAGTTTCTATTATACACATTGCATTGTATGTGTGCTTTGCTTTACTGATATGTGTTCAAGTTTCTATTATACACATTGCATTGTATGCGTGCTTTGCTTTACTGATATGTGTTCAAGTTTCTATTATACACATTGCATTGTATGCGTGCTTTGCTTTACTCACATGTGTTCAAGTTTCTATTATACACATTGCATTGTATGCGTGCTTTGCTTTACTTACATGTGTTCAAGTTCCTTCTATTATACACATTGCATTGTATGCGTACTTTGCTTTACTGATATGTGTTCAAGTTTCTATTATACACATTGCATTGTATGTGTGCTTTGCTTTACTGATATGTGTTCAAGTTCCTTTATACACATTGCTTACATGCGTGTACTGCTTTACTCACATGTGTTCAAATACAACTGCCTATACACGTTGTTTGCATAGACTGCATGCTTTACTTATATGTGTCTGTACCTTCACAGCATTGTTAGGCACCCCTCTTGACTTGCACCGTCGCGCACTTTCGATTACATGATATGCATGTCGCTAACAATATTGTACCTGTTAAGTTTACTTTCTTTGCAGGCACGATATTGTATGTACGGCTCATTTGAGGCCGGCGCGACCGGACGAGCCGCACAGGTATTGTATCCTCCGCGTGAGACGTTTTGAGAATTGCATAATTCTCTTACATCCTTTCTGCATCGTAGTGTAGATTGGCATATTCTGGCTTATAACTATTGCATGTGTGCTTCATTACAACTTTCTTTGCATGATCATAAGTTATGCCCGGCTTCTTGCATTTTCAGTTGCATTTTGCCCCTGCCTTCGGGCGCATACCTTGTTTTGTCTTGCATGTTTGTCCAAGTCTTCGGCCTTGTCAAAAGTGGGTCATCTCTGGGCTTTAACATTCACTCCCGTCATTGTTATGACTTCCGAGTTCTGTCAAAGAGGGGCAACTGTAGACACCCCATTTTTGACCGTCCTCAAGACTTGGACGTCACCGTTGGAACACTCGGTGATTATCCATGTTTGTGTTTGTTTGGAGTTCCCGGAGTTCTCGGCTCGCGCGCCTTGCCTTAGGACCTCCGAACTTGACTGTTTTGTGTTTGGTTTTACACCAAACACTTGTGTTTTGCCCTAGAGGGGCAGGGAATGCCTTCTGAGGCATCCCCACATACCACCGGCTGTGGCTAGAGGCCACCGGCTGGCTGGTGTTGCCACCGGCACTATATTGTGCCGGTCGGCACTCTTTTTGGCAAAATTACCATTTTGCCCTGCCGACCACTTTACAGCTGCTTTCTGAGATATTTTCAGACAGCTTTGTAGCTTTTTGCTCCCCTCCATACACGTGTATGGAGGGATGAGGCTTTGGCTTGCTTAGCTTGTAAGCATTCTTTGCCTATAAGAGAGAGGCTTCTCCTCTTGGCTTGAGGTTAGAGTCTTTGAAGGCAAAAACCAGAGCTCATATACATATATCTCTGCCATATATCTATATCTCCATCTCTCTCCTCTTGTGTGTGTGTTTTTGGACCAAAAAGTGTGATTTTGTCTTAGTTTTGCACCATTACACACACCATTACACCTTAGCTCGAGATTGAGAAGCTTGGAGAGTTGTTTTGTGTGATCTTGGACTGATTTTGACCACCAAAAGAGGGCTGGACCTCTTGTTCTTCAAAGGATCTTCAAGGGTAAGAACATTACTTTAGATTCCCCATTCTTGCAACTAGTTTCTACCCCTTTTGTTTTGTGATTCAAGCTTTGTGCATAACATAAAAAAATCTTTTTTTTACTTGCTCAAGAACATTCATTAAGGTCACTTTTTGATTTGAGTGAAAACTCACCTTCTTAGGCTTTGCTTTGGCCATTTTAGCCCTCTTTTCTTAAGGTTTTGTTCACTTGGTGATTTGGTCTTCTCACCACTGAAAACCAATGGGTTTTCAGTGGTGAGGAAGGTGGTTTCAAGTCTCATATAGGGGAGAGACACCCCTCTCCCCTTTGTCCCTTGCTTGCCTTGGTTTTTGGGCTAAAAGGGTAGCATGCATGTAGGCTTACATTTGGCTTCATTTCAGAGTTGTTTTGAGTGTTTTGGAACATGTTTGATCTCTGTTTTAGGTTAGATTTATAGCCTTTAACATGTATCTCATGCTTGCTTTGTAATGTCCCCTTATGGTTAAAAGAATGCCATGCATTCGAGCCATGTTCTTTGCATATTGTAGCTTGGTTCCATGAGGGTATTAGCATCATATTACCATGCATGAGGGTTGTGAGGCATTGATTTAGTCATGTATAGCATGCTTGGTTTGGTTGTCTTGTATTTTGGCTTGTAGGCCTTGCTTGTATGAAGCTCTAGCATGCATGTTTGCTTGTTTTGACTTCATTTCAGAGCTTTTGTGGATGTTTTAGGCCACCTCTAACCTCTGTTTTTGGTCGGTTTTGTAGCCTTTAACTTGCCTCCTATGTTTGCTTTGAAATGCTCTCTTGTGCCTAGAAGTATGCCATATGTCTAAGCCTTAATTCTTGCATGTTTTAGCTTGGTTTCATGGGAATATTAGCATCATCTTACCATGTGTAGGGGCTGTGAGCCATTGTTTTGGCCACATTTGGCATGCTTCACATGTTTGTTTTGTATGATGGCTTACAAGCCTTGAGTATATGATCCATGCATATACATTGGTTAAGTCATTTAAGTAATTTGAGGCTCTTTTACCATGCTATTTCAGGCCATATTCCATGCTCGTATGCTCAAATTTATCATCTCTTTTTATGATTTAAGGGTGTGTCCTTTAGGCCTTGAAATGTGCATAATGCTTGCCTTATGTTTTTTGGGTTGTTTTGGGGCTGCCATGTGTGGGACTTGGGTGTATTTTTGCATGTTGAATCTCTGTTTTTGGTCGCCCAACATGTGCCATGAGTGGCCATGTTAATGGCACTTGGGTGTTCACTTTTGTGCTTTAGGCTTAGGCCCATCAAATTGCATGCTTGCATGACATTTTGTTCTTGTTTTGGAGCACATCTTGCTACTGTTTTTGGGGAGGTTTGAGGCCTCCCCCATGGTGGCTAAGTCCACTACTTTATACTCATCACATGTTAGTTACATGTTTGGTCCGCTAGGTGTTGTAACCTATTGATCCTATTGCATATTTGCCTCATGTTTGCATCACACTAGCATCTTGCATATTCTAAGCATTTTACATGACTAATGTGTTAGTTGTGCGGTATTTAATTTGCTAGCATCTTGGCTCCCATGGTCCATGTTTGCACGTTTTCATGTTGGTATGTTTGCATGTTTGCATAAGTTGCATTTCATCACTTGGTTTGGGGTGTCAAACCAAGTATGGGAAATGAGGGGTGTTTGTACTTCAAGTGACAAAGCACACCTCAATTTCCATGTCACTAAGGCCCTTGATATTAGCATGATAGGGACTTAGTTAGCATTTTTGTGTTGCATGCATTTTCATATCAAAATGCAACCTTGGTTCTTAAGGTTATCATACATCAAGATGCACTATTGGTGGCCCAAGAACCAAGGGTCTTGCCTCCTTGAGTCCCCAAGCATGATAGGAGGCAATGACCATGCTTACATGTCCCCCAAAACCCATGTCATGCATTGCTGTCTTGCTGCTGCTGACAAACTGTCTGCTGCAGGGAATTTCTGCCGGTCGGCAGTATATTGTGCCGACCGGCACTGTTTTGTGCCGATAAACCCCACATGCAGCCGGTGGTCAATTGCAGTAACCGGTGATCACTTCCCCCAGCCGGTGGGTTATTGCAGATCATTTAGAAGGTTTCCTGAAGCTTTGGGAATTTTTGGAGAGGCAGGGCAGTAAAAACAGAAGCAGCAATGCCATGACACGGGTTTTCCGGGCAAGTCGGATCGAGCATGCATCATTCGCGCGCCCCAAGGCAGGGCTGAGGCCCCTTTTCTTTCACTTATTTGCTTTAATTTTAATAGTTAGAATTTTGTAATATTTAATTTATTCGTTTATTCTCTTGGACTGTAATATTTATTCGGTCCCTCCAAGCGAGGGCGCAATTGTAATAAGTGTGTGTGAGTGGATGTATGTCTTCCAATCCCCATTTCTTTCTCCCTTTTACTTACCCGCTTTCGATGGTAGATTAGGGCACATCTAAATTAGCATACCTTATGCAATGCATGCGTGCATTCATGCATTTGTTTACATACATCGGGCTCGGTACATCATGCAAACTGCATTGTATTTCAATTCCAAATTGAATACGTGGTAGTTGTTGCATTTCATGTGCCATGCTTAGGGTAGCCGAGCCTGTCTAGATTACATCCCTATATGCGATGCATTAGCCACTTAACATAAACTAGGTCATGCATGTTTTGCTAACTGGTTTCTTGTTTTGGCACGGAGAACGATGTAAGTTTTTACGCTTTAGCATATTGCATGCGTGTGAATGTTTGCCATGACAGTATGCTTACCATGTGGCTAAATGCTTTGGTGATATTACTGTTTGAATGCCTGTGGGTGGAGGTCGGATTGCGTGAGTTGGAACAACTCATTGAAATCCGTATTTTAGCCTACTTGCGAGTAGCAAAAGAAAACAACACGTTTTTCGAGACAAAACGGATATGCAATGTTTATTTCCAAAATAGGCAATCTAGTCTATACTTTTGTGTTGTGCGCATCACATAGTAATTCTAGGTTAATAACCGGAATAAGAACGCATAAAGTTTTCAAAAACGGATATCACGGTTAGTAGAGGCCGGTCTTCAGACCGGGCGAAAGGGGGTGCTCATAGCTGACCTTCCCCGATCGTACCCAAGCTCCCGAGCCAAGACCACTTTGGTGATGACGGACATGTGGCCTTCGGCACTGAGTCAGGGTTTCCTAAATTTCCCATTTTAAAATATTTAGGTGGCGACTCTGTAATCTGGCAAAGCAGTCCATGTTTGGCACTACTTTTCAAAATCTGTTTTTCTTCAAAACGATTTGCCGAATTTGGACTCTTTGGTTCAGATTTAGAACCGACACAAAAAGGGAGTCCGAACTGTAGCATAGAGGTCCCCCCGCGGACGTGTTACAGGGGGTAACCCCTCTCTGATTTCAGCCTTCAAGAACACACCTAAGACACTGAAAATCCACTGGATTTTAGTGGCTAAGAGGCCAAACCATAGCCAATGCAAGTATTCTAATGCATAGCCCTAATCATGAAGAAATGAAGCATGCATAGGGGAAGATGACTCCAAACAGAAAATGGACCTTAATCAAACATGAAGATGATGTCAAAAAAAAACTTTTTTCAGTTTAGGTCGAGGTCCAAAAAGGCTCACAAATAAGGCTAATGTACCATGCAAAAACAACCCTAAAAGAGAGATTGAACAAACAGGGCAGTAAAAGGCCTCAAACAGCAAAGATCCCTTCAACAAAGTTGAAGAGGGGATGAAGAAAAGACACTTTATAGTTTGGCTCAAAGCCCAAAAATGCTCACAATCAAGGCTAATATATCATGCAAGAAATAGCCCTAAAAGAGAGATAAAGAGAAAGGGGCAGCAAATGGCCTCAAACAGAAAAAAATTCTTAATGAAACATGAAGATGAGCTTAAAATAAGACTGTTACCAGTTCGGGTCGGAACCCAAAAATGTAAGCAAAAGGGGCTAAGATATAGAACAAAATAGTGCAAAAATTGGGAGAATAGGAGCTTACCCTTGTAGCCTAACTTTCCAGCAGCCTTTGGTCCAAGGAAATGAGCTTTCAACCTCTGCAAATGACTTCCAAGGGACTGGAATGGATGATGGTGGTGTGGTGCTATGGGTTGGAGTGGAAATGGTGCAAGAATCTTAGGGTTTGGAGGGTTGAAGTATAGATATAGGGAGAGTATGTGTATATGCCCTAGCTGGTTCTCCTAACCTCTAGAAATGGAGGAGGGGTGCTAGTTATATAGAGGGAGAGGAGTGAAGAAAAGGGGGGGAAAAACAAATTCAAATTTCCCTCCCAAAAGGGATGACTCTCGGGCAGGGGTCTGGTGCAAAACAGCTGGCACAGCTAGCATGCACTAGAAGAGACAATTTTGGCCGGCCAGGTTCAGAAGGTTCAGGTGGCCGGTCGGCCACCTCCCCTGGCCGGCCGGCCAAGTTCAAAAGGTTCAGCAACAATTGCTGGCCGGCCACCCCAAAAAGGTGGCCTCCCAGATGAGTGCAATACAGCTATGTGGTTTAAACCCAGAAAATGTGAACCATGAGAGATAAAAGCTAGCTTTTTAGAGGGGTTCAAAAGGGTCAAGAACAATTGCTGGCCGGCCTACCCATATTGGTGGCCTCCCAGGTGTGTACAACACAATGGTGTGGTGGAAATTCAGAAAAAGTGGCCCGGGAGTGGGAAAAATCAGCTTTCTAGTGAAGAAAACGGGCGATGAAGAGCGATGATGGAATAAAATTGGCTTTTCAGAAAAATTGCTGGCCTCCCACCTTCCTACAACCTTTCTAACAATGAAAATAAGGTCCCTGCCAAAAATGGACCAAGACGGATGCAAAATGACGGTTCGGGGGCCAAAACTCGCTATTCGGGGCCCCGAAAACAGGTTGTTAGGCACCGGAAGTGGCGTTCGACCACGGAGTTGGTCTCTTGGGCCACAGTGTCCCTCAAAAGGGAGGAAACAAGGTGTGTGCCAAAAACCAGAGCAAACGGAGGTAGTCAAGCGGTCCCAAACCGAGGCACACGGCCGACGGCTCCGAAAATCGGGAACCGGGCTCCAAACGGGAAAAATGGCCTACGACCATGAAACGTAGCCTACGGCCACTGAGAGATGATCTACAAGACCTCTCCCTCCCTTTGGGAAGAAAAAACAAAGAAAACAGGACCTGGTTCGCAAACCGAGGCAAGGCACAAAAGAGCCCGGAAGTCCAGAGGCAAGGCTCGCAGCCCTAACTCCGCAACCTCAGAACGAGCACAATATGCAACATCACCAAGCGCTCAATCGGTGACGTCTGAGTCTTAAGGTCGATCAAAAATGGGGTGTCTACAGTTGCCCCTCTTTGACAGAACTCGGAAGTCATAAGTGACGGGAGTGAATGTCAAAGCCCAGAGACGACCCATTTTTGACAAGACCAAAGACTCAGACAAACAGGCGAGACGAACAGAAAGATGTGCCCGCAGGCATGCCCACAGACAGGGGGCAAAATGCAAAGCGATATGCACAAAGCCTGATATAACTCAATGATCATGCGAAGCAGCAAGCTGTAATCAAGCAAATATTCACAAATAAATGCAACAGTTTTAAGCAAGAATGCAAAGCAACAACTACATTTCATGCAGTTTAAGAATGCGGAGAATTATTCAATTCTCGCCACGTCTCACACGGAAAAGATACAATACCTGCGTGATTCGTCTGGTCGCACCAACTTCAAATGAACCGTACATACAATATCGTGCCTCAGCAATGTCTTACCTCATGCTGATGTGGGAATCTTCCCCTTCTTCTCGGTTGGACCGCAGGTACCACTTTTCTCCCTGACTATGGTCGCAGCTTTCCCTATTCTCTAACAGGGTGACAGACTAGGTTGGTTCAGTATCCAAAATTGAGGCACATACACATACTATCTCAATCTATGGGGCTACCATACAGATTTCAAGCCGAGGATATATCCCTGGGTATTTAAACCAGACTTTAGTCTCAGAAATCCTGAACCTTTGCGTTCTAGGCATGAGCCATTCGAACTCTAGTTTCCACCGTCTTAGTTGGTCTCCTAAGAACTCACTGCAAACACAGGCAGGTGGCTATACCAGACCGCCAGAAGTCGTTCGGGCACGACAAACACCAAAGGAATTGCACCTCTAGAGGATTTAAGGTCTCCTAGACTAGAGAGTACACAAGACAGTGCGATGCAGAAGGAATGCACAAAATAATGCTATACAGGTGCACAAGATAGTGCGATGCAGGGTGGATGCACAAGACAGTGTGATGCAAGTGTGTGCACAAGACAATGCTAAGACAAAGGATGCTCAAGGCAACGCGAGTGATAATGCACGCACCATGTAAGTAAGGTGCACAAAATAGTGCGATGCGCAAAATAACGCGATAAAATGCATCTTCTATGCAAGTAAAGGTGCGCAAAATAGCGCGATAAAATACATGCACAATGCAAGACTTGGCACATAGCTTATGACACAGCATTCCATTCATTTGGCACACAGCTCACAACACAACACTTTGTTTGTTTGGCACGTGGCTCACAACACAATATTCTGTTTATTCGGCACGCAGCTCAACACACAGCACTCTGTTTATCTGGGCACACAGCTCTTTTGGGCACACAGCTCATTCAAGCACACAGCTCATTTCGGGCACACAGCTCATCTTGGGGGCACACAGCTAGTTTTTCGGGCACACAGCTCGTTCTTCAGGCACACAGCTTGTTTTCCGGGCACACAGCTCGTTCTTTGGGCACACAGCTCATTTTTCGGGCACACAGCTCGTTTTCCGGGCACACAACTCGTTCTTTGGGCACACAGCTCGTTTTCCGGGCACACAGCTCGTTCTTTGGGCACACAGCTCGTTCTTTGGGCACACAGCTTGTTTTTCGGGCACACAACTCGTTCTTCGGGCACACAGGTCGTTTTCCGGGCACACAGCTCGTTCTTCGGGCACACAGCTCGTTTCGGGCACACAGCTCGTTCTTCGGGCACACAGCTCGTTTTCCGGGCACACAGCTCGTTCTTTGGGCACACTGCTTATTTTCCGGGCACACAACTCATTCTTCGGGCACACAGCTCATTCTTTAGGCACACAGCTTGTTTTTCGGGCAAACAGCTCGTAACACTGCTCAGTCCGAACACTCAGTCCATAACACAGCATTTGGTTTGCATTTTGAACACACAGCTCAAGCTCTTGAATTTCTGAACACGCAGCTCAAACTTTTGGCGTGAACACGAAACCCACATTTTTGAAATCTGAACACATAGCTTCAACTTTTGTTCCAAACACGCAGCTTACAATTTCTTGAAATCTGAATACACGGCTCAAACTTTTGTTGCGAACACGCAGCTCACAATTTCTTGAAATCTGAATATACAGCTCAAACTCTTGCGGTGAACACGCGGTCCACAGTTTTGAATCTGAACACGCAGCTCAGACATTTGCATTCGAACACGCAGCTCATACATTTGAATTTGAACACGCAGCTCATAGCTCAGACATTTGAATTTGAACACGCAGCTCACACATTTGAATTTGAACACGCAACTCATACATTTGAATTTGAACACGCAGCTCGCATATTTGAATTTGAACACGCAGCTCGCACATTTGAATTTGAACACGCAGCTCGCATATTTGAATTTGAACACGCAGCTCGCATATTTGAATTTGAACACGCAGCTCATATATTTGAATTCTGAACACGCAGCTCAAACATTTGAATTTGAACACACAGCTCACACATTTGAATTTGAACACACAGCTCACACATTTGAATTTGAACACGCAGCTCATACATTTGAATTTGAACACGCAGCTCGTAGATTTGAATTTGAACACGCAACTCGCACATTTGAATTTGAACACGCAGCTCACACATTTGGATTTGAACACGCAGCTCATATATTTGAATTCTGAACACGCGGCTCAGACATTTGAATTTGAACACGCAGCTCAGACATTTGAATTTGAACACGCAGCTCGCACATTTGAATTTGAACACACAGCTCGCATATTTGAATTTGAGCACGCAGCTCACACACAACACTGCTCAATCTGAACACTCGGCTCATAACACAGTATTCTTTTAATTTTGAACACACAGCTCATTCTAAACATACAGGATGCGATGAAGATGCTCGACATTTTCCCTTTTTCTTTTGCTTCGAAGTCTGGAACCTATATAGCTTTTGATAGGTCCTGGTTTTACTGATCCCACATGACCCGGGTTGAACCCTGTGGTTTTTGAAAGAATAAAATCTTGTTTTGCACAAATGTGGAGAACGGCACGGCACTCTGAGCACCAAACAATTTTTTGAAATTGAGAGTGAGGATAAGTTCTCAACTGGACATTAAGCCTACGACTGAACACAACACACCACGACTCAACAACAAAGAGAAAGACAAGGTAAGACAACCTAAACACATCTACAGACACCCGAAACGACTCCAAACAAAAATCGAGACAAACAAAACGACTGACACGACACACACACGTGTTCCGATGGCAAGAGACCTCTTAGTGCACGAGGAGCCAGTTTTTCTGGGTATTATTCCCCATCCTTTCTTATTTGTGATTCTCACATCACTCGACCCTCAAGCTCGATTTTTCTCTCAAGACCCTTTTCTCGCGTTTCCTCTCAGCGCACATCTCTCTATTCTTTAATCTCTCATTTTTCATCCCTCCCCTGAGTGGTTGATAGATAAACAAGAAGTTGCGGGCTCTTGCCCCTAGCATTCTACTAGATTCTCTTCTTCTACTCACAACAGTGAACTTCCCCCACAGAGGGGCTGTGATGCGGCTAGATGTGCAGCGGATCTGCAATTGACATTGGCTGACGATGCTCTACTGGGGAGTTTGGACATGATTAGATCTGTCCAGATGAGGGAGTGGAATGTCTTGCCCCATTCCAGTTCGTGTTTCACACTTAGCTTGATACCTCGCTGTTTGGAGGATGTTAAGAGTTTTCAGCCATTTGTTGTTAGCTTCAGTTGTGCCCTCTTTTGGCAGGTAGAGTGTCCTTCTTGGCAAGTATGTTAACAATTGGGAAAGACAGGAAGCCTGACTCAACTGTGCCCCTAGTTCATCGTTTTGACCTTTTTTTTTTTTTGTTTTCTACTAAAACAATTTTAACTAAAATGAGAGTTAGATTAATGCGCTTGTTTGATTTTCTAATTCAAAATCATGAAAGTTAGGTTATGAGCACTAAAAATTTTCCTTTTTTGGGTCCAGGAAAAAGGTCCAGTTTTGGGGAAAAAAAATAGAATAGTTTTTGAGAGAAAATCAGTCAACCTCAGTAAAAATTCTCAAAAACTGTTTTTGCAATCGGCCACTGCTCAACGAGCATAGAACCCACTCTCGAAATGCACAACCTCAAATCCAAAGGAAAATTGCCCCTTGCTTGAAGAGAGCTGCATGACAACGGAAAGTTGCCCCTTGTTTGAACGGCACCGCGGCGCATTGAATGGCAACGGAAAGTTGCCCCTTGTTTGAATGGCACCGCAGCGCATTGTAGTCAGTCCTCAAAGTAACGAACACAACCAAATTCTCGGATACAGAGAAGGCAAAGATGATCAAAACCATTACATGGGCACAATCAAATTGAAGTGTTTTACGGCTGGACTTCAGGATGAAGTTGCCTACGTATCCCAAAGATGGGAATCAAGCCTTACGTAGTTCGGGGTTAAGGTAGACTCGTGTATTAACCTCTCCTTTTGGGCTATAACTTTTGCCAAGGCCGCCCTTCCGGGTTTTCAACCTTGTGAACTATGTTCTTCTTTTCTTTTCAATTCTTTTCATTTATTTTTTCATCTTTTCTTTGCATTTTTCTTCATTTTTCTTCTTTTCTTTTCTTCATTCTTTGCATTTTTCTTCTCTTTCTTTTCCTCTTTTTTTTGTTCTTTTTCTTCTTTTTCTTGCTCTAACTTTTGCCTGGGTCGCCCTTTCGGGTTTTCGACCCAGCGAGCCTCTCAAGGGTGAAAGTGTAGCTTTGTCCATGCCAAATGGTTTTGAGATCTCGAAGCCATCTGAATCCAGGAGAGTGGCTGTTGTTTGCTAATGATGTAGGAGTCCATCCAATGGAGGGCTGAATTGCCCCTAGTTGTTGTGGATAGGAACTTGGTTGTCCTTCAGCAATACCTTCTTCTTTCCTCCCTTCTGGGATTTGGCATTCTTGTCGATCTTCGTTAGCTTGAGAAACATCCCAATTTTCTTGACTCTTCGAGTACATCTGACATTTTTTGCCCCTAGTTCGAGGGGTGCTTCTGATCTAGCTTTGCAAGCTTCCTTTGACTTTCTTGCCCCTGGTTCGTGGGCTGCTTCAAATCTGGCCACACGGGCCTCACACTGTGGTTGACCGTCGAACATTCTGAATCCAAGTTCAAGGTTTGAAAGTAAAGGGGTCGAGTCTCGAGGCTGAGAGCGATCCTAAGCTGCACAATCTCAAGAGCAATTCTACACAGGTCTTCACAGGACTGCGCAAAACATTTTTTTTGAAAACTTTTAAGAAAGCGACAAATCGCTTGCGCGGAAGACAATGTGGAGCCAATCTGGATCAAGTCAGGATCCTTCTCAGTACTCACATTAACAAGCATGATCTCGATCATTAAGGGCTTAGCATGCCTCTCTTTCTCTCAATTGATCAAATTTTGCAAAACCCAAGGAATTCCTTCCTCTTTGTTTTTTTTTTTTTTTTATCACAATGTTTCGAAAAAAGTTTTGGAAAACTTAGGTCGATACAAGGAATTCAAGGCACAGAAAAGACACATCTTCTAGTCAAATACTGCCATCTCATTTAGAATTTCTGGCACAACTGGCACACGGCAGAAGCAAACACAAAAGCATGAAAAATCACTGATGTTCATTCAAATCTGTTGGCGTTACTGGCTCCAAGGCAGAAACAAACTCAAAAGAAAACAAAAAGACAAACACAAAACAAAACGATGATGCCCAAGATAACACCCCCCGGAATCACCCGACCTTTGTACAACAGGACTGACTCGATACAACAAGACAGACCCTTAATCAAAAAAGACTGACTCGAGACAATGAGACAGACTCAAAACTTACAGAACTGACTCAACACCCAAGTCAGAAACTACAAAACTAGCATTCGCAAATGCTCAAAAAAAGTGCGTGCCATACACCACATCTGAGGTAAACCGAGCGCCGCCCGCAAGTGGTCCAACCCCTGATCACATACTCATACTATCCTCAAAGTTCACTGACCCAGTGATAGTAGACTTCGCCGAGCTTGGCGGGAGGACAACCCCATTGTCAAACAGATCCTGTACTTTGTGGTGAAGACGGAAGCAGTTATTGGTGCTGTGACTAGTTTGCTGGTGGTACGCGCAGTACTGGGTACTATCATGCTTAGCTGGAAGGCGATTCGGGAGAGGCCGAGGCTCGAGGGGTTTGAGATGCCCTCTTTCAGTAAGGATCTGGAGTGCCTTAGACAAAGGCATGTAGAGAGCATGAAAGACCCTGCGACCTCGAGGCAGGTACTTTGAAGTCTGAGAATTCTTGCTAGACGCACTAGCGAAAGGGTCGGCAGGCACTGCCTTGGCTTTCTGGTCCTTTCCAGGTGCAGAGTTAGGATTAGAGGGAACTATTCTGGCATGATGGGGCCTATCCCAATTTTCTATCTAGCGGGAACTCCCCTTGGTTGGAGCGGGGAAAGCATCATCCACAGTCTTAGCCACGACTGCGAGTATTTGCTGTTTATTGAACCCCCCGACTTTCAAAGCCTCGACTGCCCACAGCAGTTGTTCAATGGGATCGGCATCTGTTCCCACCTTATTCTTACCTCTGGCCTCAGCTTGATCGAGGGTCTAGGTTGCTATATCAGAGCGACACCCGGTTGTTGTTGCCATGTCATGGCCATAGCTTGAGACAGCCTCAGGTTGGCTGAGCTCGATCACAATTCGCCCAAATAGTGGGGGCTCCTGCGGTACGAAATTCCCAGCGTAGGATGTGGTTGGTGGCGAAGCTGACATTCCATAGACGAGATCAGCCACAGATCGCTGAAGATCACCAATCATTCCCATCAATTCAAACGTGGTGGGTTCACGAGCTTGACACGACTGGGACATCCAGATCGGGTGTGCGACAGGCAACCTGGGCGGATGCGGTACATCAACATTGGTCTCATCCTGCAAGATGACTCCTCGGTCTAATGCGGCTGCCACAACCACAATTTCCTCTGAACTTTGTGTCATCATAAGTTCGCTGAATGGTGACTGATGGATCAGATGTCTATCATGCCTCAGCAAAGGATAACACTAGTTATTCTGTACTAAATCTCTGAACCCCCCCTGAAAGAGAAAACACGCAGCATTTCGGCCCAATCAGAACAGACACAAGCACAGCTGAATAACTGTACTCTACTACTGATCATTGTTCCCCAAAATCACTGCCCAAAAACTGAATCCGATACCCGCAGATATAACTGATTCCTCAAAATACTGAACTAGTGCCCGTAGGCCTAATACCCAAACTTGTAAACTGATACATGCATTCCTGTAGAGACGCACTCTAAAAGCACATAGCAAACAAGTGAGAACCAAAACACCCATATGTTGGGGTAAGGTTTCCCTGTCCTATTTTGTCAGGAGCTAGGGTTTCACTACGCACGCAGCGGCTTCAAACAACCTAAAATCGGGTAAGCAACCTATCCTAGTTTGGAATGGTCACTATGGATTTCGATATGCACTAGGTCGAATGGTCAAAAGGGTGCCCTAGTAAAACCGGGGTTTGTGTTTCCATACTGGCAGAGCCCGTAACCAGTAAGCCTTATGGCACACAGCCTCTAGCAAACCGCTCAGGAATAGTAGATGGCAAACACGGTGTCCTAGGCGCACCAATGCAAATGCAATGCAAAGAAACACACAAGTGTAGTCAAAACAAGATATCATGAGCTTGAGTCAAGTTCTCTAAATCCCCAGCAGAGTCGTCAGAAACTGTAGACATCCCTGAACACCCCGGGAGGGATGAGTCCCCCGTTCCGTTCGTTTTGGGCTCACTACAGTTCAGGACTCAAATTGTCACGGTTCTCAATCCGAACCAAAGAGTCCAAATCCGGCAAATTGTTTTGAGAAAACAGATTTTTTTTTAAAGAAGTGCCAAACATGGACTGCTTTGCCAGATACAGAGTCGCCACCTAAATATTTTATTTTGAAAAATTTAGGAAACCCTGACTCGTTGCCTAAGGCCACGTGTCCGTCATCACCAAAGTTGCCTCGACTCGGGAACTTGGGTACGATTGGGGAAGGTCACTTCGTGAGCACCCCCGCTCGCCCGATCAAAGATCGGCCTCTACTAACCATGATATCAAGTTTTGAAAACATTGTGTGCTCTTATTCTGGTTATTAGCCTAGATTTACTATGTGATGCACACGGCATACAAATATAGACTGGGTCGCCTGAATTGGAACAAAACATTTCCTGTTTATTTTTTAAAGTGGTTTGCTACGCGTAAGTAGACTTAAAATGTAGATTTTGCCACCCTCAAGTGGGCTTTTAGAAAAGATGGTTTTGCCACTATCTAATGGGCTTAAAACTTACATCGGATGAATTGTTCCAATCCAAATAACCCAACCTTCACCCACAGGCATTCAGGCAGTTATATCACATAAGCATATAGCCTCATGGTAAGCATGCTATCATGGCAGTCACTCACACGCATGCAAAGATGCTAAAGCATAAAACTTACCGAGTACTCCAAGCCAAAACAGAAGCTAATTAGAAATCCATGCATGATCCTAAATATACAGGAGTGCCTAATGCAACGCATGCAAAATGCAACTACAAGTAGGCTCGGCTATTCTAAAGATGGCATGTGAAATGCTACAACTAACAAGTATTCAACTCGGAATTGAAATACAATGCAGTTAGTATGATGCGCCGAGCCTGATGCATGCAAAACAGATGAATGAATGCAAACATGCTGTCATACTGTTATGCTAATTGAAACATGCCCTAATGTAACCATCGTAAGCTGGTAAATAAAAGGAAGAAAGACGTGGGGTTGGAAGACATACATCACACGCACGCACAATTATTACAACATTGCCCTTGCTCGGAGGGTCCGAATAAATAATACAGTCCCAAATAAATAATACAGTCCAAATAAGTACAAAACCCTAATTAATTAACAAATTAATCTAGGAAAGCAGTAAATTGCACGCCAATCCATGGACCGCCTCAACTCTGTTCTGAATGATGAATGATGCATGCTTGAGTTGCCTTGCGCAGAAATCCATTGCGACGCCCCAATGAGCCTCTGTTTACAATTGTTCTCGGGATTTGTGCAAAGCTCCAGAAGGCTGTTGATTCCTGATTTGCTGCAACAGAGAGCGAGAAAGGGGCATGGCAATGTATTTTCACATATGTATACTTGCCTCGATCCTCGTGCCATCAATCACGCATCTTGATACATGATGGTCGAGGAGTCGATTTGCACGACTCAATGTGAAATGAATGCACAAATAAACACAACAAGACCGAGACTCCATCATGGATAATCCGGAGTGTCGGTGACCGGGAATTGAGACACGTTCCGTCACTCGGAGTATGAAACGTCCCTCGTTTCCCGTGCTCGGGCTAACTCCTATCCCAAACACAATACAATATGCATGACATGCATGAATGTGACTAATATACATCCTAGCATACACAATGCTATGAAATGGCATACACAATGCACGATGTAACATGGCATACACAATGCTCTAACATACAACCTAGCATACACAATGCTATGAATTGGAATGGCATACACAATGCATGATGGACTTACACCAATATGAGTGGACCTCAGCCATACTCACATCAGTAGCCATAAGATGAAAATGAGACACTCGAGATGCGCACACACATGCACGGAAACCGAGGACCGATCTTAAGGCACAAAGGCCACTCTAACAAGGCATGGCAAGGCATGGAATATGGCATACAAACATGCAAGTTCCAGCACTGAAATGTGATGCAAAATGATCCCGAAACATGGAAACATGGCATTCGATATAGAACAAAATAGTGCAAAAATTGGGAGAATAGGAGCTTACCCTTGTAGCCTAACTTTCCAGCAGCCTTTGGTCCAAGGAAATGAGCTTTCAACCTCTGCAAATGACTTCCAAGGGGCTGGAATGGATGATGGTGGTGTGGTGCTATGGGTTGTAGTGGAAATGGTGCAAGAATCTTAGGGTTTAGAGGGTTGAAGTATAGATATAGGGAGAGTATGTATATATGCCCTAGCTGGTTCTCCTAACCTCTAGAAATGGAGGAGGGGTGCTAGTTATATAGAGGGAGAGGAGTGAAGAAAAGGGGGGGAAAAACAAATTCAAATTTCCCCCCCCCCCAAAAAGGGCAGACCCTCGGGCAGGGGTCTGGTGCAAAACAGCTGGCACAGCTGGCATGCACCAGAAGAGACAATTTTGGCTGGCCAGGTTCAGAAGGTTCAGGTGGCCAGCCAGCCACCTCCCCTGGCCGGCCGGCCAGGTTCAAAAGGTTCAGCAACAATTGCTGGCCGGCCACCCCAAAAAGATGGCCTCCTAGATGAGTACAATACAGCTATATGGTTTAAACCCAGAAAATGTGAACCAGGAGAGAGAAAAGCTAGCTTTTTAGAGGGGTTCAAAAGGGTCAAGAACAAATGCTGGCCGGCCTACCCATATTGGTGGCCTCCCAGGTGTGTACAACACAATGGTGTGGTGGAAATTCAGAAAAAGTGGCCCGAGAGTGGGAAAAACCAGCTTTCTAGTGAAGAAAACGGGCGATGAAGAGCGATGAAGGAATAAAATTGGCTTTTCAGAAAAATTGCTGGCCTCCCACCTTCCTATAACCTTTCTAACAATGAAAATAAGGTCCCTGCCAAAAATGGACCAAGACAGATGCAAAACGAAGGTTCGGGGGTTGAAACACGCAGTTCGGGGCCCCAAAAACAGGCTGTTAGGCACCGGAAGTGGCGTTCGACCACGGAGTTGGTCTCTTGGGCCACAGTGTCCCTCAAAGGGGAGGAAACAAGGTGTGTGCCAAAAACCGGAGCAAACGGAGGTAGTCAAGCGGTCCTAAACCGAGGCACACGGCCGACGGCTCCGAAAATCAGGAACCAGGCTCCAAACGGGAAAAATGGCCTACGACCATGAAACGTAGCCTACGGCCACTGAGAGATGATCTACAAGACCTCTCCCTCCCTTCGGGAAGAGAAAACAAAGAAAACAGGACCTAGTTCACAAACCGAGGCAAGGCACAAAAGAACCCGGAAGTCCAGAGGCAAGGCTCGCAGCCGTGACTCTACAACCTCAGAACGAGCACAATATGCAACATCACCAAGTGCTCAATCGGTGACATCTGAGTCTTAAGGTCGGTCGAAAATGGGGTGTCTACAGGGCCTGTCCCAGTTGGGACCTAGCTTTCTGTCGGCGAGGCTCCTAGTAGCGGGAATAACTTTCTTCAGAACCAATTCTCCGGGTATATAACGTCGCAGCTGCACACGTTGATTATATGATTTAGCAAGCTGTTGCTAATACCGTGCCATAGACGCGAGGGCTTGGTCTCGCCATTCTTCAATCAGAGTTAGATCCAAAGCTAACATCATGTCATTACGGCCCAAGTCAAAGACCTTTGTTTTCAGAGTGGGTAAGCCGATCTCTAGGGGGATAATTGCTTGAGTTCCAAAACAAAAAGCGAACGGCGTTTCCCCAGTGGACCACCTTGGTGTAGTGTGATGAGCCCACAACACACTGTGGAGCTCTTCAACCCACCTGCTTTTAGCTTTCTCCAACCGTTTCTTGATGCCAGTCCAAAATGGCTTTGTTGGAGGCTTCAGCTTGACCATTGCTCTGTGGATAAGCCAAGGTGGAGAAATGGGGCCAAATGCCATATGTGCTGCACAATTCTCAGTAGACACCGCAATCAAACTAGGTGCCATTGTCTGAAATAAGTGCTCTTGGAATGTCGAATCGTGTTATGATATTTCTCCATACAAAACGCTTAACATCAGTATCTCGAATGTGCGTTAGTGCCTCCGCTTCGACCCATTTTCTGAAGTAATCTGTCGCGACAATAAAAAATCGTTTGTTGCCTAGGGCACGAGGTAATCGGTCCAACGATGTCAAGTCCCCATTGGGCGAACGGCCAAGGACTGGTGATAGAGCTTAACTCTTCAGCAGGCAAATGGGTTAAAGAGGAAAACTTCTGGCACTGTTCACATTTCTTGACGTAACACTAGGCATCAGCTCTCATTGTTGGCCAACAATACCCCTATGTCACAGCTCGATAAGCCAAAGAGCGGCCGCCAGAATGGGCACCACAACTACCTTCATGTATTTCAATCAGGAGTTCCTCGACTTTATTTGGATGAACGCATTCTAGTTATGAATCAGAAAGGGATTTTTTTGTAGAGCTTTCCTTACGGATCTAAGTAATATCATAGGGCTTTGTTTCGTAGTTTGTGTGCTTCTCTCTTATTCGTCGGGAACTATTTGGAAGATAGGAATGCAGCGATAAGGTCCATCCAACTTGGACTTGATTCTATGATATTGATCTGGACTGACTCCAAAGGGCCAATGCTTGGCTTAAGGATGAATCCTACTTCAATTGTCTGTTTAATCTCTGAGTTGATGGCGGAGGCTAGACAAACCAGGGCAGTCTACATATGTGTTCTGATCTCGGGTTATTTGATTCAATTCATGATGGTCAAATTTTGCCAGCAACGGAATTCGCTATTTTCATGTAAGCTTGCCATACCGGTCGTTTTTGGCTGTGTATTCCCCCTTCAATTGATTGATGACTAATTTTGAGTCGTAAAAGATAAGCAGACGCCGAGCACCCAGGAGATGTGCATTCCGTAAGCTAGGTTAGCAGTGCTTTATATTCAGCCTCATTGTTTGATGCTTCAAAGCCGAGTTTGACTGCCTGCTCGATTATTGCCCCGTCGGGAGTCATGATCACTACGCCGGCCCCACTGCCACGTTGGTTTGATGATCCGTCACAGTATAACTGCCAAATGTCCCCAACGTATATCCTCCAATTCGGCTTAGGTTGAATTTGATCGGACTTAAAGTTGGCGAGATACCCAGTGAATATGACAACAAAATCGGCGAGCACTTGCCCCTTGATTGAGGTTCTGGGTAAGAATTGGACATCATACTGGTTGAGTTCCAGAGCCCATTTTGAAACGCGCCCTGATGCTTCCGCGCTACGGAGCACTGACCGGAGGGGGTAGTCCGTTAGTACTCCAATAGTATGCCCCTGAAAGTAATGCATCAGTTTTCTTGCTGCCATGACTGAGAGCAATGACTGAGTTTTTCCAACGGAAGGTAACATGTTTTTGGCGTCAACCATTGCTCTGCTTACATAGTAAACTGGCCGCTGCTCCCCAAGTTCTTCCTTTAGCAGCACGACGCTGACCGCCTGGTCAGGAAACTACCAAATATAAAATAAGTGGATCACCTACCGAATGTGTTGCCAAGAGTGGGACTGATCGGAGGTAAGTCTTCAAGCCGGTCAAAGTGGCTTCGCACTCGGGGGACCATTCAAAAGCTTTACTTTGCCGAAGGATATGAAAGAATTGTCGGCAACGATCTGTGGAACGACTAATGAACCTGTTGAGTGCAGTGGCCATTCCCATTAGCTTTTAAACCTCTTTGACCGATCGAGGAGAACCAAGTTCCAGAATTGCTGTGATCTGCCTCGAGTTGGCTTTGATTCCACAGGTGGTTAACAATGTAGCGTAGGAATTTGCCGGATCCGATGCTAAATGCACACTTGGAAGCATTCAGCTTCATTTTGTATTTGCGAAGAATGCCAAATGTCTCTTCCAGATCAGCTAGATGAGTTTTCTCTTTCTTGGATTTGACCATCATATCGTCGATGTATACTTCCATGGTACGGCCAAGTTGCTCTTTGAACATAGCAGTTACTAGTCTTTGGTAGGTTGCCCCCGCATTCTTCAGCCTGAAAGGCATGACCTTATAGCAATGGGTGCCTCTGGGGGTAAGGAATGCAGTTTTTTTCTGGTCCTCCGGATGTATGGCAATTTGATGGTAGCCTCTGTAGGCATCCAAAAAGCTCATACGTTCATGATGTGCCATTGCATCTACGAGTTGGTCTATTCTGGGGAGGAGAAAGCAATCCTTAGGACAAGCTTTGTTTAAGTCCGTGAAATCCACACAAACACGCCAAGTTCCATTTTTCTTCTTTACAATCACAGTATTCGACAGCCATGTGGGATAGGTCACTTCACGGATTGCCTCGGCATCAAGTAACCGATCAACTTCTTCAATAATGGCAGTAGTATGCTCCACGGTTGACCGCTGACTCTTCTGAACAATTAGCTTACATTTTGGATCAACGTTTAAGCAGTGCTGTGATACAGATGGATCCACCCCCGACATCTCATATGGTGACCATACAAATACATTCAGATTACAGAGTAGGAAGGATATTAGCTCTTGCCTGTCGGCTTTACTCAGGGAAGTGTTAACCATGAAGAACTTGTCAGGATTCCCGTTGATTTCAACCCAATCCAGGGCTTCGGTTGCCTTTTCATTGGGAAGCCGCCCTAATGTTGTCGAGGCTCTCCCGATCCGGCACCTCAATTGAATTTACCTCCAACTCTTTTGATGTCTTCGCAGTAAGAAGATAACAAGCCTGCGCCGATTGTTGGGAACCTCGAATTTGCTCTATGCCATGTTCAGTCAGAAAGCGAAGTAGTTGATGATAGGTGCTCAGCACGGCCTGCATGGTATGCAACCAGGTTCGTCCCATAATGAGATTATACGACGAAGAAAGCTTGACAACCAGAAATTCGACGTCCACTGATCGGGAACCCGCCCGAACTGGCAGTGTGATTTTACCCAAAGAATATTCCAGATTAGCGTTGAAGCCAAATAACGGGTAGTCAGCTAGAGATAGGTCCGACTTAGTGAAGCCGAGTTGAACAAAGGTCTTATAGTACATTATTTCTGAAGTACTTCCCTGGTCAATGAGCACACGTTCAACCGTGAATCGGTTTATGCGTAGTTCAATGACTAAGGGATTAGTGTGGGGGAGCGTCACACCGACCAGATCATAATCATCGAAACTAATATTCCCAGCTTCATGGGGCCAGTTTCACTGGTGTGATTTGCTTTTGGGGGTTTGGCTGCAACTGAGTTATATGTGTCGCAGGATGCCGTCAGCAAACTGTATATCATATGAATTGTGCCGAGAGGAGGTGAATCCTGCCGCAAAGCTACTAGTTTTTTGTTGAATTGTTCTTTCAAACGTGTTACATGAGCCGACCATCTTGCACCAACTCCTCAAGATGGTCCTTCAAGGCATAACAACTGTCAGTGTCATGACCGTGGTCTTTGTGATAATCGCACCGCTTATCCCGTCTCCTCGTGTTGGGAGGTCCCACCATCTTAGGTGGACCATTTAAAGAACGACAGGTGTTGAACTTTAAACATAACCGCACTGATCGGCTCCAATAACTTCATGTATTTCTTGTCTGTGCACCTTGTGCACCTGCTATCCACTTGAAGATACTCATTAGCTCAATGTGAACATTGGTCATTTGATCAGCGCGAATCCCGTCTTTTATCTCGTTTAGCCCGCTTCCTGTGATTCAGGCTCTAGTGGTGGTATAATGTTTACTGGCTGTACGATTTCAGACAGGGCTGGCTTATTGGCTTTGTGCCCGGCTTTGACCCGTAGGGCATCATCTTCCACTTTACAGTATTCCTCGACTTTTTTCATCAACGACCAGACTGTTTTTGGGGGTTGTCTGGTCAAAGAGTTGGGGAAGGCATTATCAGGATGCAACCCCATCTTGAAGGCGGTGATGGCCATAGAGTCATTGCAGGCATCATTGACTAGATTAAAACATTCCCAATAGCGCTGAATATGCACGAAGGGTTTCTCCTGGTTGGATTTGCGTTGTCCAGAGAGAATCGGCTTACTTCGGCTAGACCTCATTTGTGATGAATCTTGCCCTAAAGGATTTTTGGAGTTGGTGGAAGCTGTTAATCGATGCCGATTCCAATTTATAATACCATCTAACAGCCAGTGGTCCCAAACTACTCGGAAATATTTGACACATGAGGGCCTCGTTATCTGCATGAAGTGTCATGGCTTGTTTTTAATGACGGATATGATCGACGGGGTCTGATTTTCCATCATACAGGGTGAATGATGGTGCTTTGAACTTTTTGGGTAACACTGCCCTTGCAATCCGTCACAAAAATGGGTCATGTTGATCCTTTTCTTCTGAATCATTTCTTCGCTTATTCCTTGCACGGGGACTTCCTCCGGAAGAACTGGAGACTTCGACTCGTCCCTTCTTTTTGGATTCTGGTTATGATGAGTCGGAATCACTGCCACTATCACGTCTCTGAATTCGAGGTCAGTCGACCATCCTTTCCCAAAGGTCGTCCCCGATCTTGGCACGCAGCCTGTTGAGATTTTGCCACCTCTAGGGCCAAATCCTATCGAAGGTGCTCGTTCTCAGCCATCATGTTTTCCAACCTCTGTTCATTCTGCTTCGCTTGATCCGTAATCGCTTGCATCGTCTCATCTCATGTACTGATGTTGAGGGTGAGGTCCTGGGCAACTGAGTCAAAGTTCAAGGCCCTTCGTGCGGCAATGTTCTCTGGCCCCAGTATGTTTCTTGGAGTGGTATCATCTCGTGGCGTATGGTCAGTCAGCGACTACCGGAGGATCTTCTGTCACGCCCGCCATGGATGTGCTTAAGTATTCCCACAGACGGCGCTAATTGTGGAGAAGTGGTTTGGAAATACTCTAGGGATCCAGTTGGACTGCTCTTGATCCTCAGCTAATCACCTGAAAAGGAATGAACACTCTGGTCGGGGGTGCCGAAATTAGCACTCCGACGGATAAGTCAGTGTATACTCTCTTGGTTGCTTGTAAACTAAGTTTTTAGATTTGTTCTCACCTACCTCTCTTTGGATGACATTCCTCTATTTATATTTTTCTTTTAGGCCTCAAGGTCGGGCCCACTCTCAACCCATTGCACGTTTATTTATTCGGCCTTCATGCAACTTATTCTACGACCGATCAATTTATGCGGCTTTGGCATCGTCTAGGACGATGCTGAATACAATATTTATCCTCAAACATGTATTCGGCCTTCTTGTATGTACGACATTTTCTGGCCCCCATAGTTATTTTTTATTTTATTTTTTTATTTTAATTTATAAGTTGTGACTCAGAAAGTATAGAGTTATGCCAATGTCTTCTTTAGTTATAAGGTGCATACGGTACACACCCTTCATACGTTCCATAGTCTTTCCGAAGAATTCAATCTATTTTCAAATAGAATCAAGATGGGTGGATGTCTGGAATGGAGAGTCTATGTGAGACTCAATCCAATAAAGACCAAGAAATATACTCAAGAACAAATTTAATTAAGAGCTTCATTATAGAAATCAGGCATAATCATTAAACAAGGAGTAATGAAATCCTTAAAGGGCCCTACTTGTAGAATTGTATGGTGCAGAAAATAAATACATTACTCAAAAAGGACATGACTCAAGTTATATTCAATAAACAATAGGCAAGTTATAAACAACTCAATATTACTTGCAGAATAGGTTACAAATAATAAACTACTTGACTACACTTAAAACATGTCAACAAGTCACTCTTCCTCTAGTTCAAGCTGCAGCTACTGAATGCTCTTCACAGAGTAATCAGTGTGGTAATTCATTTCAGTATGGAGATGGAAGCGGAACATGTGGTTATTATTTAAGTGATTTGCTGTATTTAAATTTTTTTACACAAATATGGGGGCTTCTTTAGTTGCTAACTCTTCTGCTTCAACTATTTTTGGGCAACTTGTTAATGTTAATACTGTTTGACACACACTATGTTATCAACTCAGAAAGTCCTTAATTTTACCAAATATTACCAAAAATATTCTTAGGTCATAATAAATGAAGTTGTGAGTTCATAGAAACATTAAATCAATCATTTAGTACAAAAGCAAACAACCCATATCCAAATCCAGCTAAACATTGATATAAAACTAAAAACCCCAAATCAAAGATCTAACAAAATATAACACACCAATTCCCAATTCAAATGAATTGATTGAGCTCGGATGCCAAAACAGAGAAGGGAGAAACACAGAATCAAAGAGAGATCAAAGTCGATGAACACTCACTTGAACCCACTTGTTTGACTCTTATGGACATATTGTCAAACAGATGGTGTGCAAAATTTGTGAATGCAATAACAAACACCAAGACAATACATAAAATCACCCTAGCAATTGAAATTCGTAATATTCAAATCTTTAACATTGCTGTCTGATGGGTCGTTGAACACACCAAAATATAATCACTAAACTATACCAAATTCAATTAGAATAATGGTAAATCCAGGTATCGATTCACAGGGACTATTGTGAAATTTAATTAATTCAATCGCAAAATTCCTAAATTAATTTTGATTAAAAAGATAAGATTGATTCTATACCTAAATAGCAATTAAATAAAATTGAAGAATTATATTGACAATTAAAATCTAGGGTTTGAGATATTAATTTTCGCGGAAAAATCCTAGGGTAGAGAATTCACCACTAACCACATGAATGAGACTTAACATCAACCATCGATCGCAATTCGGTTTGAATTATCCAATATTTCACAACTACAAGTTTGAAATATTGATCAAGAGGGTTTGTTACATTCAATGTACAAGCACGAATCATCCCGAGTAGTACGAGTCGTTTGCTCTAAATTATGTTAGCAAAACGATCCGTCTCTCATAGCATGACTCGTCTCATACTTTGAATACTAACACAAAGAATACTAATGTATGGAAAGCATTAAACAATCACAGAGAGTAAAATGCTTGAAGAAAAGAACGAAACAATTATTTAAAAACTTCTAAAACATCCATACATTCATTCAAACCAATGTACAATGAAAGCTCATGAAAAATCCATTACATGGCTAGGGTTTCATCAAAACCCTAGAAAAGATGACTAGCCACTCATGGAGGAGTGGAAAGAGGAAGAAGATGAGGAAGAAACCTCCATGGAAATGCCCTTCAAGCTTTGGTAGCCTCCCTTCTCTTTGGAACCCTAGTCTCTCTTTGTTCTCTATTTAATTTTCGAACCCTAACTGTGACAGATTTTCTATCTTTTATTCGAAGCAAAATAGACCAAAAAGTCCGTGCACGCGTCCCTAGGTGGGCCGCTCGTGCGGTGGTTTCGGCCGCTCGTGCGGTGGTGGGCCGCACGTGCAGTGAAGCTTGGCCGCACGTGCGGTGGTCTGGTGGTCTCGAATTTTTCACCTCTCGCTCGGAGAATCTGGTTTCGCGCCCCCTTTTGATTGAATTTTCATATTTCCTGCCAAACCTGTACAAGTGCACGAAACACATCATCTCCATCAAATAAATAAAATTAAAAGACCAAAAATGTAACTTAAGTGGCCTCAATGTGGTACCTTTCGGCTTACATCACACCCCCCAACTTACATTTTGCTAGTCCTCAAGCAAAACAAAAGAAATAAGAAAAGTAAAATACTCTCAGCCACTTTCATAGGGAACACGATTGCATTTAGCATATGCAACAAGCCTTTAAACCACAAGGTTACCCCAAGTGGACGAGTATAGTCTCGTGAGGGTTTTCAGAAATGATACCCACAAACATCAACATATTCAAATCCGCTCAACAACAATTAACCACACTACTCCACACAACAACCAACTTATGTGCCACTACAGTATGATATTAAAACATGATGATTCATTAAAGGCATAGTGGACAAGTATGAAGGAATCTATTGAGCTTAAACCACAATTCAGTTAATACAAAAGTAGAGTCCCCTGTACTTGTGAATGCTAGTAGACACATCATTAGTACCCTCGGTGTAAAGTGCAATCACCATATTAGTTAACTGTCCACTATAATAACCCAGTGTAACTCATAATAACACTCAACATATACAGAAAAACTAAACTGTTGCAACCAAGCTTCTCAATTTTATTTTTTTTTAGTAAAAGACTGTGCAATGTCCTGATCCATTAAGCTTTCTATTCAGCCCATGTAACAAGTATTGGGCCAATGACTCCCAAACCAGACGGTTTTAGGGCACTAGGTGTAGAGACACCCCTACGGGCTTAATAACTCGAGCTGAAAAGGCTACGAATCCGAACTAGTCATTCTCTTTATTTTTCCTTAACCGTGCAATGTCGAGGTCCCTTAAGCTTTCTAATTAACCCATGTAGCAAGTATTGGGCCAATGACTCCCAAACCAGACGATTTTAGGGCACTAGGTGTAAAGACACCCCTACGGGCTTAATAACTCGAGTTAAAGAGGCTACAAACCCAAACAAGTCAAGTTTTTTTTTTGTTTTTTGTTTTTTTTTTTTTTTTTGTACAAGAAACTTGGCTACTCATTCATTCTTTTCTGCAACCTCAACCATTATCAATGATGTACACCAGGGATTATAATAAAGAGGTCACTGCTATGATAGTGTGTCATGTGAATTAAGGCATACTCATGACAAGTGTACTAATATCACAAACACAAACAACTATCTAGTGCAAACATCACATGCGAATATTTACCCAATAAACCCTTTTCATACAAGCCCACTATGTTCCCCAATTAACATATGTTCATATCATTACCATACTGGCACAAAGTAAACATTAAGTGAAGTGGTGCAAATCAAGTGCAGCAAGTACAGACATGAATATTTATTACAAATACCCTCACCCCCCAACTGGAATATAACATTGTCCTCAATGTAAGCAAGTAGACATGAGATAGTAAAATGAGAGAGAGGATCTTACCAGACAACATAGGCGCACATCCAACGAGGCAAGGACCCCAAACACTTTTTTTTTTTTTTTTTGAAGAGAAAAGAAAAAAAAACAAAACAAAATAAAAGAAAATAAAAGAAATATACAGAAATCACTGATGTGGATCTAGTGGTGGTGGTGGTGGGAAATACTGCTCAAATAGGGCCTGCATTAGCGTCCGAGTCTCGAACACCTCATCATGAACCCTAGTACCATGCTAATCAATCTGTCGTTCAATCTGATCAAACTGCAGATCAAACTGATCAAACCGCTGCCCACTCGAATCCCGGTATGCATAGAAGTCAGTGTGCAAAGAGGCAACTGACTGTTGATACCCATCAAATGCAGCCCGTGAATAATCTCGGTCAGCCTGGTAGTCGTTCCGGAGATCAACCATAGATTGCTGAAGGGCGGCTTGATTATCCAGAATAGCCTGATATTGCGCCATCGCCATGCGGAATGGCGGTGGTGCCGGCGCTGGTGCGACTGCAGGCTCGACTGGGGCATCATTAGGATTTGCCGGGGCCTCGGGAAGAACTAGTGGAGGCGGCAGGCGAGCAGTGGTTTGACGCCAGTGAGCTCTACCATAAAATAGGAGCAGCGGAAGCTGAACCTCAATGGCCTGTAGTGGGTATGTCCCTTGGGCTTTTATGAGCGCTGTAATGAGGTTGGCAAAAAGGAGGGCCCATGTAGAACTACCTCGTGTAGTGCGGATTTTGACTTCATTTAGGATTCTGTACATCTGATTGTAGATCAAGGTAGGAATGTCAATCCAAAATCCGTGGTCAAACCGATGTAAGGCACGGAGGAAGTCCCCTCTCCGCTCTTCCTTGTGGCCAATAGGAATGACATTCTTTTTCAGGACCACATCGAGGAAAAGAAGGCGACGTGGTAAATTAGCCCGCCTGATGCTCGTACGGTTGTCATCCTCCTGACGCCCCTCATAAAACTCAGTCAGCAATTCTGGGATGGTGAGTTCCCGAGTGAAAACCGGGAACTGTTCTGCATTGATAGGTTCCATGGAACAGTGAAGGACCTCGGCAATTGAAGCTGGAGTGACCACTAACTCCACTCCGTCAACAATGGAGCAAAGAGCTCCTGGGGCCTCGTCGCTGACGTACATATGTTGATAAAAGAGGCGCACAATGCGCGGGTATGCCGGTTCAGTGACAGTGCAGATGCCCAGGAGGCCCCGGTCTTCAAGTTGTTGAATACTCCATGTAGTGGTTTGATGCCGACGAAAGAAGTCCACATCAAAGGATGTATCACATACCACCGATTTGGTGGCCCAAGCATCTGTTGGCATATCCCTAAATGCAATGTTGGCAGTGCGAGGCCGTTTGGGTGCTCGGCGGGATGATGACGCCATATCTGCACAAAATAGTTCAACAAACACAACCAAAAATGTGGAACCATTATATTAACATTCATCAGAAATATAGCATGTAGGCATAAATCATTCAAAACCAGATCATCCTCACACCACCATTTTTTTATTTTATTTTTTTTTAATAAAAACGAAAATAATTAAATAAATAAATAAAAATGACATTAAATTAAATTAACTAAACTAAAAAAAATAAAATAAAATAAACTAAGCTATAAACTATCTAAATTATAGAAGAAGCTAAAGTATAGAATAAAATAACCTAAAGTACTTAAAAAATAAATGAACAATTACATCATAGAGTTAAAAAAAAAATGTAAAAAAAAAATAAATATAAAAATAAAATCACTAACTAAACAAATACAATAAAAATAAAAATAATCCATTAACTAATTAAACTAACCAGAATCACTAATGAAATTATTTAAACTAAACAAATGGAAGAAATAAAAATAAACTAAATTATTATTATTAAATTTTTTTTTTCTGAGTTTTTTTTTTTTTTTTTTTTTAATTCTGGAAGGAGCCGCACGTGCGCCAAGTGGGGGCCACACATGTGGCGATGGTGTTCTTGTTCTTGCCCAGATTCGGAAACTAAACAAAGGTTTTTTTTTTTTTTTTTTTAACAAAAGATCTAAAAAAAAGTAAAAATAACAAAAATAAAATAAAATAAACAGAAAAAAAACATCAAAGACTCCACAATCTAACATGAAAGGAAAAAAAAATAAAAAAATAAAAAATAATAATTACCTTAAAAAAATGGAGAAAGAGAGAAAAAAGAGTGGTGATTCGTCGGAAAAAATAGTGGTCGCTGGAGATTCGACGGACGGAGAGGGTTAAAGGACGCCGGCGGTGAGATGGTTTTGGGGAGGAAGAAGAAAGGGGAAGAAGAAGGAAGAAGAAGATGGTGAAGGTAGTGGGTTTGTGGGGCTTAGAGAGAGAGAGAGAGAGAGAGAGAGAGAGAGAGAGAGAGAGAGAGAGAGAAATATGAGAATGAGAGTGATTGGGATAGGAAGAGAGTGGGTTCGTGGGTTTAGATAAGGTTTTTTTTTTTTTTTTGGTTAAATAAGTACATACGAATAAGAGTAATAATAATAAAAGTAATAATTTTTTTTTGAATAAAAATAAAAATAAATAATAAAAAAAATAAATAAATAAATAAATAAAACAAAACAAATTTATTTATTTGTGATCATATTTGATCATATTTTTGTTTCAGAGCCCGGTGATGTTGTATCCTGTTTCTAACTGTTTAGTTTCTTCCAATTAATCGTTCTTATTGTTTATTTGGTTAATCTAGTTTTCAATTCCATCTTAATCACCCACGAGATCAGTCTGTTATCCACCTGGTTTATAT